>JAOWBW010000947.1:0-522000 GCA_026119855.1 Campanula takesimana
GAAGTTCCGTGAAACCATTCACGGTTGGACGAAGGGAGAACCCCGCCTATTGCTGTGAAATCCAGACCAATGCAGAGATAAACGGAGATCAATGGTACGCCCAAATCTACAAGTTCCTTAAGCACGGAGAGATGTCCTTTGATGGAGATGTGAAGGCCAAGAGTCTGCAAGCACTCAAAAGATTGGCGGGGCAATTTGTGCTGTTAGACGATACTTTGTACAAGAGGCATTACGACGGTCTGTTGCTCTTATGTGTCGACAACAAGAAAGCTGAAGCAATATGGAAGAAGTACACAACGGGTTGTGCGGACCCCACATGAATGCAAGGATGCTTAGACAGAAGATCACGGCTGGGCTATTATTGGATTACCATGGAGACAGGCTGTATTCAATGAGTTCGACGGTGTCACAAGTGCCAAGTATGCTCCAACCTCAACCACATCCCCCCACACGAATTGTATAGTTCACCACGCCTTGGCCATTCGCCACGTGGGGTATAGACATTATTGGGAAGATCTCGCCGGCCGGTAGTAATGGTCATGAATTCGTCCTCGTCGCGGTCGACTACTTCACAAAGTGGGTCGAAGCTCAGTCTTACAAGGTGCTGAATTCCAAGAAGGTAGCGCAGTTTATCAAGAGAACATTATGTGTCGGTATGGGGTTCCTAACCTCATTATATCAGATAATAGCAGTCATTTCGAAGCGAGTGTGCTCGCTTGCTTGTAGAATTCAAGATCGAACGAAAGAAATCTTCCCCATACTATCCACAGACTAACGGCGCGGTTGAGGCGGCCAACAAGACGATAGAGCAGATATTCGCAAGATGGCTTCGCAAGGGCGAGATTGGCCGAGAAGTTACCATTAGCACTTTGGGGGTACAGAACGTCAGTCCGCACCGCTACTGGAGAGACCCCTTACGCTTTGACATACGGCATGGAGGCAGTGTCCCTATTGAGTTGGAGGTGCCATCTTTGAGGATCTTGCTCGAGAATCAAGTGAATGAGGTAGAATGGTTCGTAGTCGCTATGATCAGTTGGCAACGCTCGACGAACGCAGATTGAAGGCCATGGAACACATCCGGGCCTATCAAAGGAGAACGACAAAAGCCTTCAATAAAAAGGTCAAGCCTGTTGACATAAAGGAAGGAGACTTGGTGCTCAAAGCACGCTTACCCAAAAAATTCAAACCCCTCGGGAAATGGGCCCCCACTGGGTAGGGCCGTTTGTAGTACAGAGATTCTCCGGAGGAGCGGTCAGAATGGAAGATTTGGATGGCAACCCGTTCAAGGAACCAGTCAACCTCAGCAAGCTCAGACGCTACTATGACTAGACTCCCCTCTCTAAAAAAAAAAAAAAAAAAAAAAAAAAAAAAAAAAAAAATTACTACGCAAAAAGAAGCCCGATAGACTGAAAACCCGCAAAGGGCGGTCTATGCAAAATAAGGGTGCGTACAAAGCTCGCTAGATCGAAAAACCCGTAAGGGCGGTCTAGGCAAAAGTTAGAGCATTCCCCCTTCTATCTTCCCTTTCTCTAAAAACATTCTAGTCCGACTGGAGTGAACTACGGTGACCTGAGCCCCTTAGTCCTATTTGTAAAAGGGGAACGTAGGCAGCCTTTCAAAAGGTGCGGTCTAAAAAAAACAAATAAACATCCAAATCTTGTCAAAGCAATAAAGATAGAAGTTGTATTTTTTCTGAAAGCAAAAACTTTTATTTTCCATAATCATTGCATGTTAACACTTATTGATGAGTCTAACTTGACATACTTTTTGAATAAATAACCTATTCTGAAATTGAAACTAAAACAAAAGTAAACTAAATTAAACTAATGTGTCTGCACGACTATGGAGAGATGCTCGGGATTACTCCTTAGTGCCATTTGTGCCCTCGGTCTCTTTCTTCTTGCTTTGCCCACGGTGAACTTTCTTCTTGCTAGGATTCTCACAAAATCTTCTTTCGTCAACTCGCTAACACCTTTAGCCTTGCCATTAGGAGCCTCTTCGCCCTTCCTCTTCTTTGACGCCCCACTTCTTCTCCGCCTCCGTTAGCCACGCTCTTACTCATCTTCCTCTCATAAGCCTCAGCCTCCTTAATTCTCAATGAAAAACTTGGAGCACAGGATCCCAAAATAGTTCCCCTTAGGGTCTCTAGAGTCTGCTCCGCATGCCCAAGTCTCCCCATATACCAATCCAAATACTCGCGTGGCAGGAAAGGTGTTGCTAGAGCGTGTGAGGAAGGTCCTACGATAAAGCCGGCCTCGCCCCACATCTGAGAAAGAAGGACTGAGGCACTATCATCCAACTGAAGTACCCCAAAAGGAAAATCATCTCTCTCCTCGTCCCAACCCTCCGGGATGGTCTGCACCAAACCATACTGACGAAGCACTCTAGAGGGATAGTAAAAGGTAGTCCCAGAAAGGGTTGGAACTTTGATCATGTGAAGTCCCACTTGTTTCTCCCTCACAGAGTGAATGTGCCAATGGGGCACCACCCACTGAATGTCGTCAGTCATCATTTCCGCCAAATACTTTTCCCAACCTTTGAGAGTCACGCCCTCAAACCGCTCCGCCATGCCTCTAATGCGGTGCATCCATGGGCCACCTTCAGAGAAGCCCCCGGTTTATTCACTCGAAGCCTCTCTTGCAACCACATGGTCAAAAGCCTATCACTACCACAAGGCATCCCACCATAAGCCGCGAGATGAGGAATCCCACAGAGCATCTATCCAAGAATGGCCGGTATAATGTCATAACCTAAACGAGCCGAATTCACCATGCCCAGACACCCCTCACTAGCAAATCCAACCTCAGAAGGGAAAAGAATAGAGGCAAACAGACATAGCGCAAGATGGTCCAAGGAACGGTCAGAGGCCACATCCATGTGTATAAAGTGTTGTGGCATCCAAGAAAGGTCGACATAACCGCCCCTAGCATACCTATCAAAGTCATCCGCAGGCGCGCCAAAGGTCATCAACTTGTCCCTCAAGCAAACGAAGTCAAAGGGCAAGGAAACTTTACCCTTCCCTTCGTAGCCACATAATGCCGCGATGTCCTCATAAGTGGGTGTTATCTCGTTGAATGAAAAGTTGAAGACATGGAGGGTATCATTCCAAAATCTCCCACAGGCTTGCAAGAGGTTGGTATTGGAGTTCATGTGCAAAAGTGACCAAAGACACTTTATCCCATACCGTTCATCAAGTTTCCTACGACTAGAACCAGGAAGTTTGGCAACCCACTTCTCCAAAGAGGTTATAAAGACCTTTTCTCAAGACTTGTGATCTAGCCTCTTGATCCATGGCAAAGAGCAAGCAAATTGGTTAAAAAGGAACTCAAAAAAAACTGCTCAAAAGGTTGCTGGTACGTTTTTGTGGCTGCAAGGGTTCATTAAATAGGGTACGGACTCCACTCTTGCCAGGAAAAGGAAAGCGGAGGCGGCGCAGGATATGGTCACGCGGCCAACATTGCCCCTGCCCCGCGGCCGATATTGTCCTTGGCCAGGCAGCCAACTTCGTCCTAGGCCACGCGGCCAACATTGCTCCGGATCTTGCCATGGCCAGGCGGCCAACATTGCTCTGGGCCTCGCCATGGCCATGCGGCCAACATTGCTCCATGCAGAAATCCAATTTGTTTCTTCCCACTCCGTGACGGATCCATGCAACTACGTACCTGCCCCGTCCCGTGGCTCATGCATTGTATAAAATTAGGAACATTTGTAAAATAACTAGTTTGCACAAGTAGGCTCCCACAATAAAATTGCATTTTAGAACATAATATTACATACATCTGTTCTATACATACATATCCCTCTACTCTCTACTAGCTGACAGTGTAGGAAATAAAGATGGAAGATGGGCCCCGCCTAGTCAGAATCCTCCTCCGTGTGTCTCCACGCCGCGCTAAAGCCCGAGAGCTACCGGCACCCGAACTCCGTCCCCGGACCGCTCGACCACCAACGTGAGAAGAGCCCGCGCCGTTCGGGACCGCTCACGACGCTGGGGTGACGCAATGTCGTCCCTCTGACAAGTACATGAATGGTACGCCTCCCTCAGTAAGCGCATCAACACGTTCTACCGCCGAGCTGAACGGATATATGCCTCCTGAGTCACCTGAAAGGGAAGCCAAGGCAAATGATTACAATGCAGAAAGAAATAGGTGTGTGCAAACATGACTAATATAAAGCACAAAGCCGTACCCCATCGTCGGGGGAGGAATGAATGTCTCCTCAACGAGATCTGCATCAGTCGGCTCCAAGCTAAGCTCCACCTCCCGACCGCCCCTCATCACTCTCACGCTACTCGAGCGAAGGGGCATATCAACCAAAGGTCTACTCCTACCTACATAACGGGCCGAGATCGATCCATCACCCGATAACATCCTAGCCCGAACCTGAGGGCTGATCAGCCGTGTCCGTACGTAGCCGGCATAGTCATCACTCCCTCTGTAATGCTCTGCCGGAGTGGGAGCCAAGAAAGTCGCCAACCTCGCGGGACGGAGCATATCCCGAGGAGGGTCATAAGGAGCCCACGGTAACGCACCAGCCCTGTGCTGACGAACCACCCTCTCTCCAAGATACATGGCCTCCCCGGTGAGACCCACAAGCAGAACCCTAGAAGCGGTCAAATCCACTACATAGGGACCCACCGAGCCTCATTGGCCGGGCTCCATGGGTAAAATCTAACCCCGATGGGCTCAGACATCGCGAACACCCTCTCAGATCAGCAGCATCCACTGTCTTCCTGTCCCGGTTTCTGCGGGGAGGAGCCCTGTTGCCCTTGCACCAGTACGACATGATGGGAACAACCTTGTTAACACTCATCACCAACTGAAAAGGGGCGACACCGAAGACCTCGTACACCCAAGCCTGTGCATATAATGAGAGAGACATTTCAGACCAAAAGATAGAACAAAGATCTCAACAAATGAAAAGAAAGGTAGTCAAGAGCGTACCTCAAAGGCGAACTGGAACCCGTCAAAGGCCGACGAGCTAGCCCTCGAGAAATGATCCAAAGCCCGGTAAATGTCAGCCAAACCAGCTCCACCCCAAGAAATTCCACCGACTAAGTCCAAGTCCACGAGAGCCCCTAGCAGTGAGTACCGGCAGACAGTAGCCCCACTGGGAACAAAATCTCTAAAAAGCTGTACCATAAGAACAGCCGGACCAAGCAATCCAAATCATATTCCCCCCTACTAAAGGCTTCAATAGCCACCTCCACCAAGCGGTTCACCTTCCCGGCCTCCACTCCATAACCCTTGACACCTCTTCCCAGGTCGGTGTCGACTCCCAGCAGAGCCTGTCTATAGTCCCGTCGCTCCGCCAAGCTCTCATCAAAAGGCAAAGGGGTACCAGTAAACCTCAACTCTGTGATGGCCGCGAAATCCGTCGGCGTGATGGTAATCTCTCCCCAACTGAAGTGGAAGGTATGGGTAGTATCCCACCAGAACTCCCGGCACACCTCTATCACCGCTGCCACCTTCAGGGTAGCCCCGACCATGCGGACACTGTCAAAGAATGGGCCAAAGCCCATAGCCTCGATCCGAGCACGCAAAACCGCCCGGTCCCTCCGGCAGGGACGCCCACAGTTTGCCCACAGTCACTGTGGACCCACGAGCCTTGATCCTCTGGAGGTAAACACAGCACAGGTATGTTACCATTGTAGCAATTTACAATTCCAGCAATTTAAATTCTAGCATTCCATTATTCTAGCATTTCATATTATGTGCATAAAACATACAAATGTGCGAGAAGGAGAGGAATGAAAATTCGAATTTACCTCTCGCGTCTCGGAAGCCCCATCGACCAATAACGCTCAGAGTCGATGTAAAAATCGTAATCTTGGTCGAACGTGGACCGCAGCAGATTATCGCGATAATTCCGAGTCGCGGCTCGTGGTCTCAAACCGCCCGTGGAATCAAGGGCGCCGCTTCAAAGCCCGCTCTGGGTCAGCCCCTACATTTCCTCCGCCCTGAGTATTACCATGCCCCTCTCCTTGTTGCTCTTGTTGTGGAAGCATATACCCACCTTGGCCCGGGAAATCCCTAAATAACGCCTCATTGATCTAATCCGCCATAGCTTCAAGAGATATGTGGAATGAAGTCTCCAAGATTATCAAAATCCAAACTTTCTCTCTCTAAAAACCCAATTTTCTCTCTATAACTCGCTAACAATGGAGGAAGGGAGAAGAAGAAGAGAAAAGAAGAAGGAGAGGGAAGGTGTCTGGTGATGTGACCAAGGAGTCAGCCCGTCGGCATCCTTGGCCACGCGCGCCACTTTTGCCCTTACAACCCCAGCCGTCAGATCAGTGATCCGCGTGAAGGGATCTGACCACTCAGCCACGTGGCCACTATTGCAATTTAGTGTGTTTGGCCACGCGGCCAACCTTGTCCCTTCAGATAAAATTCCAGTTTTGTCCCTGATCTTTTCCCTTTAATTCATCTTAAATGCCCTTAGCACAATTTTGACTGATATTCGTTACCTTTGGGTGCGGAAAGCCCTTAAAATTTCTATTCTTCACCGAATATTTGCTTAGGATTCGTATGGTTGTAGAGACTTCGGAGCCTCTATGACATACCATCCTAGATCAATCGTAATTGGCAGAAGCCTCGGCGTTTCTGTTTGCGAGTGACCAGCATCTATTTTAGGATTCGTATGGTTGTAGAGACTTCGGCGCCTCTATGACATACGTATCCTTGATCAATCGTGATTGGCAGAAGCCTCGGCGTTTCTGTTTGCGAGAGATCCAGCATTTATTATTAGGATTTGCATGATCGTAGAGACTTCGGCGCCTCTATGACATACCGTCCTAGATCAATCGTAATTGGTAGAAGCCTCGGCGTTTCTGTTAGAGAGATCATAGAGACTTCGGCACCTCTATGACATACGTATCCTTGATCGATCGTGGTTGGCAGAAGCCTCGGCGTTTTCTGTTCGCGAGAGATCCGACATCTATTACTTTAGCGCAATCGGCAGGAACCCTGGCGATCCTGATTTCGTTTACCATTCCATCTTGGGATTATTTAGACAACGTAGTCTTCATTTTTCCCAAATAACTTCATTGCTTACAAATGTTCATTCTTCATTCAGGATAGTGCCCGTAGGTTTATTATCCCCAGCAGAAGTCCGATGGCTCGTCTTTCCCTAATATCTCTGAACTACGACCGGCTTGATTCCTCGGAGGATACGTAGGAAACCTAAAAAGGTCCAGCCACTCGACCGACGCGGTCATCTCTCATCCCCAGCAGGTGCACTTTCCTCAGCAGAAGACTTTGTTCCCCATCAGAGGACAGTCATTCCCAATTTCCATCAGATTTGAACTACGTTTGGCTTGATTCCCCCGCGGATAAGTAGGTCGCCTGTCAAGGTTCAGCCGTTCCCTTACCTTTCATCTGTTTTGAAACTCATGTTTCAGACGGATCCTTCTTTTATCGTCGACCCCACATTGCCTTGCAAGAAGCGTCGCCGAGGGGCTACTGTTAGTACCTGAACTGAAAATGAGTTTATTAGGACTTTCCCAAAAATACAAGGACTTTATAGGAATTAGAACCCTTGCAAATACTTGTCCCGGATTCCCAAAATATCTCATTTATGACAAAATCTATCAAAATAGGTAACAAATGGTTTCCTTAAAACCATGCAGAAACCCTAGCTTAAAAATCAAGTCAGCCGGCATCCTTGGCCACGCGGCCAACCTTGCTCCGTGTTGATCTTGGCCACGCGGCCACTATTGTCACCGGCTTCAACCATGGCCAGGCGGCCAACCTTGCTCCGGATGATCTGGACCATCAGATCTTCCCCTCAGTTTACTATATAAACCAATCCCATGCTATTGGTTTAGGGATCCGATTTTGAGAGCTCTAAGTCCGAGTTTTGGAGTTCTTAAACACTATTTTGCTCTCTAATTAGCATTCAAACACTCAAGAAGATCCAAGGTTTATTCCTTGCCAACATAGGTAAGTTTTCTAACTTTTTCTTCGTGTTCTTGCATTATTTTTAATGTAGATCTTTTATATTCATGTTCGCACATGTTTATTCATAGTTTCTTCATATTCTTTGCATGCTCATTCATATGTTCATATATGTCTTCGCATG
This sequence comes from Campanula takesimana, assembly GCA_026119855.1. Lineage (NCBI taxonomy): Eukaryota > Viridiplantae > Streptophyta > Magnoliopsida > Asterales > Campanulaceae > Campanula > Campanula takesimana. The sequence continues at coordinate 8,083 of JAOWBW010000947.1, forward strand.
TTCTTCGTGTATGTTCTTCGTGTTCATAGATTAAAACCTTATTTATGCTATATTTAGGGTTGCGATCTTCATAATTACATGTTATTCCATAGCCGATGATGATCGAGGGTTCATCAACCCGAGGATGATCTAGGAACTACTTCTAAACCCTAATCTTTAGGTAATTCCCCCCTCATTACGCATGATCCCGATTCTTCTGCTATTCTAATTCTCTGCGAACTACGCTGACCTGAGCTTCTCACATTGAGAGGAACGTAGGCAATCTTCGGATCCGGTCTAAATCACTAACACACTACATACACATTCATCATGATAGAAAGACCGATCAATTCGGGCAATAGGAGTGATAACGTCAAATATTCTTCTCTTGTTGTAATTTGACCCCCGAACCCACTAAAAATGCTTTTTTCAATGTTTTGGCTTTAATTAAAACGGCGTGGCGACTCTCATAATTTTAATGTCGTTAAGAATATTCCTTTTGTAAATAAAAATAATCACAAGATACTTCCCATGCGTCGCTTCATCGGAAAGGGGTATTCACAGTAACGTACTTGTATATGCTTCGAGGAGATTGATTTTTTATGAATAGAATAATTCTACTCATGACTTGAAACTGATTGTGATCCTACGGCTATTGTATTAGCGGATTCATTGAACATAAAGACTTGTATTTCATGATTGATGGTACTGAATGGGAGAAAATTTCTGAGTATTCAACTAAATCTTTGAATTGCGATTATTTGAAGCAGAATATCAGAGATCGTTTGATTTGTTATAATCCTTCGAGATTTGTGAATATATGAATATATTGCGATGGATTTCATGGAAGGATTATCATTTAATAGATAAGTCCCGATGATATTGGTTATAGTGGATTGATTAATCAAATCTGCTTGACTTTATGTGTTGTGATGTTATGATCGATACATCTTGATTACATGGGATACCTGTAGATATAATATATGACAGGGATTCTTGTTCTACATCTTGTTCTACACCTTGTTTTACATCTTGATTATGATAATTTTTCTGAGCACTCTGGATATTTAACCGAGGTTGCTTCTTGATCATATGTTGCGAGCATGTGAAGTGGATTTCCTTTTGGATATTGTATGAGTTTGCTATTTAGTGGAAATTCCATCACCTGAATTACTTAGTATATGGGTAATTGCTTGTATGGATACTTCATTCTAAAGGAAATGTCTTGAGCACGAATGCTTCTTGTGAAAGTTTCGTGGGAAAGTCACAGTATCAAGAAGGTTATGTGAGAATAATACTCGCAGGTAATTGATAATATGGTGTGGTATACCATATTCTTGCTATTCTTGAGTTCTATTTGTTATTTATATGTGCTATAATTTCGATCAGTAAAATTCGAGGACGAATTTTCTTTAAGGAGGGGAGGATGTAACGCCCATCCTAATTCCTGTTAAATTCTTGACTTGCATAATTATATGTTATTTTAATTGAGTTAATTATTTAACTAATTGAGAAAGTTTAGGTCCTAAGTGTTCAAAGTTGGAACTTTAGGGTCATTTGTGAAAATTAAAGTTTAGGGGCTAAAATGCTCAAATTGAAACTTGAAGGGCCTTTTTGTCAAAGTTAGAACTTGAGAGGCCAAATTGCATTTCTTGGAATCTTACAAAGGATAAAACTTGGTTTACTTGTCAGAATCATTATTCCCCAAATTTCTTCTCGTACTTTCTCTCTGTTTCATAAAAGAAAGTTAGGGTTTACCCTATTCTCGACTCCTCTCGCTTAATTATGTCTCTGTTCGAAAATCCGACTTCGCATAAATGATCAGGGCGGTGAGTAGAGCATTTCCTGCCGAACAGAAATTAGTTTGGGTGAATTTGATTTCAGACTAGGTAAGTCACTAGCTCCCCCTTTCTTGTAATAACATGCCTATGTGTTATTCTTGATACTTGTGCTTGTCAATTTCGTGATTTGGCTGAATTTTGTGATACTTGTAAATTTGGGACAAGGGGAGTGTCAGTATACTGGGGATATGAGTTTGAAATGAGTAACACTTTACTCTAAGGATTATGTTATTGAGTATTAGTAAAGTATACTCCTACTCGTGAGACGGTAAAATATTAACTTGATTTAAATGTTATTAGAAAAATTGTACCATTATTTGTGGTACGGGGAAATGAATGGAAGTATCCCTAAATGAGTATATTAGTATATTAGAAAATTATACTTATACTTTTGGGACGGTGAAATATTTAATTGGAATAAAAGAAAAATATCCTATTAATTGTGGGACTGTAAAATTGATGAAATAAACTTGAAAGTTATGTTTGGAACTTGTTTGTATGTTAGTAGTGGTGCCCTAGGCACGTTTAATAAACGTTGTAATTGTTATCATTTATTTCATATCAATAAAGAGATGTTTTGATTATTATTGTTGTTCATGTTTACTTATAATAATCTCCGTCCCTAGTACTTGTTAAGCACTAGTATAAAGGCTAAATGATCATGGGATGATCATGTTAGATTTATGGGTACTTGTTTGGAACAAGGTACTGGACATGACCCGCTGTATGAGATTTATGTCATGGTCCATGTCAAACATATATCTCATATTAGTTATGTCATTTGAATCCTTAGACATGAAGTTATTATAGTCTTCCACTTGATGAACATTATGTTTGACATATTCAAACGCTACCTTTAACCGGGAAGTTATAAAGGGTATGATTGGCATAATCGGATTCACGTAGGGAAGAATAATAAGCTAAATGAATTTGTTCCTCCTCGGAGAGATGTCAAGCTTGGGCCTCTCGTAGGAATGATGTTGATGAAATGTTCGGCCGGACTCAAATGAATTGATTGGATCAATGTCATTTGGATTATCAACATATTCGGAATCGAGAAAGTATTGAACAAAACAAGTTGACCGTTTGACCATGACTTGTGTTCAATGACATCGTGGACAAAGGGATTGTGACATATTCTAAGAGGAATGCGAACTTGTATCTAGTTATACTATTTGGGTAGGTATGACGGTTTGCTAGAACCTATTTTATGGGATCATGTTTGAGCTCATTGCCAACTTAGTATAATCCTAGAGGGTCACACACAATAGAACGAATCTTTAAAAAGGACTACAATGGAATTTTGGAAATTCTGGACTTTCTGGGAAGTGGGCGACCGCACATTCTGGACTGGGCGGCCGCACACTTAGCTCAGAAATGTACCAGTTTTGTTTCAGAATGTTGTGCGACCGCACATAGGTTTTTGGGCGGCCGCACAGTACTATCGGGTGGCAGATTCCTAATTTGATTAGGAAACGAATTTTGGACGGATTTTGACACAAGTTTCCTATTTGGAATAGGTCATACTTGTGTATAAAAGACCAAAATTCGGCCAGCACTCTAAGCCAATGATTTTGTGAGTCTCAAAGAATTTGAGAGAGGGTTTATTTTGTTCCAAGACACTCTTGGTTGAAGAACAAAATAAATACACAAAATAAATTCCATATAGTTCTTTCGATTGTGAAAAAGTGTTTCACAATTTGGTCTAGCAACCAAGATCAAAGAAGCTCCTTTGATATTCGTTCGAAGTGTGGATACCGCTAGAGGGTGAAAATCATCATCTTCAAAGTTCGTGTTCAAGCTTTGTGATCGTGATCAAGTCTTCAAATCTCCACCAAAGACCAAGAGAAAATTTGATAGCCATCAAGGGTTAGTTATTCCTATATTCATCTTGTTGTATTTGATTTAATCATACGAACTGATCTATGGCTTTGGGTTTCTTAAAAATTTTAAATGCTAAATTCCGCTGCGCATGTTACTTGGAAACCCAACAGTGGTATCAGAGCCCCGTTCATGTTGATTATTTCAATACCTAGATCATGTTATGTGTATATAAATTGTTTATGTGCCTTGCATGATTTGAATATTGGAATATATGTTGTTTATGTGTTTTGTGATTTTATGTGGTTTATTGTTTTGCAACTTTAATCGCACAATTCAATCGCAATAAATAAATTATGGTGGATTCAGAATTGTTGGTTATTAATTTTTGATTGGATCAAAGTTTTAATAATCGGGAAAAAAACAATTTTGAGACAAAATTTTCGAACTTAAAAATTCTGCACATTCTGATGGCACTGGGAGACCGCACAAAACGCCTTGGGCGGCCGCACAGTTTTGGGCGACCGCACAAGGGTTTTTTGGGCGGCCGCACAAGGTGATCAGAAGGTCTGATTTTGGTTGAAAACCAGAATCTGGAATTTTTCGAAAAATTCAACAAAACCAGTAACAGAACCAATCCAGACTTGCTGATCTGGAATGAGTTTTGGGTAGTTGGTTTGTGTGTGGATTTTGGGGTTTGATTTTCCTATTTGTTTTAGTCTTGTGATTCCTAGATTGGTTCAAGTTTTGGATGGCTAATCTGCGTTCATCGAGATTGTGTTTCCCAAAATTGATCGCAATCAAAGTTTCAAAGATAAAACGAAGTTAGAATTATGAAGAGTTCATAATTGCTAAAATTGAGAAACAAAGTTCTTGATTCGATGATTGGAGATCCATGTGGAATTGTGAATGCAATTGGCCTACGTTCATCGAGACCATCTATTGCTTAGTTTCGGCCACATGGACTACTTTCTTGGTTTCTTGAATTAGTGCGGGATTGTGGTTGCCTAATGGCTTAGTTCGACCGCACTTCTTGTTGTCTTGATTTGGAGATAATAACCAAAGTTGAAATAGTCTCATCCTCATAATTATAGAGAAACCAATGACACATAAATACCATGCTTAAATTAATGGAGATTAATTTAGTGGCTAAACTTGATGTGTAACATGTTTATATTATGTGCTCATAAATGTGTTATATGCTACATGCAATAAACCTTCAAAGAAAGTTTTAAGTCCTTCTGCCATGCCATGATTAAAACACTTGTTTATACATGAGTAACTTTATGTGGGCTCGCCAAAGCGAGGTGCATTGATTTTATTCATGTTTGAGCAAGATGAGTGAATAAGAGTTTCCTATGCGTTTAAAATGGTTGGACTTAATTAAGCGTCAAAACAGTTTTGGGTTTAAGGCAAAGATGAGATTTAACATGCTTTTTGTAATTGGATTTCTTAAAGAATCTCATGAAAAGAAATGAGAGTCATATGAGATATGATTGACAATAGTTGTCGACCTAATTGATTTAATTTTGAGCGGTGCGCCAAAGCGTACTCAAAATTAGATTAAAGTGGGATCTCAACCCAATTAAATTATATTATACATTGGATGTATAAGAAGGTTATATAATTTAGTGGGAGTATTTTGTTTAAAATACATTATTTATCTCTTTAATGAAAATCGGTACTTATTAAATTTTGGAAATTTTTGCATATTTGTAGATAATGACTAATAACACTCAATCAATGTCGTTGCGATCGATCCTTGAGAAGGATAAGCTCGAAGAGAATGGTACTAACTTTATGGATTGGATCCGAAGCATAAGAATCGTTCTTAGGCAAGAAGATAAGTTGTACATTCTCGATGGGCCTCTCCCTGCTGAACCACCGCCTACTGCCCCTAGGGTAGAAAGAGACAATTACAAGAAACATCGTAATGATTCTAGAGATGTAAGTTGTCTCATGCTTGCTGCTATGTGTTCAAAACTCCAACAAAGTTTGGAACATTTGGAAGCCTATGAGATAGGCGTGGAGTTGAGAACCATGTTTCAAGAGCAAGCTAGGCAAGAGAGGTACAAGACCATTGTTGCATTCACTACTAGTAAAATGAATGAAGGGCAACAAGTGAGTCCTCACTTTCTTAAAATGAAAGGTTATGTAGAGCACCTTGAGAAACTTGGCTATCCAATCCCATTGGAGCTAGCCACGGATCTCATTCTTAATTCATTGCCTAAAAGTTATAATCAGTTCGTAATGAATTATAACATGCATGGAATTGATAAGAACCTCTCTGAGTTGCATGGGATGCTCAAAACTGCAGAGATGAAAATTGTGGAGAAAGGTTCTCCCGTGCTCCTGGTTCATGATGGGAAGAAGCCTGGTGCCAAAGGCAAGGGTAAGGCAAAAGTTGTCAAACCCAAGATAAGCAAGGCAAAGGTTGCCAAGGCTTCTGAGGCAAAACCCGATTCACAAAAGGATGCAATCTGTTTCCATTGTCAAGAAATTGGTCATTAGAAACGAAATTGCAAGGCTTTCTTGGAAGAGCAAAAGAAGAAGAAGAGCAGCAAGGCTGCGTCGACTTCAGGTATCTATATGATAGATATTCTCCTTTCTACCACTGATTCTTGGGTATTGGATACCGGATGTGGTTCTCACATTTGTCTAAATGTGCAGGGACTAAAGAATAGGAGACTGCTTAAAGAAGGTGAAGTAGATCTACGCGTGGGGAATGGAGCAAGAGTTGCTGCATTAGCCGTAGGGACTTATGAAGTCACTTTACCTTCCGGATTAATTCTTGTCTTGAACAATTGTTATTATGTTCCGGATTTAAGCAGAAATATTATTTCAATTTCTTGTTTGGATAATGAAGGTTTTAAGTTTCTTATTGAGAATAAGAAATTTTCTATTTATTTAAATGATGTGCTTTATGGTATTGCTAATTCATTTAATGGCCTTTATATCTTGGATGTCAAGAATGAAAATAATGTCTATCATGTAAATAAGAAATCTAAACCTAATGATGTAAATCATACTTATTTGTGGCATTGCCGTCTTGGTCATATCAATGAGAAGCGTATCTCAAAACTCCATGGGGACGGACTTTTAGGTTCATGTGACTTAGAGTCATATGATACTTGTGAGTCGTGTCTTCTTGGAAAAATGACTAAGACACCTTTTACCAAGTTGGGTGAAAGGGCAAGCGAATTATTGGGGCTGATACATTCCGATGTATGCGGACCATTAAGTAGCAATGCTAGGGGAGGATTTCAATACTTCATAACCTTCACTGATGATTATAGTAGATTTGGGTATGTTTACCTAATGAAACATAAAAGTGAAGCATTTGAGATATTTAGAATATTTCAAAATGAAGTAGAAAGACAACTTGGCAAAAGTATAAAGGCACTTCGATCAGATCGAGGTGGTGAATACTTAAGTCAAGAATTTGATGATCATCTAAAGAATTGTGGAATAGTTTCACAATTGACTCCGCCCGGAACACCACAATGGAATGGTGTGTCCGAGAGGAGGAATCGGACTTTGTTAGACATGGTTCGATCAATGATGAGTCAAGTTGATCTTCCAATATCCTTTTGGGGTTACGCTCTAGAAACCGCTGCTTTCACACTAAATCGTGTTCCAACTAAATCGGTTCAAAAGACTCCATATGAGATGTGGAGCGGAAAGAAGCCTTGTCTATCTTTCATGAAGATTTGGGGTTGTGAAGTTTTTGTCAAAAGACTTATCTCAGACAAACTTGCACACAAATCTGATAAATGTATTTTCGTGGGATATCCTAAGGAAACTAAAGGATATTACTTTTACAACCGAGAGGACAACAAAGTGTTTGTTGCCCGAACTGGTGTCTTTCTAGAGAAAGAGTTTCTCTCCAAAGAAATCAGTGGGAGTAAAATAAATCTTGAAGAAATTTGAGACCCAGAAAATAACATTGAACCAATAGTGGAACAAGAACAAGAACCACAAGGAGTTGTGGAACCTGTTCAAAATACACAAGCATCTCGCAGATCTAGTAGGTTACGATCCGAGCCTGAGAGATATGGATTTCTCGTAACGGATAGTAATGAGGTAGAAATCATTGAGAATGATGAACCGTCAACCTACCAAGAGGCGATGTTTTCTCCTGATTCGGACAAGTGGCTTGGAGCCATGGAATCCGAATTGCAATCCATGCAAGACAATCAAGTTTGGAATTTGATTGATGCGCCCGAAGGTGTAAAAACCATAGGATGCAAATGGGTCTTCAAGAAGAAGACTGACATGGATGGGAAGGTGCATACTTACAAAGCTAGGCTTGTAGCGAAGGGTTATAGGCAAGTTCATGGTATTGACTATGATGAGACCTTTTCACCCGTAGCAATGATCAAGTCTATAAGAATTTTGCTTGACATTGCCGCATATCATGACTATGAAATATGGCAGATGGACGTCAAAACCGCTTTCCTGAATGGAAAACTACAAGAGGATGTGTATATGACACAACCAGAAGGTTTTGAACAAAATTCTAAGGTATGCAAATTGCAGAGATCCATCTATGGATTGAAGCAAGCTTCTAGGAGTTGGAATCTCCGTTTTGATGAATCGGTCAAAGAGTTTGGTTTCATCAAGAACGAAGATGAGCCTTGTGTATACAAGAAGATTAGTGGGAGCATAGTGCTTTTCCTTGTTTTATACGTGGATGACATATTGCTCATTGGAAACGACATTCCTACACTTCAGTCTGTGAAGACTTGGTTAGGAAAGTGCTTCGCAATGAAAGATATGGGTGAAGCCGCATATATTCTTGGCATTAAGATCTATAGAGATAGATCAAGGAGGCTACTTGGTTTAAGCCAAAGTACATACGTTGACAAGGTCATTAGAAGATTCCGTATGGAAAATTCTAAAAGAGGGACCTTGCCCGTGTTGCATGGAGTTTCTCTAAGCAAGACTCAATGTCCTAAGACAAAAGATGAGCGTGAGAAAATAAATGATGTTCCATATGCTTCGGCAATTGGATCCATCATGTATGCCATGATTTGTACTAGGCCGGATGTATCTTATGCTTTGAGCATGACAAGTAGATACCAATCCGACCCTGGCGAAAATCACTGGATAGCCGTAAAAGCGATTCTTAAGTACTTGAGAAGGACTAAAGACTCGTTTTTGGTCTATGGAGGAATGGAAGATGATCTTGTTGTAAATGCTTACACGGATGCAAGCTTCCAAACCGACAAAGATGATAGCCGATCGCAATCGGGTTTTGTGTTTATGTTAAATGGTGGAGCTGTAAGCTGGAAGAGTTCCAAGCAAAGTATAACCGCTGATTCTACAACAGAAGCTGAGTATATTGCTGCATCGGATGCTGCAAAGGAAGCTGTTTGGATTAAGAAGTTCATAACTGAACTTGAAGTGGTTCCTAGTATTGCTAATCCAATAGACCTTTATTGCGATAATAATGGTGCTATTGCTCAAGCAAAGGAACCAAGAGCACATCAGAAATCCAAACACATACTTAGGCGTTTTCATATCATTCGAGAGATCGTTGATAGGGGAGACGTAAATATATGCAGAGTACCTACTGATGACAATGTTGCGGACCCGCTAACAAGTGGGAGATTGGGCCTAGGGCAAGTGGGAGATTGTTAGTAGTGGTGCCCTAGGCACGTTTAATAAACGTTGTAATTGTTATCATTTATTTCATATCAATAAAGAGATGTTTTGATTATTATTGTTGTTCATGTTTACTTATAATAATCTCCGTCCCTAGTACTTGTTAAGCACTAGTATAAAGGCTAAATGATCATGGGATGATCATGTTAGATTTATGGGTACTTGTTTGGAACAAGGTACTGGACATGACCCGCTGTATGAGATTTATGTCATGGTCCATGTCAAACATATATCTCATATTAGTTATGTCATTTGAATCCTTAGACATGAAGTTATTATAGTCTTCCACTTGATGAACATTATGTTTGACATATTCAAACGCTACCTTTAACCGGGAAGTTATAAAGGGTATGATTGGCATAATCGGATTCACGTAGGGAAGAATAATAAGCTAAATGAATTTGTTCCTCCTCAGAGAGATGTCAAGCTTGGGCCTCTCGTAGGAATGATGTTGATGAAATGTTCGGCCGGACTCAAATGAATTGATTGGATCAATGTCATTTGGATTATCAACATATTCGGAATTGAGAAAGAATTGAACAAAACAAGTTGACCGTTTGACCATGACTTGTGTTCAATGACATCGTGGACAAAGGGATTGTGACATATTCTAAGAGGAATGCGAACTTGTATCTAGTTATACTATTTGGGTAGGTATGACGGTTTGCTAGAACCTAATCATATCTTATGGGATCATGTTTGAGCTCATTGCCAACTTAGTATAATCCTAGAGGGTCACACACAATAGAACGAATCTTTAAAAAGGACTACAATGGAATTTTGGAAATTCTGGACTTTCTGGGAAGTGGGCGACCGCACATTCTGGACTGGGCGGCCGCACACTTAGCTCAGAAATGTACCAGTTTTGTTTCAGAATGTTGTGCGACCGCACATAGGTTTTTGGGCGGCCGCACAGTACTATCGGGTGGCAGATTCCTAATTTGATTAGGAAACGAATTTTGGACGGATTTTGACACAAGTTTCCTATTTGGAATAGGTCATACTTGTGTATAAAAGACCAAAATTCGGCCAGCACTCTAAGCCAATGATTTTGTGAGTCTCAAAGAGTTTGAGAGAGGGTTTATTTTGTTCCAAGACACTCTTGGTTGAAGAACAAAATAAATACACAAAATAAATTCCATATAGTTCTTTCGATTGTGAAAAAGTGTTTCACAATTTGGTCTAGCAACCAAGATCAAAGAAGCTCCTTTGATATTCGTTCGAAGTGTGGATACCGCTAGAGGGTGAAAATCATCATCTTCAAAGTTCGTGTTCAAGCTTTGTGATCGTGATCAAGTCTTCAAATCTCCACCAAAGACCAAGAGAAAATTTGATAGCCATCAAGGGTTAGTTATTCCTATATTCATCTTGTTGTATTTGATTTAATCATACGAACGGATCTATGGCTTTGGGTTTCTTAAAAAATTTAAATGCTAAATTCCGCTGCGCATGTTACTTGGAAACCCAACATTGTATGTCCTGGGTATTGCCTAAGTATTAGTAAAAGTATACTCCTACGCTTGGGACGGACAATTGTAAACCTGGGAAAGAAATAAAATTTTGAAATTTTGTACCTTGGGCGACCGCCCATATTTGGTCGGGCGACCGCCAATTTATCTAAAAGATTTTTCTCTTGCAAAGTCTTGTTTTGGCCGACCGCCCATATCCTTTTGTGCGACCGCACACTTGCCCTGATGAACAAAAGTCTTGAATAAAGTTTGATTAAGCTAGACTTAACCCTAGTTAAGGTATCTAGCCTTAGTATAAGATGTCCTAGAAAGTGTTATGACACCTTAGGGGCATCAGAACTTGGTCTTGAACATGATTACTCATTAAATTAAAATGAGAACTTGAATATCAAAGTAAGAACTCTTTTAATTGTCTTGTAAGTGCTATGAACAAGCACTAATGGGTTATATGTGTTTTGAAACCAATGTTTGTGTACCCTAGGGGCACTAGAACAATGTCTTGAGCTTGAACATCCAAAGTATAGGATTAAGAACATGTAAGTATGAGATGTATAACTCATCTACTTAGCTTGAACTTGAAGTATAAGACAATTAAATCTTGTACATGACTTGAATATCCAAAGATTGGAATAATAACTTGAGTATAAGATAATTAATTCTTGTACATGTCTTGAACATCCAAAGAATTGGATTGAGAACTTGAATGTAAGATGATAAAATCTTGTACATGTCTTGAAACCAATACATGTGTATGGTAATGAACTTGAAAGTGCTATGAACAAGCACTAACGTGTTAGAACTATTCTTGATGTGTATGTACAAATCTTGCATATAGCTACTTGATAAAATGTGGCTTCTTGAATACTTGATACTTGGTATGAATAACCAAAGAGTTGGAATATAGAACTAGATAGAGAATGAACAACTCTAAGACATACTTGAATCTAATACGTATGTATTGAAAGTGCTATGAACAAGCACTAATGTGCTAGTAATTGATTTAATCGTGTATATACTCAATGAAGTATATAAAGTATAAAGAAGATATCTTGTTCTTGAGTTGAGTTCCTAAAGAATGAGGGACTAGTGTAATATGAAGATAATTCATAAAACAATGAATACGTGTACAAGATTTTATCATCTTGTTCTTGGAAAATGTATTCGATTATTAACAATACATATACGCGAGATATGATTGTGACTAGGTACAATACGACCTATTCGACTACGTGCTTAGAGTCTAAGATGTTGGGCTCTACTTGAAAGTAAGGGTATCGTGATAGACACATTAGTGTGTTAAAGGTTATATGAATATGTACGTGCAAATATGGCATATGACAAAGTGACATAAAATGACATACCCTACTACTTGGTTGGGGTCTGTTATTAATAGACTCTAATTTGGCTTGATTGTGTTACGTAGACATATTATGTGCCATTGTTATACTGATTTGTATTTGCAAATATAGCATGCATATACTTGTATTTGGTGAGCACATAATTACATGGTTCATGAAGAGCTAGTCCACTACTTTTGGACTTAGTTCTATACTCTTGTAGTTCAAGTAAACATCTACTTGTGCATTCTTGTGTGAGTCCAGCTGGTCACCTTGCTTGCTCGGAGATGTATAGGTTCACGCTTATCATGAGGCTGGGGCCAAAGTGATAATCGGGTGCCTATGTATCTGCGCTTGACCCCTTATTACAGGCCATAGTAAGGGCATAGCTTCCTTTATTAGAGCAATACGCCTGATAAAAGTGAATGCTAAACTCATGAACACCTCGTGAATCTTGTTCTTGTTAGTGACACTGGTTACCGGGTCCTATTGTGTACTGCACAGCAGCAACTTGATTGATCGTGATTTGTCAACTGCAATAAGCAACGACAACAATGGTTTACTTGGGAGGAATAAGGTTGGAATATCCTTTGTAACGTGTTAGTTTAGCCTTATGTGCTAGTTACTTGATGAGTTGGCCTAGCCTCTCATATACTTGTTACTTGATGACATCTTGAGCATGATTACTTTATAATCTTCTTGATTTGCATGATTACATAATAACATGCTATGTACTTGTATCTAGTAACTTACTGAGATTTATCTCACCCCGTTCCTTGTTTATTTGTTTCCCCCCCCAGGAAAGCAAGTGGTAATACGTTGTGAGGCTCGACTTAGCAGGGGCCTACTTGGCAGGTTGTTCTTGTTGGGGATTGTTATCATTTCCAGTTTTGGTGAGGACGATTTGGTATAAGTTGTTTAGACTCAGTATATTGGGTAGACTTGTATAGTGTTCTTGTAATGCCAGCGTATGTGCTAGGCATGTTTTCCGCTGTGTACAACCATTTGGTTTAAATTTCTTGGTATAGAACTCGTTGTGAGCTATCTTAGCTCGTTCCTCTTGAGTATATATATGATGTCAGTTTGATATAAGCAGATGTCATTCAGTTTCTCATTTCTTGTTAGTCACGCGCACCAGGTTCGAGGTTCTATTAGGGAATCCCGGGACCTGGGGGCGTGTCAGGAAATGTCAAACCCGTCCTGAATTCACACCATTGCCATCTCTAAGAAGAGGTGGCAGAGGGCCCATGTAGAAGGAGCGAAAGTGTCAGACCACCATAGATCGGTGGCTCTGATACCATCTTATAATTAGAGATAGGCCCAAGTAGCTCTGATACCATATTATAATTATAGATGGGTCAAGATGTAGAGAAAGACCCAAGTATGAGCATAGGCTAGATTGGGCCGGTAACAAACTATATTGGAGTTTTACCTTAAAACCAATAGGTGATAAGGAGAGTAACTCATCAAGTCTATACATCGGTCTATACTTCTCTCTTTAGTAGATGTGAAATAATTTTTAACACTACTTTATATTTGGTATGTCTCAGAGTAAGAGTCGCATTCTCAAAATTGTAAAAGATGAATAGTATTTTGGACAACTTCAACCTTCTAATGCTTTCATAATTACAACAAAATCACTACTTTAATATAGAAAACTAACTTCGATTTAAGGGGAAGGAAAGCACTAGGATTACCATTAAATTTCTTCTGTGCAAATCCCGGTGGCTAAGTTTGTGTAGAAGGTTGTAGGTTTAAAATATTTTTACTTCTATAGGAAAAATTAGGATAATTTTTCCATTATGGGTTGTATGTGTTTGAATACATACCACCCTTTTCCCCATAGAAAGTAACAAAATTCGCTTGTTCACTATAAGTAGTGTCAAGCAAATCACAACTTTCAACACTATGTGAGTTGACCCACATAGTTCACAAACAATGCTAACGTTCACCATAGGATTCACATTCAAGTTTTCAGTTTTCTTAAGAATCATATCAACTTCAGAGGACAAAATACTAACGTCACCAACATTATACTTAGCTGTAGTCCCCTGCCGTTGATCCCTTTCAATTGACTATTGATAATGGTTTAGGCAACATTCATGATCAAATCATGCACCTCATCGTCACGATCAAATTATACGCCTCATCGACTGCCTTATTCATTAGCGCACCTTCTGCGACTGCATTAATTGTCTCTCTTGTTTTGAATGAGAGACAGCTGTAGAATGTGTGCACTATTAACCACTTCTCTAGGCCATGGTGGAAGCATATCCTTAGTAGTTCCTTGTATCTCTCTCAAGCATCATAGAGCGTCTCGTCTTCTCTTTGATTGAAATTTGTAATCTTTGTCCGAATTTGAGAGGTCTCGCTAGGAGGGAAAAAGCACCCAAGGAACGTCATTTGGACTTGGTCGCATGTTATCAACGAATTGTGTAGGACTTGTAAGTACCCCAATCTGAACTGAAACCAGCTTAGAGGAATTCTTAGGACTATTCAGGGATAAAACTGATAGGTTAGGACCTCACTAGAATAAACTAAAACTCTAGGACTATCCTAGAATTAAAACTTAGAAAAATCCAGAAGCTCGCCAGGCTGAGTCGTACGGATAGTATGGGTACTAGAAGGGCCCAGCCGCACGGCTGGTTTGGGTGCCTTCAGTCCCTATAAATTGAGCCCTTGCTGATCATTTTAGGGGGGAGAAAATAGTTTTGAGTGTTGAAACTCTGTTGAAATACGAGCAGAAACACAATATTTGTGAGAATTGAGTGAAAGAGAGGAAGATAGGCTAGAATCAAACATTGGTGAGGCCTCCTTCTCCCCCACCTCCTCTTCACTTCTTTACTTGTTCATATTCTATGCAATGTCTTTACATTTCTTGAGCTATTATTAAATGGAACCAAGCCTTGAAATGATTCATGGTGCCCTCATGCCTGGTGCCCTCATGCCTTGTGCATGATTAAGGTTTACAAACCAAAGATGATCAAGGCTTGTTATGATTAATGCAATTTACTTTTATGTAATTTACTTTATGTCATTTACTTTCATGTCATTTATATTAATGTCATTTAATTTAATATCTTTACTTTTGGCTTGGGGATCCATTGCACATTTGGAGAATGTCATTGCACATTAATGATATTTATGTTATAAGTTTGGGTGGTAAAGCCTTGATCTTTACCCTCCAAACATTGATATAAGTCCCAATAATGTCCCTTTGGATGATAAAGACTCAATCTTTATTCATCCAAAGGTTGATTTTTGATGTTTCAAGACTTTGTCTTGGATGAATCATTCATTTGGAGGGTTAAAGTCTCATTGTTTAACCATCCAAATGGTTGTTTTGGCTCAAAAGCCATGTTCATCAACTTTGTTTTCTTTCCCCATGTACACACCCCATTTTGAACGTTCATTCATAATCACACTACTTCTGTGTCTCGCCTTTGATTTGGGTCGAAACTCGTTAAGTTGGACATGCTTTGTTAAGTTTCTAACTGACTCCGTTAATCAGGGACCAAAACGAAAATCAAAACCACTGCAGAAGGGCATAAATGTGATTCCAGCACAAAGATGCCTCGTACGAGACATTGATGTCTCGTACGAGACATCCCCCCTTGACAGTCAAGTTTCAGCAGTTTCCTTGTTGATCTCAACCTCGTTTCTTGGCAAAGACTCCTTAATTCGGGAAAGTTGGAAAGGACGATCAGAGATTCCAAATAACCCTCCTTGGAAATCAAGTCATTGATTTCCATCCAAATTAAACCCTTTGGCTTATCCTTAAAGTCAAAAACCCATATAAATATTGGTTGTTCTTACCTAGAATGACTAATGGTCAACTAATAGAGGTCTCCCAAAACCCTACACACTCAAGAAGGCTCTCATAATCAGCCTCCTCCTCCTACCCACGAAATCTAGAAGATCATAACTCAAGCCAATCCAAGTTCTTTGGATCGTCAAGGCCTTTAGTCAAGGCCATCCATAGGATTCTTGAAGAACGCTTAGGTAAAACTCTTTGCTTTCTATCTTCTCATCTTCTTCTTTGCTTTGAAGTAGTGTGATTCCATTAAAGGATCAGCCTAGAGCCTCTCCAATTCATGGAGATGGTCTCAAAGCATATGATCCGACATTCCAAATAAATAAGAAATTATTTATTTGGTTCCTTTTGTGTACGTTTTGCATGATTTTGAGACAATGATGATGATTTCTTAGAAAGACCAATCCTAGATTGGGTGAATTTGGGTGCTCCTTGACCTTCCCAATTCATAAATTAACCCCCAAATCCAGATCTTACGGTCCGTGTTCCGTCAAACATGGTGGCGACTCACAACAAACGAGAAACATCCAAACCCTCACGATCCAAACTGAGCGGCCCGGGAACCGTGGGAGGGGCGCGCGCTCACAGTGGCGACTCTGCTGGGGAGGAAGTTCAAAGCTAAGAGGGTTAGAATTGCGTCGAAAGAAATCATCATTGTTTCAAAATTCTGCAGTTTCTGCGCTGTTTTTCTGTTCCCAGAAGGGATATCTCGTACGAGACATCGATGTCTCGTACGAGACATCCCTGTTCTGTCCTGACAGTTTGTTCTCCTGGTTTGAAAAAGGAACTCCGTTCGGTTCAAACATGTACACAGGATTACAGGCCTGTCCTCCCCTCTGTTTCTGAGTCTTAGAGCCCTCCTAACGACGAAGAAACTCCCCATATATCATAAAGCTAACCTTTGTTTTGCAGGAGTACTTGCTAATTGGTTTTATTCTCTTCTTTGCTCATGTTTGCTTTATGTGTGAACTACGACAGCCTGATTTCCTCCACAAGAGGGAAACGTAGGCAGCCACTTGGCCCGGCCATTGCATGTTTTTGTTTTATTTTCAAAAAAAAAATCTCTATTTTACTTTGATACCTAGATCTTGACTCTCACACACGTGCACACATGTAGAATAATTGCACTACATACCCTATAAACCCAGGTCCCAATCGGAGGACGGATGTCGGTCAGTACACCTACTCTAACGAGTGGCACTCGCATGTCTCTCCAAAGATTGTGTACCCACTCCGTGACACGCTCCTAGACTGTGTTCATGGGGAGATTTAGCCTTAAGCCCTGCATCAACCTCATGCATATATACTAGTCAATAGGACACTCCTTGAGACCGGTCGGTTTGATTCTTAGGGTTGTTTTAATCCTTGCCCAAGATAACGCATTTTCTACAACCTATATGTTGGTGTTGTATGCTCTAGGCACGTTTTGTAAAACGATTAATGTTATTAATATTAATGATATTGAATGTTTGATTATTATATCCTTTGCATGTTTATTATAATAATCCCCGTCCCTGATAATTATGATTAATTGTTAGTATAAGTTTAATGGATAATCATATGATGATTATGGTGTATGGGATACAATTAAACTTATGGGTATTTGTTGGAGACCAAATACTGGACAGACCCATATGAGATTTATGTCATGGTCACAATGTCATAATTAAGTCTCATATAGTTATATTACTGGAATCTTTAGACCTGAGATTATCACAGTCTTCCACTCGATGAACATTACGTTTGACATATTCAAACGTTACCCCTAATCGGGTAGCTATAAAGAATGTGATTGGCGTAATCGGATTCATGTAGGGAAAGGTAATAAATCAAGAAGGGATTTGTTCCTCGTAAGAGAGAGATGTCAAGCTTTGGACACTCGAAGAATGGTGTTGATGAAATGCATGGCCGTGCTCAAATAAGATTTGTACTATCAATACATTCTGGATCGAGAAAGCATTGAACACTGTAAGTTGACCATTGACCATGGCTTACGTTCAATAGACATCGTGAAACAAAGAGATTGTAATATGTTCTATAAAGGATTCACGAACTTATACAAGTTATATTAATTGGGTAGTCATGATGGCTTGCTAGAGTCCGCTCATGATTTATGAGCACAAATGTGTTTGGGCTCATTGCCAACTTAATATAATCCTATGGGGTCACACACAAAAGGACGAATTGTTCAAAAGGCTAAAATCGGAATTCTGGTGGTGCTCGGCCGAGCACCTCATATGACTCGGCCGAGCATGGGAAATCAGAAGGTCAGATTTTCTGGAGCAAAGGTGCTCGGCCGAGCACCTTAAAGGACTCGGCCGAGCAGGCCCTGTTCGGGCCCAAAAAACTGATTTCGTGTTGTGACGGGTTTTAACCTATTTCTCCTAAACGGTTTAGGACTAATAAGTATATAAACCTCTAACAACGACCTAATCAGTATGTATTGATTCCATATCAATTAGATAGCCTCCGAG
The DNA here is from genome assembly GCA_026119855.1 of Campanula takesimana. NCBI lineage: Eukaryota > Viridiplantae > Streptophyta > Magnoliopsida > Asterales > Campanulaceae > Campanula > Campanula takesimana. The sequence goes on from JAOWBW010000947.1 coordinate 26,485, forward strand.
AGAGAGAAAAACAAGTTCTTCTTCTTCCTCAAGAACAAGAACATTGATTTTCTATATAGCCTTCAAAATAGAAAGAGTTTCTATTGGGTCTAGCAATCCGGTTTAAGAATCGTTCTTGAAATTCGTTCGCGTGTGGATAAACATAGAGGGCGTTGGCATCAACTCCTTCAAAGTTCGTGATCCAAGTTTTGCGGTCGTTCCTACGTTCGTGATTCGAAGAAGCGCGAAGAACGAAGATTGAAGATCTCAGAATTTTAAAGCTCCGTCACGGTTAGTGTTCTAAATTCATCACCATATTAATTTAATCATCGTGATCGGATCTAGGCTTTTGGGTTTCATTCCGCTGCGCATGTTTGCATAAACCCCAACAGTGGTATCAGAGCCCCGTTCATCATGATTATTTTAATAATAACATGTTAATGATATAATTGGATTATATGTTTTGGCATGCTATGTGAATTTGGATTCAAGATGTTTTATGTGATCTGAGTTTTATGTTTGTATATGAGATATATTGAAATCATAAAATCGCACCGTTTAAATACGTTATGTGGGATCTACGATTGCAATAATAATTTGATTATTATGTTCCTTTAGATTATCAAAAATTAATTGGATTGATTTGTTGATGATCTTTGATTCATGAATAAATCGTTTATTCAAGGTTTTGATGAACATGATGATATGATCATTATGAACACCAAATCCTAAATGAATCGGGAAAGCAATCTTAGAATTAAAATTCGACAAGAAAAACTGTTCTGTTCGTGGTGCTCGGCCGAGCAGTCTATAAGACTCGGCCGAGCAGAGTCGTCAGAAGCAAAGGGTTTTCTGGAACACAGAGGCGCTCGGCCGAGCACCTCAAAGGACTCGGCCGAGCAGGTTGATTTTGGACAGAATTTGTTTTTCAGATGGCTGGTTTAAGAAACCATGTTTCCTGAAATTAAATGGCTTGTTTAAAATCACTTTGGATTGAATTTGTTTGTCAGATGGCTGGTTTGAGAAACCGTGTTTCCTGAAAACAGATGTCAAGGTCAAAGTAATGAATTGATGGGACAAAAGAATTTAGAATCGAGTTACTTTATGTAAGGGATTGTGGATGCCTATTGGCTTAGTTTCGACCTTACATAGTTGTTCCTTCCAGTTTCTAAATTTGGTACGGGATTGTGGATGCCTTCTGGCTTAGTTTCGACCGTACAATCGTGCTCTCAATAATGTGTTAAAGAATTTATCTCCATAAATCAATCACATGAAATCTTAATTTAATTAATGAGATTAGTTAAATTATTAACCGTTGCTTTATGTGTTTATATTATGTGACTATAAACATTGACCATGCTATGTGTCATGAACCTTCTTTAAAAATTTAAGTTCCATGTCAATCCATGATTAAAACACTTGTGAGTACGTGGGTAGTTTTGTGTGGGTTACGCCCTAGCGTAGGTGCATTGATTCTATCCATTTATGAGCAAGATGAGGAAACAGTGATTCCTATACGTTTAAAATGGTTTAACTTAATTAGGCTATCAAAACAGTTTTGGGCCTAAGGCACAGATGAGATTAAAACATGTTAGATATACGATATCTAAAATCTCATAAAAGATCTAAGAGTCATATACGATATGATTGACAAGGAGTTGTCTACCTAAATAACTTATTTTGAGCAGTCGTGCCCTAGCCGACTCAAAGTTAAGTGAAATATGGATCTTAGCCCATTCAAATTATATTATACATTGGATGTATATGAAGGTTATATAATTTAGTGGGAGTATTTGTAAAATACTATTAATTTAATATCTTTAAATTAAGTTGGTACTCATATTTAATTATATGTTTGCATAATTGTAGATAATGGCTCAGAATACAAATTTATCACTGCGATCTATCCTTGAGAAGGAGAAACTTCAAGAAGATGGAGCTAACTATACGGATTGGATCCGTAGCCTTAGAATTGTTCTAAAGCATGAGGATAAGCTCTATATTCTTGATGAGCCCGTTCCTGAAGAAGAACCTGCTTCTAATGCACCCAAGGATGAGAGAAACGCCTACAAGAAACATGTGAATGATTCTCGTGAGGTGGGTTGTCTTATGCTTGCGGCCATGTGTTCAGAACTTCAGAAGATTCTTGAACACTTGGAAGCATTTGACCTTGCTGCTACATTGAAAGATATGTTCCAAGAACAAGCAAGGCAAGAGAGGTTCGACACCATAGCTGCCCTAGTCTCATGCAAGATGAGCGAAGGACAGTCTGTGAGCCCTCATGTTTTGAAAATGAAGGCTTACTTTGAGAAACTAGAGAGGCTTGGCCATCCAATTGAGATTGAGTTGGCTACCGATTTTATTCTTAATTCATTGCCCAAAAGCTATAATCAGTTCGTCATGAACTTTAATATGCAAGGGATGGATAAGACTATGTCTGAATTGCATGGGATGCTTAAGCAGGCAGAAAAGAAAATCGGTAAAGAGACCGCTCCTGTACTCATTGTGTCTAAGGAAGGAAAGGGCCAAAAAGGCAAAGGAAAGGGTAAGGCAAAAGTTGTCAAACCCAAGATTAGCAAGGCAATTGTTGCCAAAGCTAATGTGGCTAAACCTGCTTCCCAAAAGGATGCAATTTGTTTCCACTGCAATGAGATTGGACATTGGAAACGAAATTGCAAGGTTTACAAGGAAGAGTTAAAGAAGAAGAAGAGCGGTGGGACTGCATCTACTTCAGGTATCTATGTTATAGATATTCTACTTTCTACTTCTAGCTCCTGGGTATTAGATACTGGATGTGGATCTCACATTTGTTTAAATGTGCAGGGACTAAGGAATAGAAGGCTACTTAAAGATGGCGAAGTGGACCTACGCGTGGGAAATGGAGCAAGAGTTGCTGCATTAGCCGTAGGAACATATGATGTCATTTTACCTAGCGGATTAATTCTTGTTTTGAACAATTGTTATTACGTTCCGGATTTAAGTAGAAATATTATTTCAATTTCTTGTTTGGATAATGAAGGTTTTAAGTTTCTTATTGAAAATAAGAAGTTTTCTATTTATTTAAATGATATGCTTTATTGTACTGCATGTTCATTTAATGGCCTTTATGTTCTTGATGTTGAAAATGGGAATAATGAGAATGTTTATAATGTAAATAAGAAATCCAAACCTAATGATGTAAATCATACTTATTTGTGGCATTGCCGTCTTGGTCATATTAATGAGAAGCGTATCTCAAAACTCCATGGGGACGGACTTCTAGATTCACATGATTTTGAATCATATGAAACTTGTGAGTCATGTTTACTTGGAAAGATGACTAAGGCACCTTTTACTAAGAGTAGTGAAAGGGCTAATGACTTATTGGCCCTCATACATACTGATGTGTGTGGACCAATGAGTTGCAATGCTAGGGGAGGATATCAATACTTCATAACTTTTACTGATGATTTTAGTAGATATGGCTATGTCTACTTAATGAAACATAAAAGTGAATCTTTTGAGATATTTAGAATATTTCAAAATGAAGTACAAAATCAACTTGGCAAAACTATTAAAGCACTTCGATCAGATCGTGGTGGAGAATATTTAAGCCAAGAATTTGACAATCATCTGAAAGATTGTGGAATTGTTTCACAATTAACTCCACCTGGGACACCACAATGGAATGGTGTGTCCGAACGGAGAAATAGGACTTTATTGGATATGGTCCGCTCCATGATGAGTCAAGTTGATCTTCCTTTAACCTTTTGGGGACATGCACTAGAAACTGCTGCACTAACACTAAATAATGTTCCAACAAAATCTGTTCCAAAGACTCCACATGAGATGTGGACTGGAAGAAAACCTAGTTTGTCTTTCATGAAGATTTGGGGTTGTGAAGCATTTGTTAAGAAGCTCATATCTGACAAACTCACACCTAAATCTGATAAATGTATTTTCGTTGGTTACCCTAAGGAAACTAAGGGTTATTACTTTTACAACCGCACGGAAAACAAAGTGTTTGTTGCCCGTCATGGTACCTTTCTAGAGAAAGAGTTTCTCTCCAAAGGAATTAGTGGGAGTAAAATTAATCTCGAAGAAATTCGAGAACCCGAAAATTACATGGAACAAAATGTTGGATCTGAACAAGTTTCACAAAGTAATGTGGAACCTATTCAGAATACTCAAGTTCCTCGCAGAACTGGTAGGGTGCGATCTGAACCTGAGAGATATGGATTTCTCATGACAGATAGCAATGAAGTAGAAGTCATAGTTGATGACGAACCTACTTCCTACCAAGAAGCGATGTCCGCTCCTGATTCAGATAAATGGCTTGGAGCCATGGAATCTGAAATTAAATCCATGTATAATAATCAAGTTTGGAACTTGATTGATGCGCCCGAAGGTGTAAAAACCATAGGATGCAAATGGGTTTTCAAAAAGAAAACTGACATGGATGGAAAGGTGCATACTTATAAAGCTAGACTTGTAGCGAAAGGCTATAGGCAGATTCATGGAATCGACTATGATGAAACCTTTTCGCCCGTAGCAATGATCAAGTCTATAAGAATTTTACTTGCCATAGCCGCATATTTTGACTATGAGATATGGCAAATGGATGTCAAAACAGCGTTCCTTAACGGGAACTTACTTGAGGATGTTTACATGACACAACCTCAAGGTTTTGTAATTCCAGAAAATTCTAACAAAGTATGCAAATTGCAACGATCCATTTATGGATTGAAGCAAGCCTCTAGGAGTTGGAATCTTCGATTTGATGAATCGGTCAAAGAGTTTGGCTTCATCAAGAACGAAGATGAACCTTGCGTTTACAAGAAGATTAGTGGGAGCGTAGTATTATTTCTGGTACTATATGTTGATGACATATTGATCATAGGAAACGACATTCCCGCACTGCAGTCTGTAAAGACTTGGTTAGGAAAATGTTTCTCTATGAAAGATATGGGAGAAGCCGCTTATATCCTTGGCATTAGGATCTATCGTGATAGATCCAAGAAATTGATTGGTTTAAATCAAGATACATATATTGACAAAGTTCTTAAGAGATTCTGCATGGAAAACTCTAAGAGAGGAAATTTGCCAGTGGGACATGGCATAACTCTAAGCAAGAATCAGTGTCCTAAGACAACTGATGAGCATAAGAGAATGATTGGGATTCCATATGCTTCCGCAATTGGATCAATCATGTATGCCATGATATGTACTAGACCCGATGTCTCGTATGCTTTGAGCATGACGAGTAGATATCAATCAAATCCTGGTGAAAATCATTGGATTGCAGTCAAGACGATTCTTAAGTACTTGCGAAGGACTAAAGATTCGTTCTTGGTGTATGGAGGTGTGGAAGGTGATCTTGTTGTAAGTGGTTACACAGATGCAAGCTTCCAAACCGACAAGGATGATTTTAGATCGCAATCTGGATTTGTATTTGTGCTTAATGGAGGTGCTGTTAGCTGGAAGAGTTCTAAGCAAAGTACTGTCGCTGATTCTACAACGGAAGCTGAGTATATTGCTGCATCCGATGCTGCTAAAGAAGCTGTTTGGATCAAGAAGTTCATAACTGAACTAGAGGTAGTTCCTAGCATTGCTGATCCAATAGACCTTTATTGTGATAATAATGGTGCTATTGCTCAAGCAAGGGAACCAAGAAACCATCAGAAGTCCAAACACATACTTAGGCGTTACCATGTCATTCGAGAAATCATTAACAGAGGTGGCGTGAATATATGCAGAGTACCAACTGATGATAACATTGCCGACCCATTGACAAAGGGTCTTCCACAAGCAAAGCATGATGGTCATGTTAGGTCTATGGGTATTCGATACATTAATTAGGCCTAGTGCAAGTGGGAGATTGTTGGTGTTGTATGCTCTAGGCACGTTTTGTAAAACGATTAATGTTATTAATATTAATGATATTGAATGTTTGATTATTATATCCTTTGCATGTTTATTATAATAATCCCCGTCCCTGATAATTATGATTAATTGTTAGTATAAGTTTAATGGATAATCATATGATGATTATGGTGTATGGGATACAATTAAACTTATGGGTATTTGTTGGAGACCAAATACTGGACAGACCCATATGAGATTTATGTCATGGTCACAATGTCATAATTAAGTCTCATATAGTTATATTACTGGAATCTTTAGACCTGATATTATCACAGTCTTCCACTCGATGAACATTACGTTTGACATATTCAAACGTTACCCCTAATCGGGTAGCTATAAAGAATGTGATTGGCGTAATCGGATTCATGTAGGGAAAGGTAATAAATCAAGAAGGGATTTGTTCCTCGTAAGAGAGAGATGTCAAGCTTTGGCCACTCGAAGAATGGTGTTGATGAAATGCATGGCCGTGCTCAAATAAGATTTGTACTATCAATACATTCTGGATCGAGAAAGCATTGAACACTGTAAGTTGACCATTGACCATGGCTTACGTTCAATAGACATCGTGAAACAAAGAGATTGTAATATGTTCTATAAAGGATTCACGAACTTATACAAGTTATATTAATTGGGTAGTCATGATGGCTTGCTAGAGTCCGCTCATGATTTATGAGCACAAATGTGTTTGGGCTCATTGCCAACTTAATATAATCCTATGGGGTCACACACAAAAGGACGAATTGTTCAAAAGGCTAAAATCGGAATTCTGGTGGTGCTCGGCCGAGCACCTCATATGACTCGGCCGAGCATGGGAAATCAGAAGGTCAGATTTTCTGGAGCAAAGGTGCTCGGCCGAGCACCTTAAAGGACTCGGCCGAGCAGGCCCTGTTCGGGCCCAAAAAACTGATTTCGTGTTGTGACGGGTTTTAACCTATTTCTCCTAAACGGTTTAGGACTAATAAGTATATAAACCTCTAACAACGACCTAATCAGTATGTATTGATTCCATATCAATTAGATAGCCTCCGAGAGAGAGAAAAACAAGTTCTTCTTCTTCCTCAAGAACAAGAACATTGATTTTCTATATAGCCTTCAAAATAGAAAGAGTTTCTATTGGGTCTAGCAATCCGGTTCAAGAATCGTTCTTGAAATTCGTTCGCGTGTGGATAAACATAGAGGGCGTTGGCATCAACTCCTTCAAAGTTCGTGATCCAAGTTTTGCGGTCGTTCCTACGTTCGTGATTCGAAGAAGCGCGAAGAACGAAGATTGAAGATCTCAGAATTTTAAAGCTCCGTCACGGTTAGTGTTCTAAATTCATCACCATATTAATTTAATCATCGTGATCGGATCTAGGCTTTTGGGTTTCATTCCGCTGCGCATGTTTGCATAAAACCCAACACTATAATACTCCCTTCATGAATTCTTGACGATTGTCCCTTCGGTATAAATTGTTAGACAAAGGGTTGAGATGATGAGATGAGAATTTTTCTATGAGGATTCGAGTCTAGTCTCTCTCACCATCAAAACCCCACGTTTGGCAATGTCTCTTTCGGTTGTCCCTTACAAGAATTCATAAGGTTTGGTTGCATTAAAGGCGTTGTTTAACAAAGTGCAAAACAACTACGGAATCACTTAGGTATGGGTAATTGAATGGTGGATTCCGATGAGAATATGGGACCTTTGCCCGAATTGTCCGCTTGGGAGAGTGCAATACATGTAAAAAACAAGGGGCTCATATTCTAGGGTGACAGAATTCACTGTTCCAGGACGAACTAGATAGTAACCTCTTAAAATGGATTAAATTCCGTCCGACCAATAGGATTAAAATCTGTAAATCTGACTGTCAGGCTAGATGTCTCGTACGAGGCATCCATGTCTCGTATGAGACATCTCTCCTTTTCTTGATTCTGCCGTGTTGGTCAACCCTAATATTATAAAAGCTGACTTGTTGGGACCCCAGCCTGGATTTGACACAGTTTCTGCACTCTAGGTCCGTCCAGCAAGGTAGCTCCATACTCCCAACGCAAATGCCAGCCCGAAAAGAAATGACCCCTCCGAGAAATTTCCCAAAGTGTCCGCTTCGAGATGGAAATCGTCGGAGGGTGGAAAGAAGCCTTACCCACTGGAAAAGCCCCGGAGATTAATGTCATTTCAGAACTCCATTTTAGGGGACTCGACTATGCCCCATATATTTCCCCACAGTCAAAGCGTTCATGACCGAGTCAAGCAACGCAACGAAGAAAATGAGAAAGAGTGGGCCGCCATTGAGGAAATGGTTGACAAGAGAAAATTAGAGATGTTACAAGATGAGTATGACAAGATAAAGTTATGGTATGATCATGCAGTCAAGAGAGCCCGCGACTTAGAAGAGATCCAAGAGGAAACCATCAATGCAGAGGTGAAACATTGCCTTAGTCTGCTCTACCAAGACCTCAAAGAGCAAATGGAGGCTGAACATCGCCATCACTTTGACGTCATGACAAATCACTATCAAAGCATCATTCATCACCTCCAACCTAAACCACCAAGATTCTACACAGATTTAAGTCAAATCCGACTTGGGAGAGTGTTCCGTGAGCTTGAGAGGGAAGGCAAGCTAGCACCGATGCAAGGATACAAGCCCAAGTATGAAGGGGCCGGAAAGGCCTTGCACCTGTATTGCTACTACCATCAGTGCCGCGGTCACCACACCAACAAATGAAACAACTTGAGGGATAAGATCCAAGATCTTATCGACCAAGGAACTCTCCAAATAATAGGCAATGGAATCGGCCTCGTACTGAAGAACGAAGGGTCCAAGACTCACGCTTCTTTTTCGCTCCATTAGTTAGAAATTAAATAGACTAGTTATTTACTTTATTTTAATAGATTAGACGTTTCTTTCTCTTCTTTCAATAAACTAGTTGTTTTTCGTTCTTTAAGGGACCCTACTCACCCGAGAAACATTGTGGGTGAGAGCATGCCCTCCTATCAATTTCAATTTTTAGCAATAGCCAGTTTCTTTTAAGTTCTAGAGTTTTTTTTTTTTATGTTTTCCAAAAGCAAAGTAGCGTAGATATGGTAGATGTGCACAATGAGAATGACTACTCAAAGGCAATTCCATTCTCCGGAACACGCCCAGTGCTTAACATGATGCTAAAAGAAGGATACTTCCCCGATCTCGGACTTAGCAAGCATTTACAAGGGACCAAAGAACCACCACCTGTCGTTCTATACCCACCTGAATATGGGCTAGGGTATGTGTCACCACTCAAGAACATCCCTAAGGAAGAAAGGGATTGGACTTCATACATAGTGCCGATCGCACCACCCTATCGAAGGACTCTAAACGGGTAATTTGTACGCGAGGGGGAAAGCTTGCCATATTTCATGTTCCCTGAACCATGGGTCGACCATAGGGGGAAGCTCCAACCGGGCTTTGAAATTTTCAGTGACTGTGATCCATACTCACTTGAAACAAAACCGATGCAATTCTCGTGGCTACCTCGAGAATTAGGGGGTACCAAGGCCGAAGCATTCAGTGAGTGGGATTTTGTGTTGGGAGAAGACCTACTGCGCCGATTTCTCAACCTTTGTAAGCTAGAGGACACTCAGATTAATGCAATAGACAAGGGGGACACTCCGAACCAAGACTATACTAAGCTCATAAAGAAGTGTGACGAGCCCATCAAGAACTGGTACACAACTGGGGGACCCATAGCAAGTGAAAACTTCCTGGTCAAGGAGTTAGGATGTACTCCCCATCCCCATAGGGAAAGAAAATTTGTAACTCTTACCTTAGAGTCAGATACCGCTACCGATGAGCTCACCCAAGAGGACTTGGATGCCATCGCGGAACGTGTATTCCCCTACTTTCTTAAAGAAAACATAGATATTTTCTAGTATCCTGAGATTGCTAGCGTCATAAATGATGAATTAACTAATAACTCTAATGAATTAGATAATAATGAGTCATATGACGAGATAGATCAAGAAAACGAACAAATATTGAAAGAAATTAACAAGCAAGTAGGTCATCGTGGCGGAAATGGTCCTATTGATGCCGAAGAAATGCAAACAGTTAATCTGGGGACGGGCGATGATCCGAAAGAGACCAAGATTGGCAGTTTCTTCAAGGGGGAAGACCGACAAGACCTCATAGCGCTTCTCCGAGAATTCATAGATGTGTTCGCTTGGTCCTACAAAGATATGCCGAGGCTAGCCAATTCGATTGTTGAGCATAAGATACCGCTGCGTCCCGATTCGAAGCCAGTCAAGCAGAAACTCTGTAGAAGTAAACCCGAGTGGTCGGTACAAGTCAAGCAAGAGATAGAGAAGCTCCTGAGTGTTGGGTTCATCAAAGTGATAGAGTATCCAACCTGGTTGGCTAATATTGTATAGGTTTCCAAGGCAAACGGAAAGGTCCGCATCTGTGTTGATTTCCGTGATCTCAACAGAGCATCTCCGAAAGATGATTTTCCTCTCCCTAACATAGACATGCTCGTAGACAATACCGCGAAATATGAGGTCCGTTCATTCGTAGACGGATTCGCCGGTTACAACCAGATCCTCATGGCTGAGGAGGACCAGCACAAAACAGCGTTTACCACACCTTGGGGGACGTTATATTATACAGTCATGCCATTGGGACTCAAAAATGCCAGAGCCACTTATCAGAGAGATGTAACTGCTCTTTTCCATGACATGATACATAAAGAGATGGAGGTGTACGTTGATGATATGATCATACACTCCAAAGGCTCCGATAGACAGCACTTCGTCGACCTTAGAAATTTCTTTGAAAGGTTTAGACACTATAAGATGAGACTTAATCCGTCCAAGTGCACATTTGGGGTAGTAAAAGGGAAAGTCCTTGGGTACATGGTCACCGAGCGTGGTATAGAAGCAGACCCTGCTAAGATCAAAGCCATCATTGATATGCCTCCACCTAAGACGCAGAAAGAAGTAAAGGGATCCATGGGTCGCCTTCAGTACATTAGTCGTTTCATTAATCAACTCACGACAATGTGCGAACCCATCTTCAAGCTCCTCAAGAAGAATGCATCCCTAGAATGTACCGAAGAGTGCCAAGAATCCTTCGAAAAAGTCAAAGAATACTTGGTGAATCCGCCAGTATTGGTCCCACCACACAAAGAGAAAACGTTTATCTTGTACCTCACAGTCAATGATACCGTACTAGGGGCTATGCTAGCACAAGAGCAACCCAACTCGAAGAAAGAGAATGCCATATACTTTGTCAGCCGTCGTTTTCAAGGGGATAAACTGAACTACTCTGCATTAGAAAAGTCGTGTGTGCACTGGTTTGGGTAACTGAGAGACTAAAGCCGTACATGGAAGCGTTTCTTGTACAACTAATTGCCCGAATGGACCCAATGAAGTACATCTTCGAGAAGTCGCATGTCTCCTCTAGAATAGCTAAGTGGTACTTTATGCTCGCGGGGTATGATATCACTTACATCACACAGAAATCCATAAGAGGGAGAGTCTTCGCTGATCATTTAGCCGAATTTCCATGTGATGAAGTGAAGGGGGAAGACCCGCGATACCCTGATGAGGACATCATGGCATTAGCAAAAAATAAGTGGCAATTATTTTTCAATGGCGTAGCCAATAAACGGGGATATGGCATTGGCATGTTACTAGTAGATCCCTCAGATTTCTACACTCCACTCGCAATTCGCCTTGATTTTGAGGCCACTAACAACATTGCCGAGTACGAAGCTTGCATAGTGGGGTTTGAAGCAGCCTTAGAAAGAAATGTGACCGAACTAGAGGTGTACGGAGATTCACTACTTATACTCTATCAGTCACTCAAGAAGTGGAAGGTACAAGATCCTACACTCCAGAAATATAATGACCATCTCCAAGACTTGGTCAAACAATTCAAAGAGGTCACTTTCTACTATCTTCCTAGAGATAAGAACCGCTTAGCAGATTCGCTAGCCATGCTAGCATCACTTGTAGAGATACCCGAATGGACTGAAGTTAAAACCTTCAAAGTCGCGAGACAAACGACTCCTGCCTATCACTCAATCATAGACTTACATGACTGCAAAGAGGCGTGTGACTCTGTTTCCGTAAATGCCTTAGACGATAAGCCTTGGTATTATGATGTATGGCGTTTTCTCCTAGACGGAACATTCCCATCATACACATCACCTAAAACAAAGATAGCCCTCAAACGGTTTGCTGCCCAATTTGTTATCATAGGTGATCGCCTCTACAAGAAACATCACAAGCAGTGTCTACTCTGTGCTGATGAGCACGAAGCCATAGAAATCATGGACCAAGTCCATCAAGGAGTTTGTGGAACCCACATGAATGGAAATATGCTAGCAAAGAAAGTCATCCGGCTAGGATACTATTAGGCTACAATGGAAGCCGACTGCACCGAGATGGTTAAGAAATGCCACAAGTGTCAGATACATGCCAACTTACAACACGCACCACCGTCCGTGTTATACCCCCATGACATCCCCTTGGCCATTCTCTATATGGGGAATAGATGTCATTGGAAAAGTATCACCGACAGGTCATAATGGGCACTCGTTCGTACTAGTCGCCGTAGAGTACTTCACAAGTGGATCGAGGCTCAATCATACAAAGTCCTAAACGCAAGAAGGTGGCTGAGTTCATTAAGACCAACATCATATGCCGATATGGGGTACCTTATGAGATGATATCCGATAATGGCACGCACTTTGAGAAGGAATGTGACCAGCTACTCGCAGAGTACAAGATAGAGAGACATCAGTCATCACCATACCGACCACAGACCAATGGAGCAGTCGAAGATGCTAACAAAACCATAGAAACCATCATCAGAAAAATGGCTAAGACTGGCAGAGACTGGCCCGAGAAGCTACCTTTCGCATTCTGGGGCTATCGTACTTCAATCCGTACTGCCACCGGTGAAACTCCATACACCCTAGCCTATGGGATGGAAGCAGTATTACCAATCGAATTAGAAGTGCCATCATTAAGGGTTCTCCTAGAAAACCAAGTCAATGAAGTCGCATGGTTGAACAGCCGTTACGAACAACTAGCCCTGCTAGATGAACGACGACTTTGAGCCGCCGAGCATATCCAAGCGTATTAACGGAGAATGGCCCGAGCATTCAATAAGAAAGTCAAATCCAGAAACATTAAAGAAGGGGACCTTGTCCTACGAGAACATCATCCTAGACCATTCAATACTATGGGAAAGCGGGGACCAAGATGGATAGGCCCTTACATAGTCACGAAGATCTTCTCCGGAGGAGCGGTGTCGCGCCCCAGACCCGTGGTCCTACTTGGCCCCACGCTCGGGACACGAGTGGAAGACGTTATAAAACACTTTTTGAAAAAAAAAAATCGAAATGTACTTTTATAAAGTCTAGCGAAAACACACTTGAAGTTCAAAGACTTCACTTAACTTTTAAACAAACTCTACAACCAACTTTCACAACGAAAGTACTTAGCCCGAAGGCTTACCAACTTTTAAACAAATGTACATACACCAACATGATTCAAAATAGGTGTGAGACAACAGAAAGTACGGTTACTCTACCCAGAAGGTTTCACATTTACATAATGCAACCTTAACAAAACAAGTCCCAACTCTTACCACTCCAACGTCCTCCCGTGCCAAGTGTCCTATCCCCTGGACCCGCCTTATCTAAAACAGTAAACAAATAAAGGGTGAGAATAAATCTCAGTAAGTTACTAAAATGCAACTACGTTACATGCTGATATGATAATAATAAAGAGACAATATCAACACATAATCATATAGCATATAGCACATAACATGAGAGGCTCCCTATCGCCAACCGTCCCATACCGGTTGGAAATAACGACCAACTCATCATACAACACATAGTGTAGGAGTAAACACTCCTACGAGAATACCAAGCCAAGGTTTACCGAAGTAACATAACCATCTGAGAATACCATCTGAGAAAACCAGTTGAGAAAACCATCTGAGCAGCATAAATAGCTGAAGCCGGGATCCCGAAAACCAAATCATAACCATAATAACCAAAGTTCTCGAATCAAACATAACCATCTGAGAGGTATCAACAAAGCAGCACAATGGCTGAAGCCGGTTCCGGAACCAAACAATCACAACAACAACAATAGCGGGAGAAAATGACACAAAGTCATACCCCTAAATGCTCATGCGAGGGAGCGAGTTCATCCCATCCAAGGCCAATCTGGACTGGGGAAATAGGTCCAGTGGAAAAGCCTTAATGCTTTCCACCTCCACTCGATAACACCCAAACCTGGGGAAATAGGTCCAGTGGAAAAGCCTTATAGTGAACTTGGCTAGTGTGCCACTATAATTCTTTCCACCTCCACTCGATAACACACAAAACCAGCTGGACTTTCAACAAGGAGCACAGTAATAAATACTTGCTAAAACAACAACAACCGGGGCAATGATTCTAATATAAGGAACCAAGCCAAACACACCAAAAGATGCAACCACGTTACTCATAAAAGAGTTCACAACATTGACATTAGGTCACAACATAATCCTTTATTAATGACATTAAGTCAAACAACAATCTTGCACACACTTGAACACGATCCTCAACAACCAAGTATGTCGAACCCATTTCTCACACAAGGGATTCCAAAGTAAGAAATCCTACGAAAGTATCATAAAGAGGTACCACACTCAAAATGACCCTAAACGGTTACATTATTCCAAACTCGATCACAAAGGACCAACTCTACAACAACGGACCATTAATACTCTTTTTGTTATTAAACACATACTGGATTTCCGTAATATAATATTTAGAACCCAACTGAATAAACCACCTCATCACGTAGTACACAAAAATAGCTTCGAAACGATAGTTTACACGACTAAATCGGAGTCCGTATGAAGAAGTTATGGCCTCCGGAAGGTTGAACCATTTTCTGGGAAAAGTGTGCGATCGCCCAAACCTCCAAATGTACCAAAATTGCACTCCTTTCGTTTCACCGTCTCACAAGTATAACTTACTATACTTAATGTTTAAGACACAATATGGCTACAAAATCAGTTCTAAAACATCTTAAACACCAAATGGAACCCAACCAAACCAATAAAACAAATACTCATTTTGTCCCAAAATTACAAGTATAACAAAATTAATCCAAATCACAAAATACCAATCACAAGTATAAGTATAATTTTTCTAACATACTACTATACTCACTTATACTTTCATTCATTTCCCCATCCCACGAATAATAATATAATTTTTATAATATACTTATTTAACATTTAATCAAGTTAATATTTTACCGTCCCACGAGTAGGAGTATAATCTTTATTATCATTCTAACAATACCCAGGCACACAAACATGTTCAATTAACATACTTTCATTCAACCCAAGGTATATTTCCAGTATACGTATACTCCCTTTGTCCCAAATAAACAAGTATCACAAATAAATACTTTTCACAATAATTTCACCACATATCACACATATAGCAAATATATGACTATTTTACTATTTAAGGGGAATTAGTAACTTACTTGCTATGAGAATAATATTAAAGAAATTAAACTTTGATCGGCTACAAATGATCTAGTCTACTCCGGGAGTGTTTTGGTGCAGTCGGATCAAAGAACGAACCTAGAAATCAAGTTTGGTAGTGAAATTGGGGTAAAAAAACCCACACCTTCAATACACGGACGGAGGCCATGAAAAGAAGAGTGAAGTCTCTGTAGAGATTCTTCATTTAAATGATATTGATTATTGTTTACCCAAACACCCTCCAAGAATAACGTATTTACACTTACACCCTTAGTCAACATTTACATTTGTTAGTCAAATAAAGGAGGCTACTTCACTTAGTATTATATTTCCAGCATAACCGACTTATGCCAGGGAG
Source organism: Campanula takesimana (assembly GCA_026119855.1). Taxonomy (NCBI): domain Eukaryota; kingdom Viridiplantae; phylum Streptophyta; class Magnoliopsida; order Asterales; family Campanulaceae; genus Campanula; species Campanula takesimana. Next base: position 42,244 of record JAOWBW010000947.1, read on the forward strand.
TGAATTAAGGTAGTGACTAGTCTTATTTTTGACACAAAAGAAAACCATGATCCATGTGATATTCCTTCTACCAATAGGATGTAAGTTTACTCCACCTAAATTAATAAGTTAGTCAATTTTCGTAGGCCAAAACCTACACTAACATACTAATGGAGTATACTTCTAAGATAATATTACTCTAGCAAATTCATGGTTAAACTGACAAAATTTAACTAGACTAAGTGGCCATATTTCATATGCAAGTCATAAAATGTAATGCAACACATAAAATGCACACATAAGTTCAAATTAAAATTTCCAAAAATATAAAATAAATAGGGACGGGTTTTGGGGTCGTTACAATCACTCCCCCTTAAAGAAAATTCGTCCCGAATTTTAGGGTAACTTACCAACACTGTCAAATAACCAAGGGTATTTCCTCTCAATCTCTTCCCGAAGCCCCCAAGTTGATTCTTCCACATTATGGTTCCTCCACACAACTCTAACAAGAGGAATACTCTTAGTTCTCAATTCTCGAACTCTAAAATCAATCACTTGAACTGAATGCTCCTCATAAGACATACTCGGTTCAATATCCTCAGGAACCTCAGATAACACATGAGATGAATCATACATATACTTTCGAAGCATCGAAACATGGAACACATTATAAACCTTGTCAAGAGAAGGAATACAAGCCCGATCTCTAACTCTTCCCCATAATCTCAAAAGAACTGATATATTAAGCAAACTCCATGAGAAGTAAAGGTATATCCCACGAATTCTAAGAATCAACTGAACAAGTTCTCAACATATCCTCGATAATCTGAATGGTTCTTCCTAACTGACCATCTGACTGAGGATGAAAACCCGTACTAAATCCCAATCCTGAATTCAACGCCTTCTGAAATGCTTGCCAAAATCAAGATGTAAATAAGAAACCCATATTTAATACCATGCTCGTACACATCCCATGAAATCGAACTATCTTCTGAACAAATAAGTAACAACTGGAATTAACATTATACTCTCAAAATAAATAAGGTGAGAAAACTTGGTAATCAATCCGCTATTAATCAACATCATTGATCTCATCTATTCAGTGTAACTCCTTCAATAAAACTTTTCACAATAGATTCATATCTACTCAGAAATCTTAAAGGTTTGTGACAAGCCAACTGATCACTGATATTTTACTTCCAGATTATTCGCAACCCAAGGACTTAGTTGAATGCTTAGAATTTCTCGTGTCAACAAATAAAATGTAACTCTTCAAGTAACTGTAGTTGAATTCCATTATGCATATTGGTTCCACTAAGTGTTGACTACATACTCTGTTATCAAAAGTTAAAATTCCATTGATAATATTCTATGGTTGAAATCATTCAATAGTGTAGGAACTTAAAGCTTCCACAATCGCAAAATCACACCATGTATCAACTCACAAAAACTCCAATATGTCAAATCCTCTACTACACTTGCCTTTCCCGGATGATATAACATGTATTCTACTTGCATTGTCTCATGTATAACTCTTCTTGAGGAAACAAATACGTCAACTCTCATGGTCGGTAAGCACTTCAAATATAGCTCCACAAAAATCATTCGCTAATGCAATGGATGTATAATCGCAATCAATCTCAAGTTATGGGTGGGATAATTTTGGTTCATAATGAATCAATCTTCTTGAAGTATACATAACTACCATACCATTCTGAAGCGATGAACATCTCAATCACTTTTTAAAGCATCTCCAAGAATAATGAATATATTAAATCCACTGTAATGGTAAAACTCGATATATCCACTAGAAAATAGTAACACTGATCATATCTTCTAGATAACTATAATACTAGTCAAATCCACTAAGCAATATCAATACTGAAGTTGTCATCAACTCTCGTTTCAACAATTAAAACTCGTTTCACTCTTACCAATCCATCGAGAAAGTGTATATTTCTGTGTCATATAGTTAACAGTGTAGCTACCTTAGAAATCCATCAATAATTCTTTAACCATATACCAATTTCAACAAGTTACATACCGCTGCTACTGAAATAGGATTTTTCCAATTACTGTTGCCTCCATTGAAGGATCAAAAGCTATGTCTGAATTGAACTCCCTCAAAATAATATATCCTCTAACAAGAAGACATAATGCCTTGATTTCACAACTGTTGCCTCCCACGTAGATATATTAAACAAAGTGAATCCCTTGTCAAGAAATATCTCAAGCTAAAGCTTTTATTCCTGTAACTCAACCGATGTTATAAGCATATTGGACTAGATATCAACACTGCAACACGGCACCATAACAACTCAAGATAACCCAAGCTTCTCATCAAGTGACATATACTACTCAATAGAAAATATATCTGAGATTTCTCAAAGAAAGGGTACATTCTCAATTTTAGATGCAAACACTCTGCTGCTAACCCCCTAAACCAATTACCAGGCACAACTTTGTGCTAAAAAATTTAAACTTTAATGCATAAATAGCATGAATGCCAAACACATATATCTACCATGCTTAACTAAAGCACACTAGCATATAAGACTCCACCACAACACTATCAAAATCTTGCTATAGCAATATAGTTAAATCAGCAAGTAAAACATGCTCACAAATTTGCACATCACAAGTGCGCAACACTCTATCAATCATCAAACACTCCCCCTTAGAATAGACACCTCTAATACCTAAGGTAGATACTCAGGAGACACATGCAATCGAGAAGCAAAATGCACAGACACATAAGAATGCGAAGATCCAGGGTCTATAAGTGTATGTGCCCTCAAACTAGACATAGAAATTATAGCCCCAATCACATTAGAAGGATCTGAAATCTGTTGTTGATTAATGGCAGAAACACTATCCTGTACCTTAAACTTCCCTGAAGCATCCCTCTTTTGGCCCTGAAAAGACCCAACTGCACTTCCTGATGCCTGTACCCTAAATCTAGGGCAATCCTTCCGAAAATGACCCAACTGGCCACATCTCATACATTTACCTTGTTTCTTCCAACATCTCTCCTCAGAATGTCCTTCCTTCCGATAATAGCTACATACTCGTTTACCTTGCTTTTATGATCCACTATATCGTCAATTTTTTTTTCATTACAGTTTCAAACATACCTTGGAACATTGTTCGAACTTCTTCTCTAGCATTACCCGACCCTGAAGGCCCTGACTGATTTCCTTCTGTTCCAACCATTTTCAGTGATTACCTGCATAAAACACTCAACGTTACTCACTCTCTACCCAACTACCCTCCTAGGTCACTTAGTCACTCTAGACCATCTACAACCTAGCTCTGATACCAACTGTCGCGCCCCAGACCCGTGGTCCTACTTGGCCCCACGCTCTGGACACGAGTGGAAGACGTTATAAAACACTTTTTGAAAAAAAAAATCGAAATGTACTTTTATAAAGTCTAGCGAAAACACACTTGAAGTTCAAAGACTTCACTTAACTTTTAAACAAACTCTACAACCAACTTTCACAACGAAAGTACTTAGCCCGAAGGCTTACCAACTTTTAAACAAATGTACATACACCAACATGATTCAAAATAGGTGTGAGACAACAGAAAGTACGGTTACTCTACCCAGAAGGTTTCACATTTACATAATGCAACCTTAACAAAACAAGTCCCAACTCTTACCACTCCAACGTCCTCCCGTGCCAAGTGTCCTATCCCCTGGACCCGCCTTATCTAAAACAGTAAACAAATAAAGGGTGAGAATAAATCTCAGTAAGTTACTAAAATGCAACTACGTTACATGCTGATATGATAATAATAAAGAGACAATATCAACACATAATCATACAGCATATAGCACATAACATGATAGGCTCCCTATCGCCAACCGTCCCATACCGGTTGGAAATAACGACCAACTCATCATACAACACATAGTGTAGGAGTAAACACTCCTACGAGAATACCAAGCCAAGGTTTACCGAAGTAACATAACCATCTGAGAATACCATCTGAGAAAACCAGTTGAGAAAACCATCTGAGCAGCATAAATAGCTGAAGCCGGGATCCCGAAAACTAAATCATAACCATAATAACCAAAGTTCTCGAATCAAACATAACCATCTGAGAGGTATCAACAAAGCAGCACAATGGCTGAAGCCGGTTCCGGAACCAAACAATCACAACAACAACAATAGCGGGAGAAAATGACACAAAGTTATACCCCTAAATGCTCACGCGAGGGAGCGAGTTCATCCCATCCAAGGCCAATCTGGACTGGGGAAATAGGTCCAGTGGAAAAGCCTTAATGCTTTCCACCTCCACTCGATAACACCCAAACCTGGGGAAATAGGTCCAGTGGAAAAGCCTTATAGTGAACTTGGCTAGTGTGCCACTATAATTCTTTCCACCTCCACTCGATAACACACAAAACCAGCTGGACTTTCAACAAGGAGCACAGTAATAAATACTTGCTAAAACAACAACAACCGGGGCAATGATTCTAATATAAGGAACCAAGCCAAACACACCAAAAGATGCAACCACGTTACTCATAAAAGAGTTCACAACATTGACATTAGGTCACAACATAATCCTTTATTAATGACATTAAGTCAAACAACAATCTTGCACACACTTGAACACGATCCTCAACAACCAAGTATGTCGAACCCATTTCTCACACAAGGGATTCCAAAGTAAGAAATCCTACGAAAGTATCATAAAGAGGTACCACACTCAAAATGACCCTAAACGGTTACATTATTCCAAACTCGATCACAAAGGACCAACTCTACAACAACGGACCATTAATACTCTTTTTGTTATTAAACACATACTGGATTTCCGTAATATAATATTTAGAACCCAACTGAATAAACCACCTCATCACGTAGTACACAAAAAGATCTTCGAAACGATAGTTTACACGACTAAATCGGAGTCCGTATGAAGAAGTTATGGCCTCCGGAAGGTTGAACCATTTTCTGGGAAAAGTGTGCGATCGCCCAAACCTCCAAATGTACCAAAATTGCACTCCTTTCGTTTCACCGTCTCACAAGTATAACTTACTATACTTAATGTTTAAGACACAATATGGCTACAAAATCAGTTCTAAAACATCTTAAACACCAAATGGAACCCAACCAAACCAATAAAACAAATACTCATTTTGTCCCAAAATTACAAGTATAACAAAATTAATCCAAATCACAAAATACCAATCACAAGTATAAGTATAATTTTTCTAACATACTACTATACTCACTTATACTTTCATTCATTTCCCCGTCCCACGAATAATAATATAATTTTCATAATATACTTATTTAACATTTAATCAAGTTAATATTTTACCGTCCCACGAGTAGGAGTATAATCTTTATTATCATTCTAACAATACCCAGGCACACAAACATGTTCAATTAACATACTTTCATTCAACCCAAGGTATATTTCCAGTATACGTATACTCCCTTTGTCCCAAATAAACAAGTATCACAAATAAATACTTTTCACAATAATTTCACCACATATCACACATATAGCAAATATATGACTATTTTACTATTTAAGGGGAATTAGTAACTTACTTGCTATGAGAATAATATTAAAGAAATTAAACTTTGATCGGCTACAAATGATCTAGTCTACTCCGGGAGTGTTTTGGTGCAGTCGGATCAAAGAACGAACCTAGAAATCAAGTTTGGTAGTGAAATTGGGGTAAAAAAACCCACACCTTCAATACACGGACGGAGGCCATGAAAAGAAGAGTGAAGTCTCTGTAGAGATTCTTCATTTAAATGATATTGATTATTGTTTACCCAAACACCCTCCAAGAATAACGTATTTACACTTACACCCTTAGTCAACATTTACATTTGTTAGTCAAATAAAGGAGGCTACTTCACTTAGTATTATCTTTCCAGCATAACCGACTTATGCCAGGGAGTGAATTAAGGTAGTGACTAGTCTTATTTTTGACACAAAAGAAAACCATGATCCATGTGATATTCCTTCTACCAATAGGATGTAAGTTTACTCCACCTAAATTAATAAGTTAGTCAATTTTCGTAGGCCAAAACCTACACTAACATACTAATGGAGTATACTTCTAAGATAATATTACTCTAGCAAATTCATGGTTAAACTGACAAAATTTAACTAGACTAAGTGGCCATATTTCATATGCAAGTCATAAAATGTAATGCAACACATAAAATGCACACATAAGTTCAAATTAAAATTTCCAAAAATATAAAATAAATAGGGACGGGTTTTGGGGTCATTACAAGCGGTACAACTCACAGACCTAGATGGGGACCAACTGCCGAAGCCCATCAACATGGACAAGCTGAAGAAGTACTATTCGTAGCTCCATCCCTTATTTCAAAAAAATAATAATAATGAAGGCACGAGAAAAGAAGCACGCTAGATTGAAAACCTGAAGGGCGGTCTAGGCAAAAATCAGGGTGTGCATAAAAAAAATAAAAAAATAGGGGACAGTCTCGTACGAGACACCTATGTCTCGTACGAGACATGTCAGTCAGCAGACATATTTTTCTCTTTCTTAAATAAGAACTACGATGACCTGAGCTCCTTATTTAATTAATGTAAAAGGAGAACATAGGCAGCCTTTTGGTCCGGTTTATTCAATAAATAAAATCAAAATCTTGTTTTCTTATTAACTGAATGCATTTCAAGAAAGCAATAGGAAAATTTCTAACATGAATACCTACTTGCAAAGAAAATAAATAAAATACTAAAAATCTAAACATTGGTCTATCTAGGCAATCTCTCGATACTCCTAAGGATCTATTTCTTCCTTGACTTAGTAGGGGCTTGACCACGGTCCGCCTTATCATTCTTTTTCCTCTTATACAAAGGTATCTCGAAACTAGGAGGAACATCAAGTCTGCTGAATAACGAAGGCGCCAACCTTGTGAACATGTGAGGCCTATCGAGAACTTGAAATTCGCCGGGAAGTCCATTCGCCCTCTTCTCGTAAAAGTCATTGTCCAGAAAGTCTTGAGTGGCATCTACAATGATATTATAAGGATCCTCCTTAGCTTCCTTCTTTCTCAGACTCAAGCTAGGATCGAATTGGTCCCCCAACAGAGAACGGCGAATCTCATCAATACCCTCGACACTGGGATGGAGTTCTTTGAGGAACCAATCCAAATATTTATCCGATAAATAAATGCTCCCCCCATCATGACGAAGATTGGTCCAACGGTCCATAGTGGTGCCTTTCCCCCAAGCGCGAGCCAAAATCGTAGAGAACTCTGAGTCCATGAAAGAAATGTCTTGAGGCCGCCCCCTAATACAAAAGTGTCCTGCTGTTGACCGAACTGTCGCATCACCCTTCGAGCAAAGTAAAAAGAGGAATCTCTCAAACCCGGAAAGACGACCCTGTCGTATCCAAGGGTATTAGCTACGAACTGCTTCACCTTCCAAAAGGATGGGCACCAAGCAATATCATCAGTCTCCGCTTTGGCAAAGAGATGTGCCCACTCGTCAATGCTTAGACCCTTTACCAACAATCTCCGCCTATGGAAAGTATAAGGAGAATACTCGGTCGGAGAGTCCAACAATTTAAAATGTTCTCTGAGACAAATAGTCAACAATAAGGGACTTCCCCGGGTCATAGAGCCGGTTCGGTGTAACTCATTAAGGCCATCAAGGGTCTCCCCCAAGATAAGAGGAACTAAGTTGAAGGCCCGTCCTCTAGCTTGCAGAACAATGTCCACGAGCTCCGTGTCCGCCATACCACACTTGCTCATAAAAAGCACGCTTTGAAATAAGCATAATGCCAAGAGGCAACATTGGGAATCCATACCGTGCGTGCGTGTCACGCGACCCCTAAATCTCCTAGGCAAATCGTGGAGATCAACATAGCGGTTATGAATGTAACTCTGTGCCTCGGGAAGGCCTATGCTCAATAAATCCTTGAGAGATTCCATCGGTGCTTTGTCATACTTAGGCACCGCGATCACCCCAGTCAATGGCATATCTAGGATAGCCGTCATCTCCTCTACAGTAGGAACCATCTCATTAAGCAAAAAATTGAAGAGATGAGTCGAAGGATCCCAAAAGCGTGCAACTCCCTTTAAAAGGTCCCAATCCGGTTTTAGGTTCTTCAAGGTGAAAAGAATCTTAAAACCGAACATCTCTGCGAATCTTCCTTGACGAGCCTTGTCAAACAAGCGAAAGAACATTGCTAAGTCATTCTTGTAGCGTTCCACTAATTCTGAGTCCAAGGAGAACTCATCAACAATTATTGATGAAGGGACGGACTTGCTTAGGACCATTGGGAGCAAAAGGTTGACAATTCTACTCCAAAAGAAAAGTTCCCAGAACTGATTTAAGGCTGTATGGTATTCTAGGACGGACTATAGATGCTTATATACATGTTTGGACACCAAATCCTCGAGGAAAAAGGAGAAACAGTCGCAGATTAATAGGATGGCTCGTACGAGACATCAATGTCTTATACGAGGCATCTCCCAGTTCAGATAACAGAGACTCTGCTCAGATCCCAGGTTGCCCGACAAGTCAAAACATGCCTCAAACACCTCAGAAATGCACCCCAGACAGTTCATACATCACATACAAATGACCCAACACGAATCCATCTCATAAAAAGAACCCCTCGGTTGACCAACCGGAAGTGAATCGGTCCATTACACAGTCAAAAATAAAAACTAAAATTAACAAATATATGTGTACTAGAGTTAGGACTTAATTGTTGCATAGGTACAAACCGAAGAAAGAAAAATTGTCTTCGCCTACGCCGAGGCAATAAATACATCGTCAACAAAAAGAGGGAATGTGGAATCCTACCAAGCTCGGGCATCAAGACATGAGGACGTCGCCACCGCCACGTGATCATTCATCCATCCGAGGTCTCTTCCTGCAAGAAGCCGACTCTGCTGTCTGGCGAGCCAATCGGCCTAAGAGTCCCACGGTCTCTCTCTTTACCCTCTTGGCATAGGCCATAAACTGGGCAAGCCGTCCGGCGACCTCTCTATACTCAGTAATGGGCACCTGTTGAGAAGAGACAAATAGAGATGTCAAAATCTTCAGATAAATGATAAACAGAGAAATGAAATGATAAAATGACAGAAATGGCAAAAGAAGGGTCATGAATCATACCATGGTCGCATCAGCAGGAGGTACGAGTCCCTCAGGCATATTGTACTCAGCGGGAAGGTCCTCGATGCTCTCTATCCCCTCAGCCATGTTGTAGGTAAATGAAGCCGGTCAGAGCTGCGGACGGAAGGGGACATGAACAACTCCCTGGGCCTGAACCTGATCACTCTCCAGAATCAACCGAGGCATGAGGCGAGTAACAAAGTCCTGATAGTCAGCCTCGAGATGCATATGATCAAAAGCGACCTGACCAATGATGAGATCCTCCCTCTCCTCGTTCTCAATGGCATAAGAGTCAAGCATATGGGCCGGTGGATCAAAAGGGACGATGAGATCAAGCCTACCTCTATCATGCTGATGAGAGACCCGCTCTCCCAAATAGAAGCATCCCCTACCAAGGCCGATCATCAGTAATCTCATACCAGCATACCAGTAAGCCTGATGAATCTCTAAACTCCTCCAAGGAAAAGAGCGGTGTCAACATCAGGAACAACAGTCTGCTCATCCAGATACTGCCTCATTTGATCTATAAGCAAGTCTACCCCCTCAGCCTGCTCATCATGGGTATCCCTGTTGGCTCTACGCCACATCAATGTGTCCAAAAACATGGCAGCGTTGTCCCGGAGGTCAAAGTTGAATAGCCTCAACATGGCATAACCCCAAGCCTGCAAAGGGGAGAAGAAAAATGTCAAACATACAATGGCTAAATAAGAATGCTACCGAGACTGAAAAGTAAACTGGGGCTGAAATAAGGGAGGAATACAGAAGAAGATGAGTATTATACCTCCCAAGCATGGCTATAGCCACCCAAGCTAGCGTTCGCCCGATCCCGCGAACTCTCATCTATAGCCATGTAACAATGGGCCAAGCCGGCTAGACCCCAACTGGCATCAGTCACATGCTGCATATCCCTCGGGCAGCTCAAAAGAGTGAACAAGGCAGTTGACGCATGATTGGAAAAAAGCGTCTCGGAGAATGCCCACCACAGAAAACCACGGACAGCTATAATATGGGTGCCGAGAGAACCCATCTGACCAGCATTGGCAGCAACATAAGCATCCACCTTATCCCTAAAGGCCTTGAGAGGGACGCCCCTACCCGAGGTGCGCACAGTGAAGCCCAAAAAGTGCCTCATATCATCACTACTAGGAAGGAAATCAGGATCCACCTCGATCGGCTTGCCAACAATAGAAAGCCCAGTAATGGCATGAAAATCAGTGGGAGTCATGGTGACCTCACCCCACCTCATATGCATGGCATGGGTACTATCCCACCAACGCTCCCTGATAACCTGGAGCACATGGGTGTTTCTCCTCTCACCCACCAAGCCGTCAAAGAAAGGCCGGAGCCCCATATTCTCAATCTCGTCTTTCAACTCAACACTTAGAGTTGCCCACCTCTCGGAAACCGCTCGCACACTGCCCCTGTAGTTGTTGATCACTCTGAATGACTGCAAGCAACAAAGACAAAAGAGGCGAATGTCAGAAAAGCGGTAAAATCCTCATTTAAGCATTTTACCCGAAAAGTCGCAGAATTGCCTAGAACGACAGTCAAAATCATGTACTACCATACTACAATGATTTTCAACATCAACAAGGATGAAATTCCATCAAAAGATCAGCCATGCATGATAAACCCTAGCGGCGATAATTCTAAGCGAAAAATTAACAAAAGTCGACAAAATTTGACTGCAAAGCCACGAGATTGAAACATGCAACAATGGAATTGACATGAAAGCTCAGTAGAAGGAAGAAATCCTTACCCTCCTCATCCGAACGGCGTGAGAAATGTGGCCCTTGGGGAACGGGCACAACTCATCCGTCTCCCATCTCTTCCCCTTCATATGCCTACCAAAAAGGTGTTCTTTGTAGGATCGATTAGCACCGGCCATCAAAAAGGGTTGGGAATCACTAGAGATTGGTGAAAATGAAGATTTTTTAGAAATAAAATCGCTTAGGGTTGAGAACTCTCGGAAACGAAATGTTAAAAGTGGTTTTAAACTTCACTTTCAGCGCCTGTTCTGCGTAAAATCAGGGATGCCTCGTACGAGACATCTATCCCTCGTACGAGACATCTATCCCTCGTACGAGGTATCCTCAGAAAAATCTCAAAAAACCCTCTTTTCTTGGGAAATTCCAGAAAAGCCCTGCTTTTAACAGAAATTCCAAAAAAGCCTAGCTTTTAACAGAAAGGTCAGAAAAAGCCCCGCTTTTGACTGAAAGGTCGAATCTGAACCCGGTTCAAGATGGAACATTGAGTCGTCAACAAAGGAATATTTTCAGATTTTGAACAAGCAAAGTTGTTTCTCAGTACGAATTTATTCTCACCGCACATCCAAGATCATGGGTGAGCAACAAAATCTGTATCAGCAAACTCTAAATACAATGACTGTAATCGAGTCGTATGTTAATGACACAAGATTTACAAAGCCGGGAATCCCACGACTGTTATCAAGACGTAAGTTAATAACACAGGATCCCACCATTTAGAGCCCCATAATTCCCATCGAGACGTATGTTAATGGCATAGGATTCATTGTTTCAACGGAAAGGAAGTCGCGTTGAAAGGAGAAGCAAGGTCTGAGTAATTGGTGTCTCCACATCCAGTGATCCCACAATTGTTATCGAGGCGTACACTAATAACATTGGATTCACACCCCTCAGAGTCCCATAATTGTCATCAAGACGTAAGTTAATGGTATAGGATTCACTTTTTCAACGGGAGAGAAAACTCGTTGGAAGGAGAAGCAAGGTCCGAGTAATTGGTGTATCCAAACCCAGAATCCCATAATTGTTATCAAGACGTAAGTTAATAACATAGGATTCGCAACAGTTTCAACGGAAAGGCAGTCTCGTTGAAAGGAGAAGAAATGTCTGAGTAATTGGTGTCTCCAAATCGAGGACAGTTCATCATTAACAACAGGGTATATTCAGAATTGGAGTCAAAAAGATTGATTCCTCAGTATGGATTGCAGCTGGAGACAGTTCGTTATCAACAATAGGGTATATTCAAAATTGGGTCAAGGACATTGATTCCTCCGTATGGGTTACTCTTTAAACTCTAAACTTTACTTACTGCAGTATTGTTTTCAAAAATGATTTTCAAAATACCTTAAACCCCTATTTTTGCTTATTTTCGGAGTCGAACTACGTTTGGTTTGATTTCCTTCCAAGGAATACGTAGGCAGCTTTCTAGCACGACCATACCCAAAGTTCTAAATGGTGTCTTTTCTATCGACGGCGTTACTTCATTCATAAGTATCGTCGCCGAGGGGCTCTGTAGACACCCCATTTAAACGTTCATTTATAATCACACTACTTCTGTGTCTCGCCTTTGATTTGGGTCGAAACTCGTAAAGTTGGACATGCTTTGTTAAGTTTCTAACTGACTCCGTTAGTCAGGGAGCAAAACGAACATCAAAACCACTGCAGAAGGGCATTAATGTGATTCCAGCACAAAGATGCCTCGTACGAGACATCCCCCCTTGACAGTCGAGTTTCAGCAGTTTCCTTGTTGATCTCAACCTCGTTTCTTGGCAAAGACTCCTTAATTCGGGAAAGTAGGAAAGGACGATCAGAGATTCCTAATAAACCTCCTTGGAAATCAAGTCATTGATTTCCATCCAAATTAAACCCTTTGGCTTAACCCTAAAGTCAAAAACCCCTATAAATATTGGTTGTTCTTGCCTAGAATGACTAATGGTCAACTAATAGAGGTCTCCCAAAACCCTACACACTCAAGAAGGCTCTCATAATCAGCCTCCTCCTCCTACCCACGAAATCTAGAAGATCATAACTCAAGCCAAGCTATGTTCTTTGGATCGTCAAGGCCTTTAGTCAAGGCCATCCATAGGATTCTTGAAGAACGCTTAGGTAAAACTCTTTGCTTTCTATCTTCACATATTCTTCTTTGCTTTGAAGTAGTGTGATTCCATTAAAGGATCAGCCTAGAACCTCTCCAATTCATGGAGATGGTCTCGAAGCATATGATCCGACATTCCAAATAAATAAAAAATTATTTATTTGGTTCCTTTTGCGTATGTTTTGCATGATTTTGCGACAATGATGATGATTTTTTAGCAAGACCAATCCTAGATTGGGTGAATTGGGTGCTTCTTGACCTCCCCAATTCATAAATTAATCCCCGAATCTAGATCTTACGGTCCATGTTCTGTCAAACATGGTGGCGACTCACAACAAATAAGCAACATCCAAACCCTCACGATCAAAACCGAGCGGCCCGGGAACCGCGGGTGGGGCGCGCGCTCACACCCCAATTATTGCCTTAATCTTACCCAAAATCATGTGTTTTTGGTGTCTAATTGATGGTCAATGGCATAGGGATGATTGGTATACATGTTTTGGTACCACTAAGTAATCTGAAAAGATCACATTCTGTCCAGTTTCAGCAGGATGTTCTGTTTCTGCCTGGAACTGGACTGTTTCTGATAAATCTATAAATTCCCAGGACAACCATCACCAACCGTACGGATGGTTTGTCCAGGGAATTGTTTTTTCCAATTTTAATCCCATTCTGTCAAAACCTTTGCAAATAAACCCCTTTCTGTTAACTTTTTAACTGTTTTTTGTTAAAAGTCAGTTTCTCCCATTTTAAAATACACACACACACTTGCAAATTTTTGTCAATAAACTTAGGGAGACTCAGTTTTCCGAGGAGGATTGGGTGAACCTTCAAAAGTTTTTCCCAAGACGTAACCTGACCTCCGAACTCACTTTCTCAAACCTATTCTGTTAAATTGGGTTTAAAAATTAATTTAACGTGGAGACTTCATTTATTGAACATAAAGTGCCGTGTTTGGCTTCTCGAGGGGAACTTCGTTCTGTTTTCCCGTGGGTACCTTACAGGACTGAGTTTAGCCATTGCTTCGCCTTATGCTTTAGTGAGAAAGGAAAAAAGCGCATCCGTATTACCTCCGATGTGATACCGTGGATTCGGGTGGTGTCACAATACTCCAAGAAAGTTTGAACATGGAATTGTGGGTCTTTAAACGCCGATCCATTGCATTGGTTATTCAAAACCTTATGTAGTAGTTGCGGCTTAATTTCAAAGTTGGCCGCATCGACATTTAGCACAACTATAGGTGATCTAGTACTCGGGGTGCTCGGATTGACGAAGTCCCGTAAGGTTCTAGATGGTGGTGTCGCGGATTCTCCTTCTGCCATTTTTTGTTCTAGTACTTCCCTTAGTCTTCTTAGTCTCTCGTGAAAAGTTCATTCAGGTTCCAAATCAAATTCTTTAAGAAATATTAGGGTTCTTTTCATATACGCCAAGAACACCTAATTAAGTATTAAAATACAAAAAATCTTTAGAAGTGATGTTAGATAAGAAATAATAAAAATGAAAAGTATGAATGAAAAAAAACAAATAGTAAATTGTTGTCTCCTGCAACGGCGCAAAAGACTTGTCAAGCCAAAACTTAACAGCTAAATTTATTACCATAAATGCACGGTGTAGTTGTAATATAGAATAAGCAAATGCGGGTCGATCCCATGAGGACAACACTACTATAAACAAATAGTTACTTTTATTTAATAACTATGAAATAAAAATAGGATTGGGAGGATTTTATTATGAATGATTATCTAGAAAACATGCAACAATACTCTAGTCTTGTATTAAATTTTATATGATGGAAATCTTCCCGGGGTTGGACTCAAACAAGATGCATTCATCAAAAAATTAATATGATCATGTCATAATTAAGGATGATGCACTAAGTCGCGCTATCTTCTCACGATCAAGACCTAGCACATAAATTTAAGACTAACACGGCCTTTCTCTCGATGGTTCCGTACATTAGTCAAAATCTATTAAGTTCATGTAAATCCACGTATTTTCCAATTAAGGATCATCCCTAGGCAATTAATCTACTCTTGTGATTAATAGTGCCTACTTATATTTATATGGTGTTAATCAAGATTCACGGCTAAGTACTTCTCTTTATTAACTATGATTCATACAAATATGGATGTCTTCATATTCATAGCTATTGAAAATAATATGAAAAAAAATTGATTAAGACATGGTAGAAAGAATAATGGACATGGTTTATAAAATGATGAACTATATCATGATTGAGTTTCTAACCCCAATAATTTGAAGAATTACTCACAAGGATAATGATTATCACAACAATAGAGAGAGATACTTATTCAGATAATTGAGAGAGAGGCAATGTGTTGGGTATGCGTATTTTTTAATCCCCGTAAATAAGTTAGAATTGATTGATACCATCACTTATTAATTTTCTTGGACTTTAGGACCTTATGTAAGAAATTTTATAACTTTATTTTTTTAGCTAAGTCCACTTTGTAGAATATTAAAATATACGACTTATTTCACAAGAATGAGGATTTTAAGCAGGACCATTTGGTGTTGCGCATAAGGTGTTCTGCGCAGCCAATGAGCATGATTCACATGCGCAATGCAGAAGTGTTGGTTCTTTTACTTATCTTTCAACAATCATCATATTCTAGATGCTTGGAAAGTGCTACAATTTTTGGATTTAGCCAAAGCGCTCAGGTGTGCAGATACGACAAAATGAGCACACTCAGCAGAATCAATGATAGAGATGCGCTCAGATGAAATATTTCAAATGAAGACAACTGTCATCATTCTAGAAGAAGATTTGAATTTTTTCTTTATGTTCTTTCTCCAATGGCTACAAAGGATACATGCGCACCAATCACATTGTGTCGGCTCATTGTCTTTCCCCATCGCTCTAACAACTAGATTTTGAAGCTCTGTTATAAATAGTCTGCTCATCTTTATTTCCAAGCTGCTTGAGTATTTGCTTACCAAGAGAAACTTTGAAGTTTTGAAAATTGTTTGCTCATTTCCAGAATTCTCAAGAAAAGCCTTCATACCTTCATACTTCTAAACTTCTAAGCCTTGTAACACCAGAATTTTTTAAGCTTTCCATCTTTTAGATTCAAAGAGCCCACAAATTCACACACACACACACACACACACACACACACACACCTCTTGAAGATTTGATCATATAGATCTTGAGAAACACCTGTTTAGTCTAATATTTGTAATTCAAAACATAAATTTAGCATTGAGTTTTGATTAATTGTAATCTTGTAAAAGATCATCAATCTAATATAAATGTCATAGTTGGAAAATCCAAAACTAACCATCATGGTAGAGGACGTAGATTTTTTCACGATCGAACCTCTCCAAATAGGTTGTTCTTACTTTCTCCTATTTACTTGCTGTTTATTTATTTCTGAATTATTGCTTTATTTGATCTTTGTAGACTCTATCGCATTGTTGAATAGTGTTAAGTCTGATCATTGCCTTGGTACCTTTTTATCACAAACTCTTTAAGCCTAAAACTTGTGTGCTTTTTACTCCTGCGCAATCTCTTCTACGCAGTAGATCCTGCTTAAAATTCCGCTGTCCATTTCACACTTACTCCGCGCGCTATACTTAGCCAATTTGAGTTTTGTGTGCATTAGAAATTCCTTTGCAAAAATGTTTGAAAAATATTTCAAAACAGCTATTCACCTCCCCCCCCTTAGCTATTTTTTATACTCTTGTTGCCCCATTGGGACCAACACAATGGCTGAAAATAAACCTCAAAATCTTTATTTCTTCAAAGTTCAAAAAATGCTCAAAACACTTAATGATTCTTTGACATATGGAATCGTTGATGTTTTTGAATTACGAAGAGCACTAAAGTATGTTTAATGTTATAATCTGTTGAATAAAAGTCCTATATATAGGCAATTGAGCAAAAGTTGGGACTCTTCCCAAAAGACTTCTCCAAAAGGTTCCTTTTCTTACTGTCCGTAATAATTATGGCACGAACGAGTGTCTTATACTACACGCACATGTAGCACGACCATGTCAACAAACTAGCCCACCCTGTCTTCAATTTTGGTTCTTGTTTTGTTCTTTCATTAATAAATAACAAAGAAAAGAAAGAAAAAAACTCTTATGTGTCGAGGTTCATCCCACACCCCATTTCACATTCACCCCCTTTCATCTTCTCTAACCACTCCCTCCCCCTCCTTTCTCTCTCTCCACCCCTCCCACTTTTACCCTTTTCCTCATCCGTCCTTCCTCTTTTTTCTTTCGTCCTCCACCAACATTCCGTATGTGTTCCATGTATTGCCCTATCCTTCATACCTCCTAATTACGTCCCTTTCCTCCCCCTTCTTAATTCTTCCCTCTCCCTCTCTAAAAGTTCAATCTTAGTTGTGATTTTTTACCCGTGGATGATGGCAGAGTTGGGTTGTGGCGTATCATTTACTTACTAGTGGTGGCATGGTGGCGGTGGCAATGGTGGAGACATGATGGTGATTATGGTGGAGAATGGTAAATGATTTGTTTTTAAAAAAACTATGCTTCCACCCTTATCTATTATAAGTTCTATATTAGTGTTTTAAGTTCTTAGTTATTAATGTTAATCATTCATGTTAATAAAATTATTTCCCCTTAAATGCCAATAAATATTCAAACTAACCCATTTATCCATCATGTGTCGCGCACATGGTGATTTAATGAAGTTCTCTAATGGATACCATCAAAAATCTTAAATTTACATCATTTAACCATATTCGGCCCCAAATCGATGAAATGCACATTGGGCCCCGGATCGAGAAACCATACCAACATTGAGACCTATTTACCTATAACAATTTATGACCTAAAATGACATTTTGCACAATTACAGGTATTTTTGTGATTTTTTGTCCAAAAAGCACGTTAAGTGGTCACGTGCATTGCATATGAGAATGAGTGATGGATTTTGTCTCATTTCACATTGAATATGTGAGTCCATTCTTTATCAAGTACAATAAGTGAGAGTTTGTCATTATATTATAAAAAAGTTATAGAGAATAAGAGAGTTTTGATCAAGAGTTTTATAATCGAATGAGTGATTGTTGAAAGCGACATCAATCTAGAAAGACTAGAATACGATAAAATCTCAAACTTTGAACTAATTATTTGGTTTTTTAAAAAAATAAAATAAAATTGTTGTCGTGTAAATAGTTATAGGTTTGTTGTTGAGAATGTCATTTTATGTTTATAAAAATTTCAAGATTTCTCATTGTGAGTTTTCTACTACAATTTATATGTTATTTCCTATGAAAAAAGATTTGAAATAATATAACTTAAATTGTTGGATCAATTTCATATGTTCTCTATTGTATATGACGTTGATATTCCTTTTGTTGGTTATAGTCCCGATTGTGTAAAAATGAACATATTTTGTTTTCCACGAATAGGTTCTTGTTTTGGTTTTAATATAATATAAATTATGTCTTAAACTATTTATCTTTACATATGGTCACTTAGTGGTTTATGTTTATATATGCTATTGTTTCATCTTTCATGTTTATAAATTCTCCACAACAATGACACATAAGAGAGTTGAACTGTTTATGGAGCTAGATGATAGACGTGAAAAAGGGTAAGAGAAAATGGGAGTTTTGTCACTTTATGATGTAATGATTGATGTTAATTTTGGGGTTCATAGTTTATTGTTGAAAGAGGCTAACTTTGACTTTGAATGTTTACATGATAGTGGGTTTGAGAGTGGACGGGTGACATGGGTATTGAGGGTTGTGGTGATCATATTGAAGCATTTAAAGGGAATTCAAAGACCAATGACACGAAATATAGTTGAATGGTTATATGGTGCTGGGATGAATGGTAAAGATTTACCAATTGATTATAATTTTGATGATGGTTTCAAGGATAATGTAAGTGATTATGATAAGGTGAGGTGTAGAGTGTTCAATCCCAAGATTGATATGAAAAATAAAACCGAAATTTGAATTGGAGATGGAGTTTGTAGATCATAAGGTCTAGTTGCTGCTACTAGGAAGCATGACATCCTAAAGCACACACATATCAACTTTGTCAAGAAAGTAAAATATATAAAAAGCTTAACAACCCCCCATTCTTCATTGGGACAGATGTAAGGATCTTTGTCCATGGCTACTGTTCACTTACACATGTCAGAGATATACCAACATGGTGATTAAGACAACCCTCAACACATATCACAATTGTCCAAATTATTTCGATAGTGGACCTCTGAAACCTAATTGGTTAGCACAAGAACATGTAAATGATTGAAGATCAAACTCAATCAAGCCTAACCCACAAAGTCCTTTAAAAGCATTGTTTTCCAAAAGTACTAAGAGCATCCACAATAGTAAAGCTCTTTTAAATAGTTTTTTTGTGTTTTCAATATGCCACATCTTCTCATAGTCAACAAATAAAACCTCAATGTTTTTTCTACAATGGTAGAGCCTTTTCACCAA
This sequence comes from Campanula takesimana, assembly GCA_026119855.1. Taxonomy (NCBI): domain Eukaryota; kingdom Viridiplantae; phylum Streptophyta; class Magnoliopsida; order Asterales; family Campanulaceae; genus Campanula; species Campanula takesimana. The sequence continues at coordinate 61,662 of JAOWBW010000947.1, forward strand.
CTTTTTTGTGAGCCCCACATCCAAGATTTAAGTTTTATTTGGAAATAATAACACTTTCACATAAGGGAGTAAGTGAAATTAAAAGGAAAAAATAAATATTTTTTTATTAATCTTTAATGGCCAACATGGGGAATTGGTTGAATTTAATGGAAAGAGCTTCTAGAGAGAGAGAGCCTGGTAGAAGGAGTTGCTTTTTACTAAAGAGCTTTTTGAAAAACTCCACAATGGCAAAAAGCTTTCTAAAGCTTTTTCATAAAAATAAAGAGCTCTCAAAAAGCTCCCATTGTGGATGCTCTAATTAAACATATTTATCAATCAAACTTACAGAACTAAAAGAAAGGCATTTGAGCTGATAGTGAGTGTTCATGAACAATAAATTTTCTATTCTAGGAGATCATGTAAGCCGATTGAGCCAAGCAATTTTTTTCTCAAACCCCTGAGTGAAATAACTTTTAGATCCAGGATTATGTATAGGAACTTAAGAATAAAAATCTTGAAAGTTTTGTCTATTATGGCTCTTAAGGAGGGTGTATAGTTTCAAGTTGTGTAGGAAGGTGACATGTTTAGATGATTGATTTATGAAAGGAGAATACAAAGGGCAAATATTGGCAGCCAGTGACGTTGATCCAAACATAAATTAAAGATAACTATGGAAAGAAAAATATACTTTATAAATACTTTTGAAATTACCTTTAAAATGATCAAATATTCAAATGAGACTATTAATGTGAGAGTCTTGACAAGTATTGGACTATCTAATACTCCATCCGTCCCAAAATGATCTTCCTGTTTGACAATTCAAACTTTTTAAGCTATGAACACTTGCTCCACTAGCCATATTTTGGTTGTGCACTTTAAAGCCTAGATTGTAGAAATGAAAAGAACTGAACGACATAAACCGACTTGGTTAAATGGGACCCATAAACTCTGGGCTCACATACCATAAGGCCCATCCAAAAAGGCCCACAATCTTATATGCCGACATACATTAGGCCGAACAGGCAGCCCTTACCTAGGCCGAGGTCCAATAAACCGAATCCATAGCCGACCTCTTTGGAGAGGCTGGATAGATGACGGACCGACTTACCATCAAAACCTCCCATTATCGCAGGGAGTCCACTTACAGAGTTTGATTACAACTCTAACAGTGGAGATCCTTATCTGAACAAGGATATCTCTCCTACAAGAAAACTGTGATACCACTCATCCTTATCCGGAGTCTATCTCCAAGGAATACGAGTCCCACAGTAATACGGGCTCCCTACTCTAACAAGTTAGGACTCATTCACCCGCGCCTATAAAAACAGGTCCTCACAACAGAAGACGGGTAATGAATTCTTTGGCTCAAAAATGGTCAATTGATTTCTCTATTCATTCACCCGCATTCTTACTCTCATGCCGGAGGGCCTTCACCAGTGAAGCCCCGGCGTAGTTTACGTTTGTTCATAGTGCGCAGATCCAAACGGGGAAGATCTCATTGCTGGATTTATCTGAACCGCTGGACGGAGGGCTGATCTGACACGTTTTTGGCAGCATCAGTTTGGTTCCATTGCCGGGAAGTGACGATCGGAGAATCTTTCTGTTCGGAGAACCAAAAAATTCCCCATGTCTAGAACTCATGTCGACGGTCGGGAAGCTAGTGTTACACTGGACGCTAATCTCAATCCGCCACCTCCTAACGTGCCTAATGACAATGTTCTGAATCAAGGCCTCCCTCCTCCGCCTCAGGGAGGCGGGATGCACACCCGTTCCAGAGGGCCGGCACCTGAAATTGCTCACCAGTATGGACGACGGAGACGGATGACTTCACGTCCTCATCTTATCGAGGCTGGCCCTTCTAGGTCAGTACCAATTGATCGGAGGGCATTATTACATCAAAATCTCTCAACCCTTCAACAACTAGCTGAAGCTCAGAGGGCTCTCCTAGAATTTGATCCTGACCACTCCTTGGCACCCTTCGCCCAGCCCTCTGGCACAAGAGGAGCTTTGGGAGGCAGAGAAAGAAGTGACCGAAGGGGGAACACACGCACTGAGGACAGACGTCATCAGGAACCACGTGACGCGCCCCCAGGAAATCGAGCTGCTCCACCAAGCTGACTAGAAGGTCGACTTGGCCCAATTAATCCCGATGGAAGAGATCTGAGGGATCAAATAAACCGTAGGAGAGAGGAGGAGGTAGAATCTCCAGATGTGAGATTTCTAGGAAAAAGGCGACAATGGCAAAATCAAGATCAAGTCCCACCCAGACAGGAGCCAGATCATCATACTCCTCCGAGACGACCTCGTGATGATCCAGACACAAGTCGTGTTGTTGGAAGGGGCCGAGATAGAGAAAGAGACAGGCCGAGAAGCTCCCATCGCAGCTCAGGGTTCAGTGAGCAGATCATATTGGATTTGCAGGAGAGGATGGACAATATAGAGATGAACCAGGGGCAGAGGAAGCCGAAAACCGACTACGACGCAATGCGTCCGTTTGCTCAGTGGATAAAGGATTCTCCACCCAATCCCCAGTTTAAGCTTCCCCACCTGGACAAGTATTCCGGCAGTTCAGATGCCATGGACCACCTACAATCTTTCGAGGGAATGATGGCCTTGGTTTCCAACAAAGACGACGTACTTTGTAAGGCCTTTACTAGTACGTTGGTTGGAGCGGCTAGGTCTTGGTTTATGGACTTAGAGAGAAGAGCATCAGCTCCTTCTCCAAATTAAAGTCAAGTTTTCTAGAGTATTTCGCCACTGCCGGGGCTAGAAAGAAAAGATTGTCGGATCTGGCAAACATAGTTCAGGGAAAGAGCGAGTCGACTATGGACTTCTACAATAGGTTCAGAGACTTGGCTGATTCAATAGAAGAGAGACTCACCGACAGGGAGATCATAATGTGCTTCTATAATGGGCAGAGATCAGACGAGCTCACCTATGAATTGTCGGTAAGAGAACCTCTTACAAAATCTGAGCTGTACCAGATGGCCTATGCGATAGCCACTGCTGAGGAAAAAAAGAAACTGATGTCCGGATACAGAGATCGAGACCGAGAAGGGGAAGGTAGGCCACTCACTTCTAACTTGGTCCCGGGTACCAGTGGAAGTGGTAACTGAGGGAAAAATAGAACGAGACCAACCGAGGTCTTTACCCCCTTACCAAGACGATTTCCGAGATCATGAACCTGGTGAATCTCCCAAATCCAAAACCCCTTAAAGATAACCCAAAGTTCCCACGAGACACCAGCAAGTACTGGGCCTACCACCGAGATAACGGGCACGAGACGGATAACTGCTTTGCCCTAAAGAAAATACTACAGAGGTGGGCCGATCAGGGGAAACTAAATGAATACTTAGCAAAGAAAGACAACAAACATCCGAGAGAGGATGAAAAAATGGATGACCGCGAAGACAGGCCACCTCGGGCAAAACTGATTGGTGTAATCAAGGAGGAAATCCCTTCCAACACCAAGTTAAAAGAGCAGATCTATGAGCTAAGCAAAGTTTACCATATCCCCCCTTGGATTCACAAAGGGAAGGAGGTGATTAGTTTCTCCCCTAACGAGCTGGCCGGAAACAGGGCCAGGAGAGAACATCCGTTGGTCATCACAGGCCGAATCGACAACTGCGAGTCGAAAAGGCTCTTAATAGATTCTGGGGCCGCTAAAGACGTGCTCTATTACAGAACCTTCAAAGAGATGGAGTTGGCAGACACCATGCTGACCCCTTACAATGGGAGACTATAAGGATTTATAAACCACAAAGCCGAGGCTAAGGGAACCGTAGACTTGGTACTAGAAGTCGGCGAATACCCCTACAAAACATCGGCAACGATTACCTTCATCGTTATGTATTTGGTGAGTGACTACCATGCCATCCTCGGCTCCCCTAGTCAGGGAAAACTTGGAATGGTTGCCTCCCTCCCTCACCAAAGGGTGAAATTCCCAACCCCAGAAGGCGTAGGCTGCGTCCTTAGTAACCCCAAACACTTCTTAGAGCACGTGATGAGGTCAAGAAAGGCAAAAACCAAGATGGAAATTGACACTACAGAAAAAAAATATTACTATATCGAAGTCGACCACGGTCACTACATCAGCCCCTAACATCGGCGTGATAACAGTAGACATACCTGAGGAATGGGTCGTACTGGATGCTGAAAATGCCATGACAGAGACCGAGGTGACCTACGGGTTGTAAGGATATGGTTGTATCTCCATGAACACAGCTTCGGACGAGCCGAGGGACTCGGGCCTCACCCTCGTCCTCGTCCCAAGCTCGGGGGCCACAATACCCGCCCACATGGATGCCGAGATTGATAGACTTCTAGATATAGAGAATTTGAGCTTAGAAGGCAAAGACAAGGAAAAAGTAAAGCAAATCATCGTGGAAACCTTGGAGTTCAGAGACGGTCCCGAGCTAAGACCAGTCGACCAGTTGGATGAGGTCATCATCAACCCCGACTACCCAGAACAGAAGGTACGAATTGGGAAACAACTTCCCCCGGAAGAGAGAGAAGAGATCATCAATCTGCTAAAAGACAACCTAGACGTGTTTGCTTGGAAAGTTGAAGACATGGTTGGAGTTAAAGAAGCCATTGCTCTCCACAAACTAGAGGTGGATAGTTTTTTCGAACCCGTCAAGCAAGGACGAAGGGTCTTTTCTATAGATAAAGAACAGGCAATCCAGACCGAGGTGGATAAATTGATGAAGGCCGGGATCATCCGAGAAGCGACATACCCCGAGTGGCTGGCTAATGTTGTAATGGTGAAAAAACAGAACGGCAAGTGGATAATGTGTCTCGATTTCACAGATCTCAATAAAGCATGCCCCAAGGATAGCTACCCCTACCCAGAATAGACAAGTTGGTCGACTCCATAGCTGGACACCAAACCTTGAGCTTCCTAGACGCTTATTCTGGTTATCACCAGGTCAAAATAGCCGAGGACGACATCGAAAAGACCGCCTTCCAAGCAGCAGGAGGGATCTATTGTTATGTGATGATTCCTTTTGGCCTCAAGAATGCCGGCGCAACTTATCAGAGGATGGTGAACAAGGTGTTCAAATCCCAGATCGGCCGGAACATGGAAGCCTATATTGACGACATGGTAATAAAAACCAAGCCAGGAAGCCACGTCCCGGACCTGGCGGAGACTATAAAAAATCTTAAAGAAAACGAAATGAAGCTCAACCCAAGTAAATGTGTTTTCGGGGTCACGGAGGGCAAGTTTCTCAGTTTCATGGTCTCCCAACGAGGCATCGAGGCAAATCCGGAGAAGATCCAGACCCTAGTTGACATGAAAGAAGCGACATGTGTAAAAGAAGTTCAGAGGTTGAATGGAAGGGTGGCCGCGCTCAGGAGATTTATCGCCAAGTTGGCTGTTGGGTATGCCCACATATATCTCAGTTTTAATATATTAGGATTTATTAGATTTGATTGATCCATCACCTAAGTTTTATTTCATGGACTTTAGACCCACATGTAAGAAGTATTTATACTTCATTTTTTAGGTTGTCCATTGTTATAGAATAGGCTTAGAAATAGGGCAAGAAGATCAAGTTTCAAGAAAAATCACTCAGTGAATTTGAGCCGCGCTTATGCGCCTCCTGCGCCACGCGCCATGCGCCTCTTCACTCGCGCCTTGCGCCATTTAGAGCGCGCGCATAAGGATTTCTTCATAAGCTTACGCGCCTCTGCGCCCCTTGTTTTAAGCGCACGCTTACTGTGCGCCTATTGGCTAAATGCGCCTCTTGGCTCAAACGCGCCTCAAAGTGTTTATTCAAACACTCAGTGATTTATTGAAGACTCGAAGACTTGAAAAGAATTCAAAATTACGCCAATGATCCAACGGTGGATAAAAGATGCATATGCGCCTAATCTGTTGACACGTGTCCATAACGGTCACATTTATGTTGAGTGTCAAAATGGCCATAAAATATGCATGCTCCAATCAACGAACGACAGCTCATCTTATCCACAAGGATTTCCAAACGGCTAGTTTTTTGAAGTTCACTATAAATACCCCATAACTTCAACATTTTGAAGTTGCTGAGTTTTGCTAAGAATTTCAAGAATTTCTCTCTCAAAGCATTTGTTGAAGATTTGAAGATTGCCTTCGTTTTTCCAGATTTCTCAAGAACATCTTCATACCTTCATCCTTAGCCCAGATCTTCAAAGCCTTAACACTTTAGTTTCTTGTGCTCTCCATCTCAAAGATCTAAAGAGCCTTGATTCTAAGAACACACACGCACCTCTTTAAGATTAATCATTTAGATTCATCTTTTAGAGATACACCGGTTATTGTTTTGGATTTGTTCTTTCATAGTAATAGATCTTGAGTTAGTGTATAAGCTCAAACATTGTAATTTGTAACACTCACTCATTATATAAGATCTCGATTAGAAATCCAAGACTAACCATCTTGGTAGAGGACGTAGATCTTTCATTGATCGAACCTCTCCAAATAGCTTGTGTTATTATCTTGTCATTTCTTTCAAGTTATTATTTTCACTCACTATTTGCTTGTTTACTCATTGTAGATTGATTGAACTGAATTGTGTTGTGTTTGTTTTATCATTTGCCTTAGTTCCTTATTTCACTCACTTTGAGCCAAAATACTTAGTGTGTGTGTTGCGCTCCCTTTATCACTTTGCGCCTACTTTCATTACTAAATTCCGCTGTGCATTTCACTCACTCACTTAGGCGCATTTCATAACGCTTACTTGATAAAGTGCGCATTCGCAATTGAGTTTTTCAAGGGTACGAAAAGAATTTTAAAACAGCTATTCACCCCCCCCCCTCTAGCTATTTTTCATACCCTTGTTGCCCTTTGGGACCAACAAGTGGTATCAGAGCAAACACCTTTATAAAACATTTTTCGTTTTTCAAGCTTAACAGCTTGGGTGCCGATTCTAAATGGCAAACTCAAAACCTATGGCAACTGCAAACTACACTCACGTTCCGGTCTTTGATGAAGATCATTTTGACGTATGGAAATTCAGCATATTGACTCATCTCAACTCAATCGATGAAAGGCTCCATGACACCGTCGTTTATGGACCTTATATTCCGATGAAGGCGAATCCAAATCCACGCACCAACGCTGCTCAACCTACTGTCCTAAAACCAAGGGAAGAATGGACCGAGGAAGAAATTAGAAGAGTCGCAAATGATGGCAAAGCAAGAAACATTCTTCTAAGCACTCTAAGCACGGCGATGAAACAACAAGTCATGCATTGTGCTACTGCAAATGAGCTATGGGATGCTATTGAAGAGCATATTGAAGGAGACACCGTTTGCAAGGAGAACAAGAAATACGAAGTTCAAAAGAGATTCAACAATTTCTCTCAACTCCCCGGTGAAAACTTAAGGCAAACTTATGAACGCTACTGTGAAATTATCAATCTATGTATTTCACTTGGCATGAAGTTTACCAACAAAGATTTGAATGTAAATTTTCTACAAGCTTTTGGATCAAGATACCTTCATAAATCTAGCGCTCTTGAAGACGCTGGAACTTTAGATGTTTGGACTTTAAGGAACCTATATGCAAATCTCAAAGTTTACGAACTCAAACTCCAACGAATCAGTGAAACTGAAGGAAAGTCAAAATCTATGGCTATGATGGCGCACAGAGAAGCCGCGCCTACTCCTGCGCCTACACCTGCACCTGTACAAGATGAGAAAAGCTCCGATCCCAAAATTTCTACTTCTGAGCTATTAGACATGGATGATGAAGACCTCGCTTTATTTGTGAAGAAATTTCAAAAGTTCAGAAAATTCTCAAGACCCGGCTCAACCAACAAATTTCAAGGATCTACCAGCAAAGCTCCTCAAAAGTTTTCAAGGAGCAGTGATTCAAAAAGAAAAGAAGATCTTGTTTGTTTTAATTGCAGGAAACCCGGACATTTTGCATCAAGCTGCCCGATCCCCAAATTTGAATATATGCAGAAGAAGAGCAGCCATACTCCTAAATTCACTCCCAAGTTCACTCGACACAAGGGAATGGTTGCTGAAGAAGAAGCACCAGCAAATGAGCACAATACTTGGATTGAAACAGACTCCGATGAGAGCGGTGAAGATTCCGATGATGGACTTGTTTGTTTGATGGCAAATGATGATGAAGTTGATGCTTATGATTCTGATGATGACTTCTCCAAGGATGTTCCCGATATGAATGCCTTGAATAAACCTATCAAGAAATCTGCAGGTTTTCAAGAAGCGAAAAAGAAGAAAGGACCAACCATCAGCGAGCTCGTTGAACAAGGATTTCTCACTCCGGCTCAAAACGATGGTGGATTGTTATTCTCACGATGTGATCTTGGAGCAAGGAACAAATTGAGAAAAGGAGCATACATTAGACCACAGGTTGAACCAACTGCTCCAATCTCCAAAATCAATGATGAAGTGATTGCTGAACAAGAAAAATTGTTCAAAAAGGCTGAAAAGGTAATTACTAGATTTGATAGTATGAAGGAAGCTTTAGCACTATCATGTGATGAAATTTCCCAGCTTAAGACCGAGAAATCTCTACTTAAATCTGAACTCACCCTCCTTAAGGATCAGATAAAGAGCATGACTCCTCTTACCGTTAAAAACACTTTTCTAACAGAACAGAACTCACTTCTTAAAGTTCAAAACGATGAATTGGTTGCTCAAATCACTGATCTTAAAAAGATTACAAATGAGTGGTCCAATTCTCGTGTCACTATGGAGAATATATTTGAGTCCCAAAAAGTCAGTGGTGATAAAAGTGGCTTGGGATTCTCATCAACTAGTGACAACTTTAAATGTGATGTCTGTGCTGAAAGAGATAGTGAATTTACCAACCAACAAACTCTTGAAATTCCCAAGGAAAAACATTCTAATTCAATGGGTAAAGGACATGAAAAAGTCAAGAGACAAACATTCCATTATGTCTACCCAACGAAGCAATTTGGGAAAGATAATGGGAAAGATATAGCTACAGATGAACCATCTCCTAGCAAAATCATTCTTGAAAATAGGCGCGCTCCTTCTCCGAGTGCTCATTATGCGCCTAAGAGCCACGCGCCTCATCGCCGTGCGCCTCCTAGCCCTATGCGCCCTTCGAGAAAAAGCGCTCCAAAATTTCAAAAGAAAGATTTTGTTAAGTCTAGTTCATCTGACCCAAAGAAGAATGCCATCCCCAAGAAAAGTAAAGAGTTTGTGAAAACTCACGTGATTGATGGCTTTCATCATTGTTCCATTTGTGATTGTTCAGGACACAAGGCCGTGGAATGCCTTTTGCGATTCACTCCCAATGCCAAAGGACGTAAAAATCCTAAGGTCAAGCAAGAGTGGGTTGTCAAAAGTTGCTAACCCTAGGACCCAAAAGGAATAAAGGGGACCTGCTTAAATGTCTATATTTCAGGTTCTTTGTTTCATGGCTGGATCTTCAAAAGCTAGAAATTATGAATGGATTCTCGATAGTGGGTGTTCAAGACACATGACTGGAGATGAATCCTTATTAGAAGATGTCCATGAAGAAAGAGGTCCCTCCGTAACATTTGGCGATAATAACAAAGGTCAAGTTGTAGCATATGGAAAGCTCAAGAAAGACAAAGTGTGCATTGAAAGAGTCTCACTCGTGGAAGGGCTCAAGCACAACTTATTATCCATATCTCAATTCTGCGACAAAGGATTAGAATGCCATTTTACTTCAACGCAATGTCTTATCAAGAATGGCAAAACTGGAGCTATCTTACTCACGGGATATCGTAAGACAAATATTTATATTATTGATTTTCATAGTATGAACTCTAGTACTAATCTTTGTTTTGTAGCAAAAAGTGTGAACGAAAATAGTTGGCTGTGGCACAAGCGCTTAAGTCACTTGAACTTCAAGTATCTATCTAAACTCAGCAGGAATAATCTTGTCAAAGGACTTCCCAAAGTTGCTGATCATCATGACAAAAAGTGCGCCGCATGTCAACTTGGCAAACAACCGAAGCAGTCATTTTCAAGCAAGTCAAATCCTTCAACTACAAGATGTTTGCAACTGCTTCACATTGATCTATTTGGACCAGTTTCCACCGCAAGCATTCGTAGAAACAAGTATACTCTAGTTGTGGTGGATGATTATTCAAGATATACATGGGTAGAGATGATGATTACAAAAGATGATTGTTATGATATTCTCACTACCTTATTTCGACTGCTCCAAACCCAAAAAGAAGATGACATCGTTAGTGTTCGATCCGACAATGGAACAGAATTCAAAAATAACGGTGTTGCTCGATATTGTGAAGATCATGGGATAGATCACAACTTTTCAACCGCCGGAGTTCCTCAACAAAATGGCGTCGTTGAACGAAAGAATAGAACGTTGATTGAAGCGGGAAAGACGATGATAGCTGAAGCTAAATTGCCTAAGTACTTTTGGGAAGAAGCTATCAACACTGCATGTTTTACTCAAAATCGTTCCCTCATCAACAAACTTCACAACAAGACTCCGTATGAACTTTGGCGTGGTAGAACTCCCAACATTGCATTCTTCAAGATCTTTGGTTGCAAATGCTATATCCTCTACAACGGAAACGAACATAGAGGTAAATTCGATGCCAAAGCCGACGAAGGTATTTTTGTTGGGTATGCCAAACACTCTAAAGCTTTTCGTGTTTTCAATAGAACTACATTAGTGATAGTTGAATCTGTACATGTTACTTTTGATGAACATTCTCTCCTTGAGCCACATTTGGCTCCAAATGTTGCTGATGATTCTATTGAGTTAAATGATACAGGTGCTCCTATTTACGTTGCGCCCACTCAAGGTCAGAATCTATCAACACAAGGAAATCCATCTACATCAAATGCGCCTAATTCAATGTATTATGCGCCTGGTGAATCCTCTATTGGGCCTCACTCAAATGATGCGCCTCATGATTCCTCTTACGCGCCTATTTCTACTGCTGCATCTGGTGTAAACCCAAATTTCAATTCTGAGCCAGTTCAACCCCCAAATTTCAATGACTTTGAATCTGGTGAAGAGGTACCAATTGAAGATCTTCAAGTTTCTACGACTCAACCTAACTTACCTCCTGAAATTCGTGAAGTTAGAGGTCACCCAATTGCTAATATCATCGGTGATTTACAAGTTGGTGTTCGTACAAGGAGAGCTACAAACTTTGATGCTTACACTGCTTTTATCTCTCAAATTGAACCGAAGAAGGCTGATGAAGCACTCCAAGATCCTAATTGGGTTATTGCAATGCAAGAAGAACTCAATCAATTTGAACGATGTAAGGTTTGGACTCTTGTTCCAAGACCAAATGATCAAGGAGTGATTGGTACGAAATGGGTGTTCAGGAACAAGATGGATGAGAATGGAACCATCACGAGAAACAAAGCAAGATTGGTTGCACAAGGCTATAGGCAAGAAGAAGGAATTGATTACGATGAAACTTTTGCGCCCGTAGCAAGACTTGAAGCTATCAGATTATTTCTAGCTTACGCCGCTCACAAGAACTTCAAGTTATATCAAATGGATGTGAAGAGCGCGTTTCTAAATGGTGAACTCCAAGAACAAGTCTATGTTGCTCAACCACCTGGGTTTGAAGATTCACAATTTCCAAATCATGTGTACAAACTCCAGAAAGCTTTGTATGGACTCAAACAAGCACCAAGAGCATGGTATGATACACTATCCAAGTTTCTCATCGAAAAAGGCTTCACTCGCGGTAAAATCGATACAACTCTTTTCATTGCCAAACATAATGGTCATAAATTACTTGTTCAAATTTATGTTGATGATATTATATTTGGTTCTACTAATGAATTGTTGTGCAAGCGTTTTGAGAAACTAATGAAGAGCAAGTTTGAAATGAGCATGATGGGAGAACTCACATTCTTCCTCGGGCTTCAAATCAAGCAAATGAGTGAAGGCATTTTTATCAACCAATCCAAATACACAAAGGACTTAATCAAGAAGTTTGGACTTGAGAACGCTAAATCATACGATACTCCAATGGCCACCGGCAACAAACTCGACAAAGATCTAAAAGGTAAACGTGTTGATCAAACGCTCTATCGAGGTATGATTGGCTCACTCCTTTATCTTACTGCTAGCAGGCCCGATATTATGTTTAGTGTTTGTGTTTGTGCTCGTTATCAATCCGACCCTAGAGAAGCACACTTAATTGCTGTGAAACGTATTATAAGATATCTCTCTGGCACTGTTAACCTTGGACTTTGGTACACCAAAGATTCGAACTTTAAACTTGTAGGTTACTCAGATGCGGATTATGCAGCGTGCACAATTGATAGGAAAAGCACAAGTGGCACTTGTCATTTCCTCGGATATAGACTTGTGTCATGGGCGAGTAAGAAACAAGCTTCAGTATCTGTCTCAACAACCGAAGCCGAATATATCGCTGCGGGAAGTTGTTGTTGTCAAATACTCTGGATGAAGCAGCAATTGGTGGACTATGATATCATCGAAGAAAATTGTCCCATCTACTGCGACAATACATCAACAATTGCGGTTTCTGAAAATCCTGTCATGCACTCAAAGACCAAGCACATCGACATCAAATATCACTTCCTCAAAGACCACGTGGAAAAAGGCAATATTCATTTGGAACACGTGGGAACCGACTATCAAATCGCCGACATTCTAACTAAAGCACTTGACGCGAAACGGTTCATGTTTTTGAGAGGTGAAATGGGTATGCTTGAACTCAACTAAATTCAATATAGTTTTGTCAATACTAATGATTTTATGTTGTGTTGAGTTATGAGTATATTAGGTACAAATGATTAAATCAATTTTTCAAAAGTTTCAAGGAAATTATGCGCCATCTATGCGCCTTACTAACTGCGCGCCCATCTCTCGTTTTCTGCGCGCACAATATCTGCGCGCCTATCAATTCATGCGCGCGCTCAACCATCTTTGCGCGCCTTGATGTGTAATGCGCCTTGATGAATAATGCGCCTAGATGAGTATGCGCCTTGCTGAAGTAATGCGCCTCTTCATGCGCGCATTAACTATTGCGGCTCAATCATTTCTCAAAATTCAATTTCAATGATTGAACGTAATAAATACACAAGTACCAGGTATGTTCATTCTGTTCATTTATTATAGGAATCTATGTCTTTTGGCATTCCTTTAATTGTTCAAGGGTACTTGTGCAATTAAAATTTTTCCCTCGTTTTACGCTTTTCGAAAAATTTTATTTTCTGGGATATATTTCTTGCACCCCAAACTTACACCAAAATAGATGTTTTTGGTGTTTGTGCAAAAATTAGTCAAAATTGCTCATACACTTAAAGGGAAAGTGGAGCAGTTTTTCAAAAACCTAAATGTCACATCATGACACTTTAGGTCATTCAGCCATTAATGCCCCTCAAATCCCAAAAATCCCTCATTAATGAATGTCCTTTTTGTCATGATGAGCCGCCATTTTCAAAATCCCTCATAAATGCAATCCTTTCAACTTCCCATCTTTTTAAATTTTTGACTGTGTTTTTGCTTTATCAGTGCAAATTTTATACCTAAACCTATAAAAACACATCATCACCTTCCTCTCTTCTCACCTACTCTATTTCTCTCTCTCTCCCCGTCTCACTCCCTCTCTCCCAGACTCGCCTCTCTCTCTTCATCTTCATTTTTCTTCTTCATTTTACATTCATATATATAAGTTTATGGGTCCTAAGAAAGCATCAACATCTACACAAGACGATATGGTATGAATTCTCAACCTTTAATCTCCTTATATTTCTGTTTTTTTTCGTCATTTTCAGTGATGTTTTTCGTTTTTTTTTAAACCCGGATTCATTTTCTTTGATTTCTCTTGATTCGATGATCCGTTTTCTATATCGTTTGTTGGGTTGTGTTCTATTCTTGATTTCGAATCTTTTAAAACCAACATTTTAACGATCAATGCTCTGTTTGTTCCAAATCTGAGTTTTTGTTTTCAAAATTTTTCAAAATTTTCGGGCATTCTTTTGATCATTGTGCTTTCATTATTGATTTGTTCTTATTTTTGTTTGCATATTTAGATTCCTTGTCGTCATGCGGTCATTTTGATATATTATTTGTCTAGTTTGGTGAAGTTTCATGATTTTCGTGTTCTTGGTGTTCTTCGAGCATTCAAGGGTCGTTCTTCGTGTTCTTCGTCATTTATGCATGTTTTGGTCTCTAAAAATTTTCTAACTTGTTTTCGAAAATTTGAACTTTTTGATTTTCATTTCTTTCATTTGAATGCTTGTTGTTTGTTTTTCTTTCTAAGTAAAAATTTTCACGTCATGCGCCTATGTACTTCTTTATGCGCCTATTTTTTATGCGCCTGAATGATTTATGCGCCTCTACTTGTATATGCGCTTAAATCATTCTGCGCCTAAAAACCTTATGCGCCTAACTTCGTACTTAGTCAAATTTCGTTGTTTTAATTTTTCCTTAGTATTCACATAGAACCATATTATGCGCCTTGTAACTCTATGCGCCTTCAATATTTTATGCGCCTAATTCAATCATGCGCCTTGATTCTCTATAATTTTGTGCGCCTGTTTCAATTATGCGCCTATATATTTCATACGCCTATGTTACTTTGATCATTTTATGTTTCTATGCGCCTATATCACTTCTAACATCAATCATTTTTTTCAGGACCTTGCAAATTTCAAACTTGAAGAAACTCTTGATCTATTGGAGTTATCTGGTGAAGTGATGGGAAGAGAAATAATAGAGACTCTGCGCGTCGCTGGTCTGCTCCCTTTATTCACCATGGACCAAGATTTCTTCTCTGCGCTCCTCGTGGATGAGTTCTTCTCCACTGCTGTTCTAGTGGAAATTGACGTAAATGGGCGCACTCACTACCGGATTGAGGCGCGCGTTCAAAATGTTGACGTCCATATTTCATCATCTGTGATTCGACACTTGCTCGGTTTTCCATCTACCGGTGAAGATCGCATTATTGGGCGCCCGATGACTTACTCAATTGATGATCAGAACAAGATGGCTGCCTCACTTCTAAATATTCCCACGCTTCAAAACAATATCAAAAACACCGAAATTCGAGATGGTGGAGAACTCTTGACTCACATCGCTCACTTGGTGGGAACTTCAATAGTGTTCAAAACTGGGAACGTAAACCGATTCACGGTTGAACAATGGGAATACACAGCTGCTATCATGGCCAAGGAGAAGCTTCACTGGCCTCATATTCTGTTCAAGACTCTGCGTGAGCAAATTGATAAATTTGTGAAGAACAAAAGTGATGGAAAGACCCGATTCCGCTCACACTGCCTTATTCTCACAAAACTTTTTCTAACTTACCCTGAGTTAGTTAAGTTTTTGAATGAGAATCCGGAGTACAAGATCAACGATGTTCCAATGTTTGGTAAAGCTAGTTTGGACCTCAAAAAGCGCAGGAAGAAGCCCACAAAGCGCGCAAAAGGAATCCAAATCAAGACTGTTGAAGGCTTAGTAGATGAAGACACAGAGACCGATGATGCGCCAGTCCTTAAAAGCGCACCATTATTAAAGAGCGCAGTAAAAGCAAGCGCTAGACAAAGCGCAGATCCAGTGCCAGGCGCAGATAAAAGCAAAGGCAAACGGGTAGTTGATGACCCTACTCATGCGCCTGTCAAACGCACTAGATTTGAAACTGATGATGAGCGAGATCTGAGGCTAGCGCAAGAAGCCAGCAGGCTTGAGGCTCAACGAAAAAGAGATGAAGACTTTCTAGCCAAACAAGCTGCTGAGTCAGAAAAGTTAGAGCGCATGAAAGGCGCCGGATCAAGCGCAGATATTGAGAAAGGGCCTTCTGTTTCCGCGCCTTCCCAGCGCGCTCCTTCTCAACGCGCCCCCACTCCTCGTGCGCCCTCATTCAAATTTCAACCTTCCAATATGTCAAGGGCACAACTCCTCTCTGATTTCTTCGGCGATGACATTTCAGACATTGAGGAACCCGTTCAGGGGGAGCAAGAGACCATCCCTCAGCGCACTCCTTCTCCAGTTGCGCCTCCACCTGGACCAGATCCGATCTCAACAGCAACTTTTGATGTTGAAACAGTTGTTGTTGAAACTGTTGAAATTGAAACTGAAGATGAATTTGAGTCTCCTACTCATTCACCTCCTCCTGCGCCTCCATCTCCTTCTGCGCCCCTTCAAGATTCTGCGCCCCTTCAAGATGATGCGCCACTCTCTACCCCTGCGCCTCCTCCGTCTGCTCCTGATTTGAGCGAGGTACTTTCCATTCTTCATTCTTTACAGCAGGGGCAAGCCAATTTAGAGCAAGGACAGGCGCATATAAAGTCTCAATTTGAGCTTCTTACTTCCTTACTCACTGATCAATCTGAAGAGATTGCTGCCATTAAGGGGGAGATGAACTCTCTCAAGGCCAAACTTTCTGCTCCTTCTCCTCCTCCGGCGCAGACTCAGGTTCAAGCTCATACTGACCAGGCGCAAACCACCGCTTCTGCGCCTACGTTCATACCTCAATCTACTGCGTCTCAATCAAATATGAATGTGCTTGTATCTAAGTTGGATGTCCTGAAAGAGTTGGTCGTCACTCATTTCACTGCTGCTCACTCAAGCTCTGACAGACGCGCTGAACATATTTCTTCAGATATTATCACGGCTCAAAATGCCATTGAAGCTCACATTCAAATCTTGGAAGAAAACATTTCACAGCAGCAGCAAATCACTCAGCGTTCCATTGATGAATACCAAAACATCAATGTGAATCACTTGAGTTATATTAGAGACGGTATTACTGCTACTCACTCCAGTGTCACGGACACTCAAGGGTTAGCGAACCGTAGTCATCAGCTCGCAAAGCAAATTCAGCGTTCTGTTTCAGAGATCGTTGAAGGATTGAAGGAAGATGATGCGCCTCCCAACCCTTAGCTTCTATTATTTTTTTTGTAAATTTTTAGAACCTTTTGTAATAGAACAATCTCTTTTGTGATAGTGATTTTGTGCTTACTTGTTTTAGCATCTTTTGTTTTTGTTCTATTCAAAACTTGTAACTTGTAACTTGTAACTCTTACACCCCAAGTTTTAATGAGAACAATGCATCACTCATTATCAAACCTTGTTCACTCAAACTCCTTGTTTGTAGAACAATGAATATTGTTTAAATTCATAATGCATCATATTGAATTGTTTCATACTTTCATGCATTAAGTTTAAACTTGGTTTAAACACATTTCAAAACTAAAAATCATATATCATCTTGAATGTGTTAAACTGTTGTTTCTATCTTTCCATATGTAACTCTTTATTCTTATTGGAATAGATTAGGAATCTATATTTTGGACTAGTGTGTACATTAGCTTGAGACATGAATTACCAATTTCATTCATTTGGACATGTTTTTATCAAGTATAATGTTTGTCCTTGATATAGTAGGTAATGGCATCAATCAAATAGGGGGAGATTGTTGGGTATGCCCACATATATCTCAGTTTTAATATATTAGGATTTATTAGATTTGATTGATCCATCACCTAAGTTTTATTTCATGGACTTTAGACCCACATGTAAGAAGTATTTATACTTCATTTTTTAGGTTGTCCATTGTTATAGAATAGGCTTAGAAATAGGGCAAGAAGATCAAGTTTCAAGAAAAATCACTCAGTGAATTTGAGCCGCGCTTATGCGCCTCCTGCGCCACGCGCCATGCGCCTCTTCACTCGCGCCTTGCGCCATTTAGAGCGCGCGCATAAGGATTTCTTCATAAGCTTACGCGCCTCTGCGCCCCTTGTTTTAAGCGCACGCTTACTGTGCGCCTATTGGCTAAATGCGCCTCTTGGCTCAAACGCGCCTCAAAGTGTTTATTCAAACACTCAGTGATTTATTGAAGACTCGAAGACTTGAAAAGAATTCAAAATTACGCCAATGATCCAACGGTGGATAAAAGATGCATATGCGCCTAATCTGTTGACACGTGTCCATAACGGTCACATTTATGTTGAGTGTCAAAATGGCCATAAAATATGCATGCTCCAATCAACGAACGACAGCTCATCTTATCCACAAGGATTTCCAAACGGCTAGTTTTTTGAAGTTCACTATAAATACCCCATAACTTCAACATTTTGAAGTTGCTGAGTTTTGCTAAGAATTTCAAGAATTTCTCTCTCAAAGCATTTGTTGAAGATTTGAAGATTGCCTTCGTTTTTCCAGATTTCTCAAGAACATCTTCATACCTTCATCCTTAGCCCAGATCTTCAAAGCCTTAACACTTTAGTTTCTTGTGCTCTCCATCTCAAAGATCTAAAGAGCCTTGATTCTAAGAACACACACGCACCTCTTTAAGATTAATCATTTAGATTCATCTTTTAGAGATACACCGGTTATTGTTTTGGATTTGTTCTTTCATAGTAATAGATCTTGAGTTAGTGTATAAGCTCAAACATTGTAATTTGTAACACTCACTCATTATATAAGATCTCGATTAGAAATCCAAGACTAACCATCTTGGTAGAGGACGTAGATCTTTCATTGATCGAACCTCTCCAAATAGCTTGTGTTATTATCTTGTCATTTCTTTCAAGTTATTATTTTCACTCACTATTTGCTTGTTTACTCATTGTAGATTGATTGAACTGAATTGTGTTGTGTTTGTTTTATCATTTGCCTTAGTTCCTTATTTCACTCACTTTGAGCCAAAATACTTAGTGTGTGTGTTGCGCTCCCTTTATCACTTTGCGCCTACTTTCATTACTAAATTCCGCTGTGCATTTCACTCACTCACTTAGGCGCATTTCATAACGCTTACTTGATAAAGTGCGCATTCGCAATTGAGTTTTTCAAGGGTACGAAAAGAATTTTAAAACAGCTATTCACCCCCCCCCTCTAGCTATTTTTCATACCCTTGTTGCCCTTTGGGACCAACATTGGCAGAGAAGTCATTACCATTCTTCAAGGCTTTGAAAGGAACTAAGGACTTCGACTGGACCCCAGAATGCTCAGCAGCATTCCAGCAGATAAAATAATACCTGGGTTCACCTCCACTACTTAGCAGTCCGATTATGGGAGAGACACTCTCCGTATTCCTTACGGCAACAAACAGAGCCGTGGCGGACGTACTAGTACGAGAAGATAATGGCATTCAGAAGCCGGTGTACTATGTAAGTAAAGCATTGTCAGACACCGAGAGTGTTGGTCCCATAAGGGCAACAAGGGTATGAAAAATGCTAGAGGGGGGTGAATAGCGTTTTAAAAATTCTTTTCAAACCCTTTTGCAAAACAATGGCTAATGCGCACAGGTCTTATTTTGGCTAAGTATAGCGCGCAAAAAGAGTGTAAAATGCACAGCGAAAACTTAAAGCAATCACTTAAGCGCAGGGAGAATACGCAGAAGTGTAAATACGCACGCACTAAGTTTAGCTTAAAGATTGGCGCAAAATGGAACTAAGGCAATAAGCATACAAACACAATTTTATCGAAGCAAGACAATCTACAAAGATCAAACAAAACAATATATAAGTAAAGCTTAAATGTAGAATGAAAAGCACAATAAATAAACACGCTATTTGGAGAGGTTCGATCGGGAAAAGATCTACGTCCTCTACCAAGATGGTTAGTCTTGGATTTCTAATGAAGATCTTATTATATGAGAGAGTTTACAAGATACAAAGATGTAGAACAAAACTTTCTCAAAGATCTATAATCTATGAAAGAACAAAATCCTAGACAATAACCGGTGTTTCTCTAGAAGTATGATCGATGAGATCGGAACTTCAAGAGGTGTGTGTGTGAATCAGAAATCTGGGCTCTTTGAATCTATGAGATGGAGAGCACAAAATTCTGGTGTTATAAAGGCTGTTTAGGATCTGGGCTTGGATGAGTATGAAGGTATGAAGGTTGATCTTGGGAATTCTGGAAATGAGCAAGCAATCTTCAAATCTTTCTCTTTGAAAGCAAAAGCACAAGCAGCTTGGAAAATGAGGAAGAGCTGGCTATTTATAGTGGAGCTCCAAGAACTAGCCGTTGGGGAGCTTCAGCAAGGACGATGTGCTGTCACAATGTGATTGGTGCGTAGTTGTTCTTTATAGCCGTTGGAGACAGCAAGTTGACAGCTTTCAGATATCTTCTAGAAGGCTGACAGCTGTCTTCAATTTGAATTTTCAAACTGAGGCGCGTCTCTCCATCAACGTGTATGCTGAGTGTGCACGTTGTCGATTGTCCACATCAGCACTTTGACTCGTACCAAAAAGCGTAGCTTTACCTAACGCTTTCCAAGCTATACAAAGGTGAGGTCAGGAAATAAGAGATTTGACTAAGGTATATCTGCGCTGCGCATGAAAATCATGCGCATAGGTATACGCAGATGGTACTGCGCATGAAGGTCATGCGCATCACACTTAGTTGCTCATAAGACCTCAAATCCAAAGCTTCAGCCCTAAACACTAAGCCTGGTCTATAAAGAGGACTTAACTAAAATTGAAGTTACAAAACTTCTTACATAGGGTACTAAAGTCCTTAAAATAAACGTAGGTGATGGTATCAATCAATTCTAATATATAGAGGAGGGTTAAATAATAAGCATACCCAACAATCTCCCCCTAAATGATTGATGCCATTACCTCTTATAACAAAGTCAATTCATTGTACTTGATAATAACATGTCCATAGAAATGAAAAATGGTAAATCATGTCTCAAGTCAATGTACACACTAGCCAATGTCATAGATTTCTAGTCTATCCAAACGAATAACTTACAATATGGGAAAGACAGAAATATCATTCAGAGCATACAAAAAATATAATGAGTTTAAGTTTGAGTATGCGTTTAAACTGAATGTTTAAACATCATGCAATAAAATATGAGCAGATATGAGTATGCGCATGATGTAGGGTTCAGATAAAACATTCATTGCTCCATAAACGAAAAGTTTGAATTGAACAAAGTTTTGTGAAAACCAATGATGCATTCTTCTCATTAAAACTTGAAAGATTTGAGTTACAGGTACAAGTTTTACATGGAAGAAAAATCAAAAGCAAAAAGAATGTGCGCATCAAAAACTAATATTTGCGCAGCAAAAAAAAATTACACTTCTAGTCTATGTTGATCCTAGAAACTGCTTCTCTAAGCTCGTTCTGCAGACTGGTAATCTTGTCCATTATATCAATCTTGAGAGCTTGGAACATTGCGTTGTATTCCACAGCCTGATTAACATATGTCTTCATGCCGGAGCGCATCAGATCATTGTCTTTCTGAAGGTCTTCAGAGACTCTGTTAAAAGTATTCTCAAGGGAACCAAATTAGTTAGCCAGAGATTGCTGAGCAGAAGCAACAGAGTCCAGAATCTCATTCTGCGCATCCGCTAGAGATTTAGTCAACTCCACTTGAACCATGTTCTGGCTAGCTTGCATATCCAACATAGCCTGGTTCATTCTTCCATTGAAGGTATCACCAAACTGGACTAAGCAGTCAGTCATATGAGATTTGAGCGCATCAACGGAGGTGGAGGAGCTGGAGGCACTGGGCGCAAATTTATCAATTGAGTTTATAACTTTGGCAACCTCAATCTGAATGATCTCTGTGATGGTTTTAGCTAAGGAAAACAAAGCTTCATTCAACCAATGCACAGAAGGGATCTTTGTAAGCGCAGTCGAGATAATACCGAAGTCATGCTGGATGTCCTGGCGCAGCGCATCAAAAATTGGCGGTATAGGCGCAGCTCCAGAACTGGAAGCATACGCAGCTGCAGCTTCAGAAGCACCGGTTGCCTTTGTTTTTGAACTCTCCACCTTAATGGCACAATCAATGGCCTGTAGCAAATTGGCTTGCGCATCTAGCCTAGCAAACTGCGCATCTAGTTGCTCTTGAATCTTAGCTTGCGCAGTGACCACCTGGAAATGCTGGGTTTACGCGGCAAATTGATTTGCTTGGATGGTTTAGAGCATGGCCAAGATTTGGCGCATGTCTGTTGAAGCACTTGAAGGATCTGAGGGAGCAGTTGCTGGAGGAATTATGGGGATAACTTGTGGAGAAGTTTAAGAAGCCCCAGTAGTGTGCGCAGGAATAGCAGTATCAGTTGTAGCAGCTTGTGTACGAACAGGAGATGTATGCGCATGGATAGAAGAACGATGGACCTCATAATATTCTGAGCTTGAGTCTTCAGCGTCATCAATTATAGGCGCATCAGGGTCCACAGTGGGATCGGGCGCATCATAAGCAAAGCCTTCACCATCAATGAAAATGGTTGAATCTTGCTGCGCAGCATTCCTTTGCGCAATGGATTCCAGCCTTGCTTTCCTGGAAGCTTCATGCGCATTTAAGTCGGCACGCGGAGAATCAGATTCATCATCAGATAAGTCCATGGGACGCTTGGAAGTAATCTTCTTCACGCGGCGCTTTGGCGTAGACTGTTCCTTGGGAGTGCTCTTCTTAGCAGATAGAGGAATGTTATCCTCAGAAGAAGTATCCGTGTGCATCTCCTTGGCTTTCTCCCCCTGAGATGGTGCAGCCTTTGAAGTTCCAGTGGATTTGGAAGGGCTTAAGAGAGGGTCATTGAAAGCACCTTTAAATTCATCTTCTTGAGGCGCAGGAGTAGAAGTAGAGGGGCGCTTTGGCTTAGGCGCAGGAGGAGGAGGAGGCGCAGCAACATCATCAGCCTCTACTTGGATGTCTTCATCAGATTCATCCAGTAGGGTTCTTGAGACTTTGGCTTTCTTCTTTTTCTTTTCTTTCTTCTTTTCAGGCTCAGTAGCCTTAGACTTCTTGGATTTCTTTGGAGGCTCAAGGTCAGCAGTAGCCTTGCGCTTCAGAGCAGGCGCAGTAGGCTCTTTGATTTTAATCTCAGGCGCAGCAGATTGCTTTGCCTTCTTCTTCTTGCGCGGCGGCGCATCAGCAGCTAGACCCTTGCCTTTTTCTTTGTCACCTACTCTACTTGGGACTGGCTCATAGAATGATTCTTTCTCGGATTCTGACTCAGTTGTAGAAGCCTCATATATATCCAGAGACAGGAGGGGACCCTTGATCTTCAGGGTGAATATCTTCAAACACCTCAATGGGGTCCGCAGCCCAGTACATGCAGTAATCATAATTGTTGACTTCACGGCGAAAATTTATAAGGAAGACGCGAGAATAAGTACGCGTGGAAGTCACATCAACTTTCATAGAGGGGTGTTCATCCACCAATTTGCGCACAGAAGAGAAACGCATGAAGATTACAGTTAGAATTCTGCAATGCGTTTTGTACTTTGGAGGTCTCTTGGGATCAGCAGCCTTCTTCTTATATACGCGCACCCAACGTACTAATTCATCAAAGATGATTTCATCCCAGCTTAACTTTTTCTTCTTGTAGATGGCAGCACAGCACATCCACTGTTTGCTGATAAAAGTAGACTTGTTTCCATTCTTACAGTTGATTGTGTCCCCAATCAAAGTGCAGAGGTGGAACATTAATTCTCCAAACTCTTTCCTATCATGGTTGTTGTATTGGCCAACCAGAGTAGGAATCTTAATCAGCTTCTCAGCTACTTTATCCTGCGCATCCTGAGGTAGCTTCTTCTTGTTGCACGCAGGAAGACCCATTGTCTGCCTGATATGCGCATAGTTGATGGTCACAGAAATCCCACGGATAGAGCTTTTGAGGCAGGGGACTGTGATGTCGTCGTATACGCGATCAACTTCTTCTGCGTTGCTGAAGAATTCGTCTATTTAGGATGGAAGGATGAAAGCCTGGCCCTTAGTGAATAGGGGCAGGATGCCAGACTTGTCCATGATCTCCATCATGTAGCGTCCAAGCGCATCATGCTTAAGATCTTTAGCATCAATTTCCCAACCGGGAATGAAATAGTTTAAGTTCTGCGCAAAGCAAAATTTAAGAATTAGGTTTGGACATGCGCATGGAGAGAAGCGCATGCGCATGAGCGATATGCGCAGCGCATGAACTAGACTCCATACTTAGAACAAAATATGAATTAAATAAAGGGTATAAATGTCCAAAAACACAAAATTTAAACTACACGCCTAATATTGGCGTGAAAAGCAGAAACAAAACCAAAAAAAACAACCCAAGGCACATCATAGGACTATTCATCAAGAACATTAAGAACATGTATTGAATACACGAAGAACACGAAGAACATAAAAATGTCAAAGTGCTCCAAAATGCATAAAAAGCATATCAAAACGTTCGTAATGAAAAATCACACACAAACAAGTAAACCACAACTACAATAACAAGAACATGCATCCAAGATCTGAGAAAAACAAAATAGAATTTGAAAAGCCCAAAAAACTCGAAAAAACACAGAAATCATATCAAATGATCATTGATCGTAAAACAAATTACATAAATGAATAGATACAAGTAAAACGAGCACATAGCATCAAATAATTTGAAAAATGAGCAACGGATCATAGAGAAATCAGAAAGGGGAAATTCAGACCTCCGAGCATGATAATGGCGGAAAACTAAAAAGCTTGAGTTTAGATTCATATCATTTGGGGATCCTCTTGTTTCTTTGAAGATGAAGATGATTTGGGAGCCATGAGTATATATAGAAAGATTGTGCGAAAATAGAGAAGAAAAGTGATGAGTGCAGAGAGAGAAAAATGTCAGAGAGGAGAGAGAAAAGGGTGAGGCGGTTGAGTGAGGAAGAAATTTTGAAAGAGTGAAGTGAGGAAGAAGGCGGCGGTTCAGAGGGTTATAGCTGAAAAGGGAAGGTGACGTCATGGCGCGCTGACAAGAGAGTTGGTGTGTCAGGCGGGTGAAGCGCACGCGCAGGAGAGACGTACGCGCAGGTGACATAGACCAATGAGGAGCGCGCATGAGAAGTCCTATCCGCGCGCGTGTGTCAGGCATTAATGGTCACGAAGAGACTCTTCCACTTTTGTCATAAGTAGCACACACTAAGCATTAATGGCGCGTCACTTAATGCTTTTGCATTAAATGAGGTGGGACATGTGCAGGGGTAGAAAAGTAATTTCCCAGAAAAATTTAAAAAGAAATGGCGAGGGAAAATACATAATTACGCAAGCACCCTTGCAAATTATGTGCCGACTCAGCAAGTCAAGGACCTAGGTGTAACTATTGAAGAGAAAACTTACCTGAGGTCCACGTGGCATGCGCATGAAGTATATGCGTAGTATTTATAATGCGCAGAAATTTTTAGAAATCTCAGAAATGATTTGCCTTGTGCGCATCATCATGTGCGCATGAGATAGGCGTGCGCATTAGGCATCTAACTTCGAATATTTCAAGAAAGCATAGAATTATTAGTATTGACAAACCATATAGACAAGATTTAGCTGAGTTCGAGCATACCCATTTCACCTCTCAAGAATATGAACCTTTTAGCATCAAGTGCTTTTGTAACCAAGCTCCTAACATTCGTCACGGCCATAACGGTGAACAACCACGGCCTACGAACATAGCCTAACTCAGCTACATTCAAAACCTAATTCTACCGGCCAGTGCTCTCAAATTTGGGTTGAGATTATTACATCTAGTCCCCATGCCAATTTGAGACTAGCCATGAGTTAGTCCTTACAAAATCGAGCATTTAACACTCGTTACGGCCTATAACGGTGATCGACCACGGCCTACAGCATAGCCTAAACCGGCTGGCATATCTCGTCACTTCAGACTGTTAGACATCTCAAACCGAGATAAAGTAACATGAACAAATAACGAGATCACTTAACTACGCAACAAGTTAAGGAAACAAGGGATAAACACCTCAAACCGAGGTATACAAATCCCTACAAATAATAAGTGTTTACGCCCCCCAGTCAACACTGGGCCTAGGCATGCGAATACTTGAACAAACAAAAAATGTTTAAAACTCCCCCAGAAGACGCTGGGCCGAGTGAGACAAACACTTAAAACAACATTGTTTCGGGCCAAACCGACTCTAAGATACTAACAAAAACAAAGTTCAGGTCAGACTAATCAATGTCGACATCGGCCTCCTCTTCAACACTAGCAATCAGCTCATCGAGATTCCCTTCCTCAACTGGCGGAGGTACCCACGGGGGGTTACCCTCTTTTTGATCTCGGCTATGAATCACCCTCAGGCCTTTGTCAGAATACGGAATCAAGGAGTGGACGGCCCGAGCTTCAACACCGTAAGTATCCTGGTTGTAGAGACGAGTAAGCTTGTCAAGAGTTATATCAACTTCGGGGTCGATCCAGAGAAGACGGGACAGATTTGACCAAGCATCATTGTAAGTAGTGCCGACTTCATCTTGAATCGCCGTCTTCATTGCTGCACCCTTCTTGAAAGCCTCCACCGCCCGCATCTCTCGGCTCGGAATGCTCTCCTCCAGTAGGGCTAGCCTCTCCTCAGCAGCATTTTTCTCTAGAACGAGGCCCTCCGCTCGCTGACGCTCTCTCTCAAAATCAGCCCTCGCCACAGCAGTCTCCTTCTTGGCTGTTCTCATCACCGTCTCGGCACGACGAACCGTCTCATTAGCCTCTGTCGACATGTCTGCTGCCTTCTTTAACTCAGCTTCAAATGAGGCCTTCTCCTTCTTAAGGGCTTCCACCTTGGCCTTCAGCTCAGCATTAGAGGCACGAAGAGGCTCAACCTCGTCCTCACACTTCCTAGCATTACTTATGGCGAGCTGCATCAACGCATATTCATGATGGGCTATGGAGGCAAGCTACGAAGGAAAGATCAAGACGTCAAAAGCAGGACATTCACGGTCACAACAAATAATGAAATACCAAGTACCTCACTGATAAGTAGGCCCTTGCGATTCTGAAGTTGTGTGGAGGTCGGCCTGGTCTCCACCAACCTTTGAATAGTCCTTTGGTTCATGGCCCTTTTGATGACGGCCGCGCCGAGTTTGAGGGCAGGACCGGAGCGAATGGAATCATCAATATCCGGTATTATCACTACATTTTTCCAAGAGCATGAGCCAGATCATTGATTTCGGCCTCAGTAGGACCCGAAGCCGAAGCTGAGCCACGAGTTGAAGGAGTTTTTTTAGACGGGGGCTCTAAATCATCCTCACCTTCTGCCCTCGGCCTTTTATCTCGACGACCCGCCTGGTCGATTTCCTCCTCAACATTCTCCATCCCGGCTTCCTTTTCAAGAGTCTCGACCTCTACCTCTTCTCCGCCGGATCCAACTTGGACGACAGGGGGACCCGTGGGAATGTTGGCAACTCCTTGGGTCTGCAGCGCCTCCTGCCTGGCCGTCATGTCGGCATGACGCTTTTCAATACCCCGAGTACGCGATAATTGTTTTTTCCTTCTCGCCGCCAAGGCGGGGTCAAGCTCCTCCTCGCCAATAATCTGGACATCCTCCATGGAAAGATCTGCACGAGAAGAAAAAGTTAAAAAGACGGCTAGAAACAATAAGGGAAAACAGAAAAATACAAGCATGGAAAGGAAATCACATCTTATAGTATCTTTGGCCTTGAGACACTTGTCGGCCTTGGTCTTGCACACAAGGCAGTCAGAATAAAAGACAAGATCTGGGTGAATAACCCAATCCGGGAGTCGATAACCCCTTTCCACCCAACTCTCGGCCTAACACCACCAATCGGCCCCCTCATCAAACCGGCCTGTACATGGAATCTGAAATCGATCTCGGTCCTGGACCAATCCAGTGTAGCGGTAGCAGCAAACTCCTCCAACTTCTTTATCAAGGCAGCGCTCCAATCTGGACGATGAACCACCTTAGGCTTGACAGGATCTTGGTACGAGCCTAGGAATTCCCAACCCTGACGGCTCTCCACTTTGATCATATGCCTATTCCAGCCCGTCACCTTATTCACGACACTCGAGATAGGAACCATGAGCTTGGGTTTGTTGGGATCAGACTTGATGGTAATAGTTCTGGTGGAGGAATTATAGGACGATTGGAAGAAATGGAAAAAAGCAGACATGCACGGTTCAAAGCCGAGACCTCGACAAAGAATTATGAAGCCGGTAAGATACCTAATCGCGTTTGCCCCCAGATGGGCTGGCACAATGTTCCATCCCTCAAGAAATTCATTAATGAAGGGGTCAAGGGGGAGCCGGAGCCCGAGCTGAAACTGTTTATAGAAAAAAAGGAGGAGGGCATCGTCGTAATAAAATTGCTTAACCTCGGCATCAGAAGAGAAGGGTCGGGCTTTGCTGTAAAATAATTTGAACTCTCGTCTATCTACCCCAAAATTCTCATAAAGGTCCTTAATCATAGCATCCCCACCAATGGGATGCCTGGGCCGATTTTATCCTGAACGACCAGCCCCATCTCGACCTCCCCTAGAAGTCACAGCTTCATCATCAAACCGATCAACTATCCTCCCAGAAGCACCTTCCTCGGCTATACCTGCAACAACCAAGGGGTTAGAATCATCCCGTGACAAGGACGAGGTGACCTTCCCCCCGATTCAACTTCTGGGGCCGAGGAAGGACCCTCAAAATGAGATCGGAAAGCCGACTTATCCCTAACATAATGAAGGAAAATATGTTGAATAACGGCATCAAGAGTATTAAGGAGTACGATGCCATCAGCACAACCTGGAAGGGCCCTGGGGGCAAACAAACCGCTTGGATACCTCAAATCATCCCTGGGGGTTTTATTCAGAAACAATAGGTCACCAATTGCCATCAAAGATAACATCTTCCATATCCCCCCCGACAACATATAAATCCTATTATTTCGCCCATAAAAACCATACATGACATTGGGATCGAAGTGTGGGGTGCCACACATTAACATAAAAAAGGAAGGCTATCCTAAAGACAGGTACACTCAAAATCAAATGCGAAAAGGGTAAAAAGTTTGAAGTTTCACAAGTCCCAGGCCTCAACAATGACAGAAATAGGGAAAAGGGCGAAAAGAGTCAGAACAGTACCTTTGTCGGAAATATGATCGGAGGAAAAGGATTAGCCGACGGAGTAAATGAAGATGATCGGAGCGGAACAGAGAGTTTTGCGACGGGAATCGATGACTTCGAAGACTCACCGGAAACGGATGCACTGATTCTCTGTTGAAAATGTGAAAGTTCGAGGGTTTTTTGGGCGTGTATATAGGGTGGGTCGAATAATTATGATTTGGGTTAACCCGGTTATAGCTCGCGATCTATGGGCTGCACGTAAACCCACAAACCCATCATGACTCGCATTTAATGGGCCACATTTTCGAGGTGAATGTCACATCACTGACACGTGCGCCGTACGAAATAAGGGAAGGGTGAACGATTGAAATAACCGTCGTTTGAAAAACATGAACAGACTGCCAATACTAGATTGACACCTAGCAGGCCGAGACCTACAGCAGAAATGTGAGTCGGCTTCGCAAAGCATAAACACTCCGGATAGATAGGTCGACATGGAAGGGTTCTGCGCATGGACGTAATCGACACCACGACGATGGACCGACATCCCCAATGGTATCAGGGAATAAGACGAGACCGAGATGAGAAAGGTTCAGGGGTAGGTCGAGATCAGGAGATGATTGGACTCATGGTTGAATAAAAGGGTCAAGCTAAACAGATCAGAAACGACGGCTATGGAAAAGATAAAACCCCATTATATAACAAAAATGGACCCCCACAATAAGGTCGGGGGCCTGACCTGTACAAAAAAGGAAAAAAGAAACTACTGAGTCATCCTAACTAAAGATTCAAGAAAGATCACAATCTTGGTCTTCATCATTCTCCTCCCACTCAATGTCTCCATCATACCCATATTCATCAATAATGATGGGTTCAGGATCATCCTCACTGTCATCTTTAGCATCATCATCCTCGTCCTCATCCTCTGACTCTTCTGCACTGGAGTCATCATCAGAAAATTCTTCAACCGGGTCTGGCTCCACAAATTCATCGTTGCTATCGGACGGCAACTCCGCCGGAAAAGACGATCGTTTCTTCAACGGAAAATCAAAATCGCTGCTGCTAGATGAACTGGGGCTTCTAGCTTGATTCTCTAACTCCGAAGTCACTTCTTCTGGAAAACCATCATCGTATTTCCTCTTTGGAGCCATCTTTGAATTTTTGTGAAATCTGGAATGTTCTTGAAGAATTCTTGAAAGTGAAAGATGGAGAACAACCAATAGACGGATCGTCTATTTATACCCCTAGAATATGAGGGGATGGGGAGTTTATCAATACTACTCATAATTGGAGTGCAATTAATGAAGCTGCAAATTCCAAGAGGAATAATGATTTCACCTGAAACAAATCTACGGTGACGTCAGCAAATCAGTCAGATCGAAAATTTGGCGGCTACAAGTCAAATCAATATAAATAAAGCTAGTCGAGTACATGCTACAGTTCCTACTCGGCATGCCGATACAGAAACTCGGGGGCCACTGAACGACATAAACCGACTTGGTTAAATGGGACCCATAAACTCTGGGCTCACATACCATAAGGCCCATCCAAAAAGGCCCACAATCTTATATGCCGACATACATTAGGCCGAACAGGCAACCCTTGCCTAGGCCGAGGTCCAATAAACCTAATCCATAGCCGTCCTCTTTGGAGAGGCTGGATAGATGACGGACCGACTTACCAGTCAAAACCTCCCATTATCGCAGGGAGTCCACTTACAGAGTTTGATTACAACTCTAACAGTGGAGATCCTTAGCTGAACAAGAATATCTCTCCTACAAGAAAACTGGGATACCACTCATCTTTATCCGGAGTCTATCTCCAAGGAATACGAGTCCCACAGTAATACGGGCTCCCTAGCTTCTCTAACAAGTTAGGACTCATTCACCCGCGCCTATAAAAACAGGTCCTCACAACAGGAGACGGGTAATGAACTCTTTAGCTCAAAACTAGTCAATTGATTTCTCTATTCATTCACCCGCATTCTTACTCTCACGCGGGAGGGCCTTCGCCGGTGAAGCCCCGGCGTAGTTTACGTTTGTTCATAGTGCGCAGATCCGAACGGGGAAGATCTCATTGCTGGATTTATCCGAACCGCTGGACGGAGGGCTGATCCGACACGTTTTTGGCAGCATCAAGAACATTTTTGGACAATGAAACATGGCAAATGAGAAGATTATTTTAGGACAGAGGGAGTATTAACTTTATCTGGTCTCATTTCTCTTTTTCATATGTCCTAAAAAATAGTTCAATTTCTAAAATTAAAGTGTCAAATCACTGAATTTCAAGCTTATAATTACACTCTTTTTGTTTCAAAATACATGTGGTGTTAGATTTCTTTACACATATTAAGAAATGAAATTAATAATATATAAAAGACTTATCTACCCCTAAAAGAATTCAATTGTCTAAGTAATATACATGAGATAGTTCACAATTAATGAATGAGGGTATAATTGGTATACAAAAGCAAAAAGTTGGTCCGATGAAAATCGCGTTTTTCCTAAAAGCTTAAGGAGTATTTGGTTCAATTGACCTAATTCAAAATTCTGTAAAAAGAGAAAAATAACTCAATTTTGTTGAACTAATTTGCCCTCACGCAGGATCGAACTGCGGACCTCCAGTTTACAAGACTGGCGCTCTACCACTGAGCTATAAGGGCAGATGTTCATAGTGTCATCTATAATTTTAGTATTTTAATTAATACAGTGTAACTCGAAGCATCGTCAAAATAAGGTTTTCTTTCCACAGTTCCACTCAATACATACAAGCTAGAGAGAGAGAGAGAGAGGACAATGGCGTCGGGAGGAGGAAGAATACCGGAGTTGGAGAGGATGAGCGTTGAACAGCTTAAAGCAGTGAAAGAGCAGACAGATCTCGAAGTCAATCTCCTCCAAGACAGTCTCACCAACATCCGCACCGCCACTACTCGTCTCGACCTCGCTTCCAACGCCCTCAACGATCTCTCCCTCCGCCCCCAAGGTCTCTTTCTATTCATCCCCATCTCCCCTTTTTTTCTGTTTTTTGTTTCCCTAATCTGTTCTCATTGATTCCTTTTGATTCTGCTGCGTTTTCAATCCGGCTTCTTTATAATTTTGTATCCATCTCCCCCTTTTTTTTTTCTTCTGTTTTTTGTTTCCCTAATTAGTTCTCATTGATTCCTTTTGATTCTGCTGCGTTTTCAATCCGGCTTTATAATTTTGTATCCAAAATTGTTGCTTCAATTATGTATATCTTTGATTTTAGGGAAAAAGATGTTAGTTCCTTTAACGGCGTCGCTTTATGTACCTGGTACCCTAGATGATGCAGACAAAGTTCTTGTTGACGTTGGTACTGGTTACTTCATTGAGGTTCGTTTTCCTTTTTTTTCATTTTTTCTTGAATGCTTTCAGCTTTTGATGTTACTCCTTGAATTGTAAACGGGACTTTTTGTATGGAAAAGTTTGAACATGTATCATAATCTGTTTCATGTTAAATATAATTATCATTGTGGATTTGTGGGAATGTGGTGTTTTTGCTATATTTTTCTGTTAAATGGAATTTAAACCCAAGAGTTTTTTAAAGGGTTACTTATAAAAATATTTTGAGGATCTAACTTCTTCCGAAATCGTTGCTTTGTGGATAGAGTGGTTTATTTGCTGTTTATGGGTTCATGCTGAGGGAGCCTTATGGGGATTCCTCTTCTCGATTGGAATAGGGATGGAGTGCTGTTATTGTCTTAGTATACAATTATGTTTCTTTATAGGTGAAATATTGTACAACTCGATTTACATATTTTACAGTAATCGAACATACAAGTTAGTGACAAACATGCACGACTTGCTTTCTGGAACAATTTCAACTAATGGAGCATACTAACGCAGACCATGACGTCGCACTAACGAACTGTCTACATGGCAAAAGAGGTGTAATGGGTGTTACTGTTAGTCATCTTCTTCTTCTTTAGTCTTCTTTCTCCTTAACTTAAAAGCCGCCGCACCTCTCCTCTTCAATCTCTGGCGAATCAGTCTAATGTTCACCCACCCTCACGATGCCCTCTTTAGAATTAGCCTGCATGATTGCGAAGACCTTCCACAAATAGTAATGTTAGGTGGGTTTTGCCCGTTTTGGGGTATTGAAAACCAAGGTTTTCCAACTGATTTAGAAGATTAAAATACTAATACTCATTAAAGGAAATGGGTAAAGAGAGAAAAATCATTAGTAAAAAACATAAAGATAAATCTCCCACAAAATTTGAGAAAAAGAAAAAAGATGCAAGGACAAAGGGGCTTAGATGAAGACATTTCAGGAATCAAACCCATCACACCCATTGGCTTTCTATTATGATTAAAGATATTCAAATACAAATCAATAACTAAATTGATTGGAAGTATCAACTTCGAGTACATTTATGGAGGAGGGAGTTACCATTCAATGAATTAAAGGCCCACGTGGAAGACACAATCAGAGGGGATCTTGGAGGAATACTGGTATATCACTCGTAACCGAGAACCTTTGCTTGGTCCATCAGCAAATGCATTGTATTTTTGGAGTCCCTATCTGGTGACGACATGGGAGGTGGATGTAGATTGATTTTGAGTAACAAGTTGAAATCGACGGATCTGGTGGTGTTTGGTGTTATCGTCATTAGGAACACAAGTAGTTCTAATGGCAGAGCTTTAGTTCATCAAGAAAGCCAAAGAGAACTATTCTTTTATGATGACAATGTCTTGTGTTGCAGAAGAAGGTTGAAATGGGTGTGTAGCTGAACTCCTTCAATATTTAACAGGTGTTATTTTTTTGTATTGATGCTAGACTTCTTCTTTTGTGGCTTGACCGTGTAGCATTAATAGGTTTATATGGCTTGACCACGTAGATAAATCAAAACTGATGGCATCCATCCTAAAAATAAAATGTTGCATTATTTGTTGGTGTACTGAAAAGTATGTCGTGTTAACGATTACTAACTAGTATCTTGTATTATTTGAATTTTGGGTGTAGTACGTTGCATGAAGTATTATTCAGTTTCTTTATTTTTGAAAATTTCTTTTATCTTTCGTTTTATGGGCTTCTTGCCATCTGTTTGTCCATTTTTCTGTTTGTAATGCTATTTCCTTTTACATAAAATAAAAGTAAAATATTAAGCATTATCACGTTTTAGGCAGCAACGAAATTCAGCCACTCTGAACTGTACTATGGCAGCGAAATCTTAATTTTATGTTTAATGTCACTGTCAAAAGATAGTCAACCTGTGACTATTTTTATGGGGTGGAGCCGTGGAGGTAGTATTTTCCAGTGTTCTAAAAATCGGCCTAGGCGGCCGCTTGGGCGGTGCCAGGCGCTAGTCGGTGACATGACACCGCGAATAACAGCGAATCAACCACCTAAGGCGCTGGAGCCACTAATCGGCGACTAGGCGGACTCGGCGCTGCCTAGGCGGGCCAAACGCCAAGCAGGCGCCTAAAGGCTTTGGGCCGAATCCAAAGCTGGCTACCCATTTTAAACTACTCCATTGCTTTGGCGTTCTTTTCCATAGCCGATGTGGGATACACAAACATGCCAAAAATGAAGACCAAAGGCTTGTAGGCCCTCTCAGAGCTATAGCCCCTTCATTTATACCACACCATTGCCTTGGAACTTCATTTCAAATTCAATGTGGGATAAACATCATACTATTCTATTCCTATACTCACTACCTGTGTTTTAAATGGCAATGCATCATGTCTTGGATTAGCCTCCCCATAAGTGTTGCTTAATTTTTTTCATCACACTTTGAGTTCCAGAGAGATCACCAGGAGTTATTACATTTTACATTTGCAGATGGCCATTGATATACAGAGCAGCAGACTTTCTGCAATGTACAAGAACTATGTTTCTGAACTGAACCTATGGAAATATCAAGTTTTTTTTCTTATGGAAACATGTATTTGTGTAAATATTGTTACTCCTACTGTCTCAAAATGAAAAATATGATCAAAATCCTTGGCCCCGCCTAGTCCCCTAGGCGCTAGGCCCGGGTCTGCCGCGTAGCGCTTTTTAGAACACTGGTATTTTCATTAGTTCATATCTTTGTTATAATTTGAAATATTTGGGCTATTGTTCCAAACTGCAAAGCTCTTGCTGCTGCTTAATGATGGAATTTGAGTTACCTCCGTGGCCCTTGAAACTATTAGTTACTTGGCGGGGATGTTGACTGTTAAAAATGGTTTTTTGTTGAGGAAGTTTATAATCTTCTGCCATTTGAACATATCTAGGAAGCTGGTAGGTATCAAATCCGATTTCTTTATTAATGCATAATTTTGGTTGAGTTTAACTGATCTAAGTATTATATAATATGCTGCTCCTTTTGATTGCTATAATGCATGCAGCATGCACCTATAATATATTTTCTTCCATTGTTTGACTCAATTGTTGTGTGTTTTCATTCTCTTTTGTCAGAAAACGATGAACGAAGGAAAAGATTACTGTGAACGTAAAATCAACTTGCTCAAGTCGAATTATGACCAACTTTTAGATGTATGTTTCCTGTTTTTCCTCTCTTAAATCTCTAACATGAATAATTTGTGTGTTTTGAGTGATTATGCTCTCTTGGAAGTAGTAAGGTACATTAATGCTCTATGCATGGACATGACTAGGGGTTAACAGCTGTAGAGTTGTCTGGCCTATGTTCTATATAGCTGTGTAACCAGTTCAGCTTGGCTTGTTTGATCCCAAAATATGAACCGATTCACACATAATTGTTCTCAAAAAAGTAAATATAATTATGTAATTGAGATACGATCCCCAGATTTTGTACTTTCGAGTTTTCTTAGGATTATTGTGAAAGAATTATATATACTGGCTTAAGGAAATGTTGCAAAGGGAGATAACTATCTAAGCTAAAGAGGCCAACTATTGCGTTCCTAGAGCTTAACTCCCGCAGGTTGAAATTTCCACTTCAATTCAACTTTTACAAAGACCTCCCTTGACATAGTTACAATATCTAGACAAAGAATTCAGACATCGTACATACTCTAAATCCCCCCCCCCCCCCGGGTCCCATAACAAAATACCCATTTGCTTTTATGAACGTGAATTAAGAAAGTGTTAAAAAATAAGCATTGTGAGTGAGTATGAGAGAGAAAGTGGGGTATGTAATAGTAATGAATAATTGTTGTGAGTTTGACAAGTGAGTCCCAATAATAAAGAAGTATTATATATTTTCTTATTAGGGAAATGACAAAATGCGTACTATATGGCACCGAGTGTTGGGCCATGAAATAGTGTTACGTTCAGGAGATGAATGTGGCAGAGATGAGTATGCTACGATGGATGTGTGGGCATGCTAAGCCAATTGGACCCAGTTGTTTGTGCTCAGTGGACCAGTGCGGGGTGCTTATATAGCGGGCCGAGTCTCCGGGCTCGGGTCGTTACAAATGGTATCAGAGCAGATCCCGGCCGGAAGTGTGGAACAAAGTGCTACACTGCAAAGACGGTGGGAGGCACCTCTTGAATCTGTACGAGCCACCTCTTGAATCCTAAACTTCCCGGGGTTCCGATCCGGGTCTTGCCGGGGACGGCTAAGATTTAAGTGGGGGGTGTTTGTAATACCCCATCCCACATTGGATATGTGTGAGAGTTTAGTGTGCTATTTATAAGCCCACATCTACCATTGAGCATCAAATCATCCATTGGACTTTTAGAGGCCTGCGATGGGCTGTGGTTAACCCAAATGAGGAGGTGCTCAGTGGCCAGTTCGTGGTGCTTATGTAGCGGGTCAGACCTTCATGCTCGGGTCGTTACAAATGGTTTCAGAACAGAACCCCGGCCGTAAGGCTTGCGAGCTCGCCTGAGGGAACGATCTGGGATCGATTGTGCCTTGCCAGAGACGGGAAAGATTAGAGGGGGAAGCTTGTGATATCCCCCACCCCACATCAGAAAGATATGAGCTTTGATTGTGATTTATAAGTCTATACAAAACTACCATTGAGCGCTAATAACATCCATGGACTTTTGGGTGGGCCTGTAGTAAGCCAAGTGGACCCTGTTGTTTCCGCTCAGTGGACAGTGTGTGGTGCTTGTGTGGCGGGCCGGGTCTCCGGGCTCGGGTCGTTAAGCGCGCACACGCACACACATATATATAATCCCCCTATAGTTGTTAAAGGCGAGAAACAGGTGAGACATATTTGGAAAAGGCGAAAGGCGGCAAAAAGGCAAGCAGAAACAATAAATAGAACAAAAAAAATAATAAATATAATCATGCAACATACAAACAAAGATCAAATTACGTTATGGATAAGAAGAAAAGATAAAATAAATGTCACATTTCAACTTATATTATAATTTAAACTCGAAAAAGATAAATTTAAACCATTGAGTTCATATTAGCAAAAAATGTACTCCCTCTCTCCCCAAGTGAATGTCTATTTTCAAGAAATGTTTGTCCCAAATGAATGTCTTTTTTGAAAAAAACTTTCCCCCCTAACTGTTTTTTTGGCAAATTGTTTTCACTAGTCTCTTTATACTTGCAATACTAAATGTTTGGAAAGTGGATTACAAAATTATTTACGAGTATTTGCTATTAAATTGTATAATAACTAGAACTTTCAGAATGTCTCTTAAAATGAATTTTGGACATTCATTTAGGGACAAAGGGTACTAGTTTAAGAAAGTGAAACAAACTTTAATTCTTAAACATAATAAAAAAAAATGAAATCAAGTTTTAAAGTCGTGCAAAAGCGAGTCAATTAAGGGTGTAAACTTCTTCACCGTCCTCATCCTCCATGTCATGGATATCAATATGTGCATTATCACCCTCGTGTGATATTTTAAGTGGCTCAATATCTTACTCTTCCTCCTCATCTTCATCTTCATCTTCATCTTCATCTTCATCTTCGTCAATAAGGTGTAAGCCTCTAAGAATCCCTAAAGTGCGTACTCATGCCATACCCAGTCGTTGTAGTTGTCTTTTTCCTTAGTCTACTTGCCGGTACTTCCACGAGTTGGAGTCAACCCTCTCTCTAGTCTCTCTAGTATGGTATTGGTAACCACAATCCTCATCGCCACAAACATTGCTAACCAATCAAGTTAATTTATTTGATCTGGTGTACCATTCATCACATTCATCAACTTCTTTCATAGAAAATGGATAAATTGTATCTCAGATTGTTATCGTTTTCTAAATGTCTGTTATATCTCACGAACGCCAAGTCATTTAACTTGGTTTGATCTAACCTACTTCTCTTTTGATGTTAAGTTGTAGGCTTTTTTTTTTTTTTTTTTTTTTTTCCAAACCAAATTAGTATAAGGCTGTATGAATTAACATTTATATTATTGCTAACTCACAATTTTTAAAATTTGTATACATATATGCTCGAAGAAACTTTAATTCCTCTCGCACCCCCACCCCCCCCTGACGCAATACAAGTGAAGCTAGTGACCTTCATGGCAAACTTTTGCAATTCTGGAGTTGCTTTACCATAAAGCTTCCACCACTCCTACGAAATAAAGGAAAAACATATTAAACACTCGAGGCAAGTTGTTATAATTATATACTCCCTCCGTCCCACCTCACTTGAGACCTCAGAGAGGGACACAATAACTAAGGAAAAAGAATAAAATAAGGAAAATGTGTGGTAGAAAATGAAGAGAGAGAATGAGTGGGGTTAATAGTAGGTTGGTTGAATGAATTGTGTGGTGGAAAATGAAGAGAGAGAATGAGTGGGTGGGGTAGATTGATATAAAATTATAAAAAGATTACCATTTTGGGAAGTCTCAAGTGAAGTGGGACGGACCAAAATGGAAATAAGTCTCAAATGAAGTGGGACGGAGGGTGTATATATACACACACACACACACACACACACACACACACATATATTTATAAATAAAATATTACATGGGGCGAGATCGTGTGTGCCTTTTAGCTATCATTGACAAGAAGAGACCTTCTGCATTGTATATGCCTTCAATTATCGGGTTATTTGATCTTGAGTATTTGTATTAGATATCGGTCTCTCAAGACATTTAACGAACTCATCCCAGACCTATTGATCCTTATGAGTATTCACATTCGTGTAGTGAAACTCTGGATTTAAGGAGCAA
Source organism: Campanula takesimana (assembly GCA_026119855.1). Classification (NCBI taxonomy): domain Eukaryota; kingdom Viridiplantae; phylum Streptophyta; class Magnoliopsida; order Asterales; family Campanulaceae; genus Campanula; species Campanula takesimana. The sequence continues at coordinate 100,460 of JAOWBW010000947.1, forward strand.
GTAACATCATGCAAAGGTTGATGAAGTTGATCTTCTCATGTGCGATCAATGATCTGAAAAAACTTTGAAACTCCTTTTCTTTGTTTTCGAATTTCTTTGCAATTATCTCATTCGCTCTATCCAATTCTATCCATAGCTTTATAGATATATAGCATAGGATCCTTCTTCTCAACTTCAACTAATCGAAGTACCTTGAAAAGAGGATCGAAGACTAAAAAGGTCTCTTTAGCCACATTCCGAAAGGTAAACAAACAACTAAGACTCTTTTAAATTCTAGATTTTGGAATGTGGCTAAGGAGGCGCTTCTGATCGTCGGTCTTCTTTTAAAGGTACTTCGATTAGTTGATGGTGGGAAGAAAGCTCATATGTTCTATATCTATGAAACATAGTTAGAGTGGAGGAGATGATTCCAAAAAAAATTGAAAACAAAGAAGAGTAGTATCCAGAGTTTTTTTAGATCGTTGATTCCATGTAGGAAGATCAATTTCATCAACCTTTGCATGGTGCTGCGTTCTATTTAAAACGAATGAGAATATTTATTAGGATCAATAGGTTTGGGATGGGTTCGTTAAATGTCTTGAGAGATTGATATTTGATACAATCATACAAATACTTAAAGAATAAATAACCTGAAAAGTTAAGGGTATACACGAACGCGGAAGGTCTCTTCGGGTCAGTGATAGCTAAAGGCAGCCCAAGTAATATTTTATTTGTAATTATATATATTTATATCATATAAGAACTTGTATCGAGTGTTAATTCGTTTTTTCTTTATTTCATAACGCTTTATGGTAGAATTGCAGAAGTTTGCCATAAGGGTCACTAGCTTGACTTGTGTTTGCTTTGAGATGCGATAGAAATTGGAGTTTTTTCGAGTGTGTATGTATACAAATTTTAAAAATTGTGAGTTAGAAATAATATCAGTGTTAATTCATGTAGCCTTGTACTAATTTGTTTTAAAGAAACTACTGGTTCACAACAAAAAGAGAAAAAGTTTAATCAAACTAAGTTAAATGACTTGATGTTTGTGAAATATAACATGGCATTAAGAAGACGATACCAATACCGAGATATAATTGATCTTATTTGTTTGGATGAATGGTATACCAAAGATGATGAAGTAATTGGTGGTGGTTTAACTTGGGATTTGGTTAGTAATGTTTGTGGTGCTGAGGATCGTGCTTATCATGTTAGAGAGACGTCAACTAAATCAACTCCGGCTCATGGAAGTGACGGGGGTCCAAGTAGCTTAAGGCAAAAGACAAGCCACAACTGCCCCGGGGGGGGGGGGGGAGGAGGACGCACTTCAGGGATACCTAAGCCTAGTAGGACACCACCAACTCTAAACCTTATTGAAGAAGAGGAAGATATTGACATCTTTGAAAAATCACATTAGGGTGATGAGGAAGATATTGATATCCAAGACGTGGAGGATGAGGACGATGAAGATGTATATACCCTTTTTGACTCGCTTTTGCAAACTTTAAACTTGATTTCATTTCCTTATTATGTTTAAGAGTTTAAGTTTATTTCACTTTCTTAAACTAGTACATTTTTTCTAATTTTAACTCCGTGGTTTAAATTTATCTTTTTTGGTGTCTAAATTATGTTATGATTACTATTATAAGTTGAATTGTGAATTTATTTAATGTTTTATTCTTGCTCACAACATATTTTAATCTTTGTTTGTACTCCCTCCGTCCCGGTAGAAGCTTCACCTTTAACCCAAAAGGGGTTCCTGTTAGAAGCTTCTCCTTTCCTAAAAGGGTTATAAATGTAGGCCACACTTGTCAATCCCTCTCACCTTTTCCTCTCACATAGTTAAATTGTGGTCCCCACTTGTCATACCTACTAACTCTTTCCCCTCACACATAGCGTCCCACTTGTCATACTCACTCACTTCTTTCCTATCACAACCCATTTCCCACTCATCACTTTTCATAATTCTTGTGCCACTCCCACAATGATGAAGCTTCTACCGGGACGGATGGAGTATGTTGCATGTACACTTGTATATTGTTTCTTATATTTATTATTTTTTTGTTTTATTTTCCGCATTTCTACTGTCTCGCCTTTAACCCTTTTCAGGTACGTCTCTCCCGCCTTTCGCCTTTAACAACTATGATGATAACAAGCATTTTTGAACATATTGCAGTGAAACTATAAAATGACCAATATTCTTAAAAAAAAAAAAGAAAAAAGAAAAAGAAAAGTCCCATACGTTAATAAAAAGAAGAAAGAAGACTTCTTGTTAATTGACCCCCTTTCTATGAGTCATTTATCATTATTGTTTATTAATTTGCTTGTTAGTTTTTATTTGTTTTTTATATATCATATCCTCTAAGCAGTCTGTTTCCAGTGATTGACCTAATCCCGACCTGAGTCCCCTTAATTCCAGTATTAGAAAGTCTGTTCATTTGAATTCAGTGGCCGAGCCAGAAAATTTTGTAAACGGGGGCAAGATCATTTTGAACATGAAATATTATCGAATAATAACTAAGTTCATTTTAAGGGGGGCAAAATTCTAATATAGTGTTATTTTTTCTTGATACAAAAGGGTGCAAAATATTAATTTTAAAGGTAAACAATATTTTAAAAATTGTCTAGTACGAAATTTGCACATTTTGAGAAACAAAGGGGGGGGGGGGGCAATTGCCCCCGTACGGTTGGCCCTGCTGAATCTGATGGTTTCACCCAGATTTCAGCTCAGTCTGTTTTAACCCAAAATCAGATCCACATCTGTTCCCTAACCTGATTGAACCCATAAATTTACCCCAGTTCCCTCCTAAACTAAGCCAGTCTATAGATCACAACCAATAAACTTAGCTCAATACTTAGACTGCATTCAATTCAGAAAATCTGGAAAAACGAAGTCCAGAAACTTCTTAAATCCATTTTGAGCTCTTTTACCATGAATAGTAGGAGCATTTATTAGACAAAATCTTAAAAGATTATGGAAGGCTTAGGCCTTAGTTTCCGAGGATCAGTGTATTCATGAACAACTTTAAATTGTCTTGAAGCTTACTTACTACTCCGTACTACTTATGCAGCTGCCTCTACATCTTTGTGTTCTCAAGTTCTTGTTCATTGTTTTTCCTTTTGCATACAAACTTTATCTTCCTTGAGCTCTTGAATCATTCTTCAATGGATTCTTATACTCCCTCTGTCCCGAAAGTTTTTCCTATTTTGACTTTTTATGGTCAACAAATGAATTTTGACCAAATGTTGATGTCGGTCTAATCATTATAATGAAATTCTAACAATTGTAATTGACAAATCATTAAGTGATTTATCAATAACAATATTTAAATTTCATTGTGATCAGTAGATTGACACCAATGCTTGGTCAAAGTTCGTTTATGTTGACCAAAAAAGTCAAAATAAGACAGTTTATGGGACAGGGAGTATTTCTTGCTATGGTTGCTGGACGACTATTTTGAAATAGAAGGTCCTCCAGTGTGGTTTGGTATTTGAAGTGTTACCCACTCATGATTGGTTGTTCTGAGTTCTCCAAAAACTTTTACACAAAAGTGTTACCTTCCTCAATCTAGTGCACATTGTAAACATAAATCCGAGGATGCGCATGGAATATAGGAGCACATACGTTGGTACAATACCACACCAAGTGTGCATAATATGAAGCATACTGAATGAAACTACTCTTTAAGACCAGAAAAACATTGTCAATCCAACATGTCATGCAAAAATCAAAGGAGTTGACGATAGGGTATGAATCGGCTAAAAGTCAGTGAGTAATTATGTTGGTAGCACATTCGTTGACAATAATAATTTTACATAGCCTATTCTCAAACTGTAGTAGGGAGTAGCTCTTTTAGTTGGCCATTAACAGTATTTAGGCTATTCTAGTTTAATTATGTCAGTAGAGTAGAGTATTTTTATTTTTTTTGGGGAGAATAAACATTGAGCAATGAAATGCAGGTTGCGACAAAGAAGAAGAGCATTGCAGATGAAGCTGGGGCAGTCTTGCAGGCAAAATTGAAACAAATGGCTCCTGCATCATAAAAACATTCGGATTGTACGCATTTATTTCGTTTTTGAACTCTTGTTTGTGTAAGAAACACCTATAGATCTACGTTACAAAAAAAAAAAAAAGAGTAGCAGGAGTTGGTGGCATAGCATCGTGTTCCTGAAGTAACGCAAGAGTAATTAGTGGGCGGTCTCTAAGCGCTTTCAAATTATTTCATTATGTTTTTAGTTATCTCAACTCAAGCACTCCTATACAGCCTTCTGGTATTTTTATCTGTTCATGGCTTTTTTTTTAGCTTTTGGTCTGCATAGCATCTTATCTGTAAAATTTTGAAGGTGACCCAGTTTGTGACTTGGTCCAATCATTGTACTATATCCTCACTTTTTTGTTGTTTTTTACCCAAAATGTGGTAGCAATCGTCCTGCTGCTGCTGCTGCTGCTGCATGCTGTATGTGGTTTAAGTGCGTTTGATGCGTGTGTGTGGAGTATGGGTATATATCTGATATGTCTAACGTCTCTGTGCATTGTTTCTACTTCTAACATCTACGTTACTGGACTCCCTCCGCCCTACCAATAAATACACATAGAATTGGGCACGGGGATTAAGAAATAATGTAGAATGAATGAACTGTTGTGAGTATGAGAAGTTAAATTGGAAATAATGCGGAATGAAGTGCTGTATGAGTAGTTAAATTAGAGAGAGAAAGTTATTGAGTTTTAACAATATAAACTAGCAGCACTCCCGTGCGATGCACGGCGACGACCTGATTTCTTATTAATTTAAATTCACAAAAACAAAAAATATTAATAAATTAAAAAAAACAAAAAATATTAATAAATTAACCAAAAATAAACAGTCTCCACCTGAAAAATTCCTTCTACCACACCGTAAAAGTGGTCGTATCAACTCAAAAATAATATAGTCATATATTTTGACCAACAAATGAAATAACCATACCAAACTTTAAATATTTATTATCACATAAAAATTATTGCCAATTTTATTTAAAATAACGGCGAATAAATTTTTGTGTTAACAAAAAGTTCCGCCGAACTGGCGAGCTTCCAACAGATTGCACCTCATTTATTTTTAGGTTTCTTGTCGTTTTAGATTTATCCATTGATCAAAATCTATGATTTGTGAAAGTTTTCGTCGAAATGCGGCCAGTCAAACGCTTCATGTTCAACAATCCATGCCCTTTCCCCTTTTGGTCATTTATAATAAGTCCTCAAAATTTCAATTCTTTACATATTGGTTGAAATCATAATTAAAATTTTTATATTTTTACTTATATTTTATTTTAATTTTCCGAATTACCCACATTCAATCTGATTATTTTAAAATTAACTTTTTGTATTTTCATTATACTTTGTTCAAAATTTTCCAAAAAAAATAATTGATCTACTCATAACATTGCATAATTTTTATGAATTTATTTTTATATTTTATTTTATTATTTCAATAGATAAATTATCCTATTCTATATAGTCAATTTAAAATAGTTAGTTCCTAATTTTATGAAGAAATAAATCAATTAAAGCTTCTTCCTTTTTTTTTTCAATTAAAGGTTGTTAGTTAAATTATATTACCTCTGTTCCGTGGAACATTGCTATTTTATCATTTTGGGTGTCCCGTATAAGATTTATATTTCCTAAACTGGTAAAGAATTTTTATTATTCAACTCACGCATTCTGCCACGCCCCGAAATCCGCAGTCGCACGGACCTCGAAGGGTGACGAACGAAACGACAATCAATCGAAATCCCAAAACAAGACCTGAATTTTTTTTCTCATCTTATAACAAACCAAACTAAAACTATACAGTACAAGAGCTTGAGTTGAGTACATCAGAGCTACTAACCCAAGACCGAAACTCCAAACATTACAAACCATATTAACGAACTTACAACTTTACACAAGTCATGATACACATAGCAAAGTACCAGTCTTCCACCAAAGCAAAATGACTTCTACTCTAGCACCAAAACATCATGATTCTCTAAGATCAATCTGGGAAGGGTAAAAAGAATAAAGGGGGTGAGCATAAATTGCCAAGTAAGGAACCTGTCAACAAGGTTAGGATAGTATATAGAATCCCAAATCAGTTTAACAAAGCGGTAACAATCAAATCAGTTTATGAATATCAAGACCCATCCCAGTGAATGAAATGAAACGATAACAAAGAATTTCAATGTCTATTCCATAACACTTTTGAGTCGGCCGAATGCCCAATGTCAAGTCAAGTCAAGGTTCAAGTTGGCTCAAACTTCAAATTATCGCCTGCAGAGGATAATTTGATCTCGGAGCCGCGAGACAACAACCGGTGTTGGATCCTCTATTAGTCGAGGATTTCAAGTGTTCAAGGTTCAAGTAACTCAAAGCGTCTATGGAGCGTCTATGGCGGAGTAACAATATATGAACAATACGAGCAACAATACAAATTTGTTCCAATAACAATGACAAGAAAGGTTTCTAGGTTGACAAGAACCCCTTACCTCAATCACCAGCTACTCCAAATGATACTCAATTCAGAAAACACTCCTCAATCTAACATAACAAAGAGTACAAGGTCCAAGAGTTAGTAACCTTTTTAAATATGCTCCAAGATAAACAATGTAACACATATCATATAATATAACGGTAATCACAAGTATAAAATTTATGCGCACGTGAAACTAGAGTCACCTATAACATAATCGAAACTAAACACTCAAGTTAGACTAAAGAATCATCGAAAAACAATTTCAAATGAATTTTCTATTAATTATTAACGTTTACTCAATTTAAACTCGTTTTAAAATGCATCTGCCACAAAAATGCTAAATCTGGGACAACTAAAAGCAGAATTTACATAAACTAATTATTCCATTTGAAAGAACACGAAAAACTAATGAAATTAGACCCAAGAATCACTCGATTCCGAGTCCGAATGAATTAATTGTGATTTTTGCGACTTTAGGCGAATTTCCATTCTAATTATCGAACACAGCTGCAAACACAGATATTATGGGTAAAACATGTAACCCTTATGATTCTGAAATCTATTCAGTTAGAATTGTGTTGAAAAACTAGTCAAGATAGACTCAAAAACCGATTTATAACGAAGAAGTTGTGAACTAGTTAAAGTTTAGCAATCTTCTTAATTCTAAAAGGGACTATTCTGAAAATTATAAAAGTTCAGTGACCTATTGGTAATTTTGGTGAAAGGACAACTTATGATCAATTTAGGTTAAACAAACTGTTGGTCCCAAAGGGCAACAAGGGTATGAAAAATAGCTAGAGGGGGGGGGGTGAATAGCTGTTTTAAAATTCTTTTCGTACCCTTGATAAACTCAATTGCAAATGCGCACTTTATCAAGTAAGCGTTATGATATGCGCCTAAGTGAGTGAGTGAAATGCACAGCGGAATTTAGTAATGTAAATAGGCGCAAAGTATGATAAAGGGGGCGCACACACACTCTAAGTATTTTGGCTCAAAGTGGGTGAAATAAGAAACTAAGGCAAATGATATAACAAACACAACACAATTCAATCAATCAATCTACAATAAATAAACAAGCAAGTAGTTAGATATGATATGAACTTGTAAAGAAATAGCAAGATATGAACAAGAGCTATTTGGAGAGGTTCGATCGGGAAAATGATCTACGTCCTCTACCAAGATGGTTAGTCTTGGATTTCTAATGGAGATCTTATATAATGAGGGAGTGTTACAAATTACAATCGTTTGAGATTATACACTAACTCAAGATCTAATATTCTATGAATGAACAAATCCAAAACAATAACCGGTGTATCTCTTAAAGAAAGATCTAAGTGATCAAACTTAAAGAGGTGCGTGTGTGATTTTAGTATCAAGGCTCTTTAGATCTTTGAGATTGAGAGTACAAGAAAACTAAAGTGTTATAGCTTGAGGATCTGGGTTTCCAACGGCTAGTTTTTTGAAGTTCACTATAAATACCCCATAACTTCAACATTTTGAAGTTGCTGAGTTTTGCTAAGAACTTCAAGAATTTCTCTCTCAAAGCATTTGTTGAAGATTTGAAGATTGCCTTCGTTTTTCCAGATTTCCTCAAGAACATCTTCATACCTTCATCCTTAGCCCAGATCTTCAAGCCATAACACTTTAGTTTCATTGTGCTCTAAATCATAAAGATCTAAAGAGCCTTGATCCTAAATTCACACACGCACCTCTTTAAGTTTGATCATTTAGATCCATCTTTAAGAGATACACTGGTTATTGTTTTGGATTTGTTCATTCATAGAAAATTAGATCTTGAGTTAGTGTAGAAGCTCAAAAGTTGTAATTTGTAACACTCACTCATTATATAAGATCTCCATTAGAAATCCAAGACTAACCATCTTGGTAGAGGACGTAGATCTTTCATTGATCGAACCTCTCCAAATAGCTTGTGTTATTATCTTGTCATTTCTCTCAAGTTATTAATTTCACTCACTATTTGCTTGTTTACTCATTGTAGATTGATTGAACTGAATTGTGTTGTGTTGTTATATCATTTGCCTTAGTTCCTTATTTCAACCACTTTGAGCCAAAATACTTAGAGTGTGTGTGCGCCCCTTTATCACACTTTGCGCCTATTTTCATTACTAAATTCCGCTGTGCATTTCACTCACTCACTTAGGCGCATTTCATAACGCTTACTTGATAAAGTGCGCATTTGCAATTGAGTTTTTCAAGGGTACGAAAATAATTTTAAAACAGCTATTCCCCCCCCCCCTCTAGCTATTTTTCATACCCTTGTTGCCCTTTGGGACCAACAAGTGGTATCAGAGCAAACACCTTTATAAAACATTTTTCGTTTTTCAAGCTTAACAGCTTGGGTGCCGATTCTAAATGGCAAACTCAAAACCTATGGCAACTGCAAACTACACTCACGTTCCGGTCTTTGATGAAGATCATTTTGACGTGTGGAAATTCAGCATATTGACTCATCTCAACTCAATCGATGAAAGGCTCCATGACACCGTCGTTTATGGACCTTATATTCCGATGAAGGCGAATCCAAATCCACGCACCAACGCTGCCCAACCTACAGTTCTCAAACCAAGGGAAGAATGGACCGAGGAAGAAATTAGAAGAGTTGCAAATGATGGCAAAGCAAGAAACATTCTGCTAAGCACTCTAAGCACGGCTATGAAACAACAAGTCATGCATTGTGCTACTGCAAATGAGCTATGGGATCCTATTGAAGAGAATATTGAAGGAGACACCGTCTGCAAGGAGAACAAGAAATACGAAGTACAAAAGAGATTCAACAATTTCTCTCAACTCCCCGGTGAAAACTTGAGGCAAACTTATGAACGCTACTGTGAAATTATCAATCTATGTATTTCACTTGGCATGAAGTTTACCAACAAAGATTTGAATGTAAATTTTCTACAAGCTTTTGGATCAAGATACATACATAAATCTAGCGCTCTTGAAGACGCTGGAACTTTAGATGTTTGGACTTTAAGGAACCTTTATGCAAATCTCAAAGTTTACGAACTCAAACTCCAACGAATCAGCGAAACTGAAGGAAAGTCAAAATCTATGGCTATGATGGCGCACAGAGAAGCTGCGCCTACACCTGCGCCTACTCCTGCGCCTGTACAAGATGAGAAAAGCTCCGATCCCAAAATTTCTACTTCTGAGCTATTGGACATGGATGATGAAGACTTCGCTCTATTTGTGAAGAAATTTCAAAAGTTCAGAAAATTCTCAAGACCAGGCTCAACCAACAAATTTCAAGGATCTACCAGCAAAGCTCCTCAAAAGTTTTCAAGGAGCAGTGATTCAAAAAGAAAAGAAGATCTTGTTTGTTTTAATTGCAGGAAACTCGGACATTTTGCATCAAGCTGCCCGATCCCCAAATTTGAATATATGCAGAAGAAGAGCAGCCATACTCCCAAATTCACTCCCAAGTTCACTCGTCACAAGGGAATGGTTGCTGAAGAAGAAGCACCAGCAAATGAACACAATACTTGGATTGAAACAGACTCCGATGAGAGCGATGAAGATTCCGATGATGGACTCGTTTGTTTGATGGCAAATGATGATGAAGTTGATGCTTATGATTCTGATGATGACTTCTCCAAGGATGTTCCCGATATGAATGCCTTGAATAAACTTATCAAGAAATCTGCAGGTTTTCAAGAAGTGAAAAAGAAGAAAGGACCAACCTTCAACGAGCTCGTTGAACAAGGATTTCTCACTCCGGCTCAAAACGATGGTGGATTGCTATTCTCACGATGTGATCTTGGAGCAAGGAACAAATTGAGAAAAGGAGCATACATTAGACCACAGGTTGAACCAACTGCTCCAATCTCCAAAATCAATGATGAAGTGATTGCTGAACAAGAAAAATTGTTCAAGAAGGCTGAAAAGGTTCTTTGTTTCATGGCTGGATCTTCAAAAGCTAGAAATTATGAATGGATTCTCGATAGTGGGTGTTCAAGACACATGACTGGAGATGAATCCTTATTAGAAGATGTCCATGAAGAAAGAGGTCCCTCCGTAACATTTGGCGATAATAACAAAGGTCAAGTTGTGGCATATGGAAAGCTCAAGAAAGACAAAGTGTGCATTGAAAGAGTCTCACTCGTCGAAGGGCTCAAGCACAACTTATTATCCATATCTCAATTCTGAGACAAAGGATTAGAATACCATTTCACTTCAACGCAATGTCTTATCAAGAATGGCAAAACTGGAGCTATCTTACTCACGGGATATCGTAAGACAAATATTTATATTATTGATTTCCATAGTATGAACTCTAGTACTAATCTTTGTTTTGTAGCTAAAAGTGTGAACGAAAATAGTTGGCTGTGGCACAAGCGCTTAAGTCACTTGAACTTCAAGTATCTATCTAAACTCAGCAGGAATAATCTTGTCAAAGGACTTCCCAAGGTTGCTGATCATCATGACAAAAAGTGCGCCGCATGTCAACTTGGCAAACAACCGAAGCAGTCATTTTCAAGCAAGTCTAATCCTTCAACTACAAGATGTTTGCAACTGCTTCACATTGATCTATTTGGACCAGTTTCCACCGCAAGTATTAGAAGAAACAAGTATACTCTAGTTGTGGTGGATGATTATTCAAGATATACATGGGTAGAGATGATGATTACAAAAGATGATTGTTATGATATTCTCACTACCTTATTTCGACTGCTCCAAACCCAAAAAGAAGATGACATCGTTAGTGTTCGATCCGACAATGGAACAGAATTCAAGAACAACGGTGTTGCTCGATATTGTGAAGATCATGGGATAGATCACAACTTTTCAACCGCCGGAGTCCCTCAACAAAATGGCGTTGTTGAACGAAAGAATAGAACGTTGATTGAAGCGAGAAAGACGATGATAGCTGAAGCTAAATTGCCTAAGTACTTTTGGGAAGAAGCTATCAACACTGCATGTTTTACTCAAAATCGTTCCCTCATCAACAAACTTCACAACAAAACTCCGTATGAACTTTGGCGTGGTAGAACTCCCAACATTGCATTCTTCAAGATCTTTGGTTGCAAATGTTATATCCTCTACAACGGAAACGAACATAGAGGTAAATTCGATGCCAAAGCCGACGAAGGTATTTTTGTTGGGTATGCCAAACACTCTAAAGCTTTTCGTGTTTTTAATAGAACTACATTAGTGATAGTTGAATCTGTACATGTTACATTTGATGAACATTCTCTCCTTGAGCCACATTTGGCTCCAAATGTTGCTGATGATTCTATTGAGCTAAATGATACAGGTGCTCCTATTTATGTTGCGCCCACTCAAGATCAGAATTTATCAACTCAAGGAAATCCATCTACATCAAATGCGCCAAATTCAATGTATAATGCGCCTGGTGAATCCTCTATTGCGCCTCTCTCAAATGATGCGCCTCATGATTCCTCTCACGCGCCTATTTCTACTGCTGCATCTGGTGTAAACCCAAATTTCAATTCTGAGCCAGTTCAACCCCCAAATTTCAATGACTTTGAATCTGGTGAAGATGTACCAATTGAAGACCTTCAAGTCTCTACGACTCAACCTAACTTACCTCCTGAAATTCGTGAAGTTAGAGGTCACCCAATTGCTAATATCATCGGTGATCTACAAGTTGGTGTTCGTACAAGGAGAGCTACAAACTTTGATGCTTACACTGCTTTTATCTCTCAAATTGAACCGAAGAAGGCTGATGAAGCGCTCCAAGATCCTAATTGGGTTGTTGCAATGCAAGAAGAACTCAATCAATTTGAACGATGCAAAGTTTGGACTCTAGTTCCAAGACCAAATGATCATGGAGTGATTGGTACGAAATGGGTGTTCAGGAACAAGATGGATGAGAATGGAACCATCACGAGAAACAAAGCAAGATTGGTTGCACAAGGCTATAGGCAAGAAGAAGGAATTGACTACGATGAAACTTTTGCGCCCGTAGCAAGACTTGAAGCTATCAGATTATTTCTAGCTTACGCCGCTCACAAAAACTTCAAGTTATATCAAATGGACGTGAAGAGCGCGTTTCTAAATGGTGAACTCCAAGAACAAGTCTATGTTGCTCAACCACCTGGGTTTGAAGATTCACAATTTCCAAATCATGTGTACAAACTCCAGAAATCTTTGTATGGACTCAAACAAGCACCAAGAGCATGGTATGATACACTATCAAAGTTTCTCATTGAAAAAGGCTTCACTCGCGGTAAAATCGATACAACTCTTTTCATTGCCAAACATAATGGTCATAAATTACTTGTTCAAATTTATGTTGATGATATTATATTTGGTCTACTAATGAACTGTTGTGCAAGCGTTTTGAGAAACTAATGAAGAGCAAGTTTGAAATGAGCATGATGGGAGAACTCACATTCTTCCTCGGGCTTCAAATCAAACAAATGAGTGAAGGCATCTTTATCAATCAAGCCAAATACACAAAGGACTTAATCAAGAAGTTTGGACTTGAGAACGCTAAATCATACGATACTCCAATGGCCACCGGCAACAAACTCGACAAAGATTTAAAAGGTAAACGTGTTGATCAAACGCTCTATCGAGTATGATTGGCTCACTCCTTATCTTACTGCTAGTAGACCTGATATTATGTTTAGTGTCTGTGTTTGTGCTCGTTATCAATCCGACCCTAGAGAAGCCACTTAATTGCTGTCAAACGTATTATAAGATATCTCTCTGGCACTGTTAACCTTGGACTTTGGTACACCAAAGATTTGAACTTTAAACTTGTAGGTTATTCAGATGCGGATTATGCAGCATGCACAATTGATAGGAAAAGCACTAGTGGCACTTGTCATTTCCTCGGATATCGACTTGTGTCATGGGCAAGTAAGAAACAAGCTTCTGTATCTGTTTCAACAACCGAAGCCGAATATATCGCTGCGGGAAGTTGTTGTTGTCAAATACTATGGATGAAGCAGCAATTGGTGGACTATGATATCATCGAAGAAATTGTCCCATCTACTGCGACAACACATCAACAATTGCGGTTTCTGAAAATCCTGTCATGCACTCAAAGACCAAACACATCGATATCAAATATCACTTCCTCAAAGACCACGTGGAGAAAGGCAATATACATTTGGAACACGTGGGAACCGACTATCAAATCGCCGACATTCTAACGAAAGCACTTGACGCGAAACGGTTCATGTTTTTGAGAGGTGAAATGGGTATGCTTGAACTCAACTAAATTCAATATAGTTTTGTCAATACTAATGATTTTATGTTTTGTTGAGTTATGAGTATATTAGGTACAAATGTCAAAACATTTCAAAGTTTCAAGGAAACTTCCTGCGCGCCTAATCATCTCTTGCGCGCCTCACACTCCTGCGCGCACAGCAACTAATGCACGCCTAAGCATCTTACGCGCTTCAAACTCTTATGTGCACTCAACCATCTTTGTGCGCCTTGATGTGTAATGCGCCTTGATGAATAATGCGCCTAGATGAGTATGCGCCTTGTTGAAGTAATGCGCCCCTTCATGCGCGCATTAACTATTGCGGCTCAATCAATTCTCAAATTTAATTTCAATGATTGAACGTATTAAATACACAAGTACCAGGTATGTTTATTCTGTTCATTTATTATAGGAATCTATGTCTTTTGACATTCCATTAATTGTTCAAGGGTACTTGTGCAATTAAATTTTTCCCTCGTTTTACGCTTTTCGAAATTTTTATTTTCTGGGGATATATTTCTTACACCCCAAACTTACACCAAAATAGATGTTTTTGGTGTTTGTGCAAAAATTAGTCAAAATTGCTCATACACTTAAAGGGAAAGTGGAGCAGTTTTTCAAAAACCAAGATGTCACATCAGTCGTACTTTGTGTCATTCAGCATTTAATGCACTTCAAATCTCAAAATCCCTCATAAATGCGCCAGTCATGATTAGCCGCCTTTTTCAAAATCCCTCATAAATGCCATCCTTTCAACTTCCCATTTTTTTTAAATTTTTGACTATATTTTTTTTCAGTGCAAAATTTTGAACCTAACCTATAAATATTCACCATCACCTTCACTCCCTCCTACCAACTCTCTTCTCTCTCAGTCTCTCGTCTCTCTCTCTCTCCCCGACTCTCACTCTCTCTCTCTCTACCTTCATCTTCTCTATTCTTCTTCTTCATTTTCTATATATATATATAAGTTTATGGGTCCTAAGAAAGCCTCATCATCTACTCAAGACGAAATGGTATGAATTCTAAACCCCTAACTCTTTAATTTTCTGAATTCTTTTTCCTTTTTTTTCGTCATTTTTTGTGTGTTCTTCGACATTTTTCAAAACCCGGATTCGTTTATCCTTGATTTTTCTTGTTTCGATGATCCGTTTTCCATATCGTTTGTTGGGTTGTGTTCATCTTATGATTTCGAATATTTTGTATCCAACATTTCAACGATCAATGCTTTCTTCATTACAAATCTGAATTTTTGGTTTCAAAACTTTTCAAATTTTTCGGTTCTTCTTTTGTTCATTGTGCTTTCATTATTGATTTGTTCATGTTTTTGTTTACATATTTAGATTCCTTGTTGTCATGCGGTCATTTTGATATATTATTTGTCTATTTTGGTGAAGTTTCATGATTTTCGTGTTCTTGGTGTTCTTCGAGCATTCAAAGGTCGTTCTTCGTGTTCTTCGTCATTCTTGCATGTTTTGGTCTCTTAAAATTTTCTATCGTGTTTTCAAAAATTTGTACTTTTTGATTTTCATTTCTTTCATTTGAATGCATGTTGTTTTGTTTTTGCTAAGTCAAATTTTTACACGATATGCGCCTATATACTTCTTTATGCGCCTACTTTTTATGCGCCTGAATGTTTTCTGCGCCTCTACTTGTATATGCGCTTAAATCATTCTGCGCCTAAAACCTTATGCGCCTAACTTCGTACTTAGTAAAAATTCGTTGTCTTAATTTTTCCTTAGTATTCACATAGAACCATAATATGCGCCTTGTAACTCTATGCGCCTTTAAAAATTTTATGCGCCTATTTCAATCATGCGCCTTGAATCTCTATGATTTTGTGCGCCTGATTCTATTATGCGCCTATCTATTCTTTATGCGCCTGTTACTTTGATCATTTTATGTTTCTATGCGCCTATGTCACTTCTAACATCAATCATCTTGTTTTTCAGGACCTTGCAAATTTCAAATTAGAAGAAACTCTTGATTTGTTAGAGTTGTCTGGTGAAGTAATTGGGCGAGAAATCATAGAGACTCTGCGCGTAGCTGGTCTGCTCCCTTTATTCACCATGGACCAAACTTTCTATTCTGTGCTCCTCGTGGATGAGTTCTTTTCCACTGCTGTTCTAGTGGAAATTGATGTAAATGGACGCACTCACTACAGGATTGAGGCTCGCGTTCAAAATGTTGACGTCTATATTTCCTCCTCTGTGATTCGACACTTACTCGGTTTTCCATCTACGGGTGAAGATCGCATTATTGGGCGTCCGATGACTTACTCTATTGATGATCAGAACAGGATGGCTGCCTCACTTCTAAATATTCCCACGCTTCAAAATAATATCAAAAACACCGAAATTCGAGATGGTGGAGAACTCTTGACTCACATCGCGCACTTGGTGGGAACTTCAATTGTTTTCAAAACCGGGAACGTGAACCGATTCACGGTGGAGCAATGGGAATACACAGCTGCCATCATGGCCAAGGAGAAGCTTCGCTGGCCTCACATTCTGTTCAAGACGTTGCGTGAGCAGATTGATAAATTTGTGAAGAACAAGAGTGATGGAAAGACCCGATTCCGCTCACACTGCCTTCTTCTCACAAAACTTTTTCTAACTTACCCTGAGTTAGTTAAGTTTTTGAATGAGAATCCTGAGTATAAGATCAATGATGTTCCAACTTTTGGTAAAGCGAATTTGGACCTCAAGAAGCCCAGAAATAAGCCTACGAAGCGCGCCAAGGGAATTCAAATCAAATCTGTTGCAGGCTTAGTTGATGAAGACACAGAGTCAGATGATGCGCCAGCTCTTAAAGGCGCACCATTAATAAAGAGCGCAGTGAAGGCAAGCGCTAGACAAAGCGTTGATCCCTTGCCGGGCGCAGAGAAAAGCAAAGGAAAACGGGTGGTTGATGACCCTCCTCGTGCGCCTATCAAACGTACCAGATTTGAATCTGATGAAGAGCGTGATCTAAGGCTAGCGCAGGAAGCCAGCAGACTTGAGGCTCAAAGAAAAAGAGATGAAGATTTTCAAGCCAAACAAGCTGCTGAGTCAGAGAATCTAGAGCGCATGAAAGGCGCTGGATCAAGTGCTGATATTGAGAAAGGGCCTTCTGTTCCCGCGCCTACCCAGCGCGCGTCTGCTCAACGCGCCCCCACTCCCCATGCGCCTCCGTTCAAATTTCAACAGACCAAAGTGTCCAGAGTACAACTCCTCTCTGATTTTTTTGGCGATGACATTTCAGACATAGAGGAACCAGTTCAGGGGGAGCAAGAGACCATTCCTAAGCGCACTCCTTCTCCAGTTGCGCCTCCACCTCTTTCTGGACCCGAACAAATCCCAACGGAAACAGTTGTTGTTGAAACTGTTGATGTTGAATCTGAAGATGAATTTGAGTCTCCTACTTATCCATCTCCTATTGCGCCTCCATCTCCTATTGCTCCCCTTCAAGATGTTGCGCCCCTTCAATCTGATGCGCCCCTGTCTACCCCTGCGCCTCCTCCATCTGCTCCCGATTTGAGCGAGGTACTTTCCATTCTTCTTTCTTTGCAGCAGGGGCAAGCAAATTTAGAGCAAGGACAGACACATATAAAGTCTCAATTTGAGCTTCTTACTTCCTTACTCACTGATCAATCTGAAGAGATCGCTGCCATTAAGGGGGAGATGAACTCTCTCAAGGACAAACTTTCTGCTCCTTCTCCTCCTCCGGCGCAGACTCAGGTTCAATCTCATACTGATCAGGCGCAAACCACCGCTTCTGCGCCTACT
This sequence comes from Campanula takesimana, assembly GCA_026119855.1. NCBI lineage: Eukaryota > Viridiplantae > Streptophyta > Magnoliopsida > Asterales > Campanulaceae > Campanula > Campanula takesimana. The sequence continues at coordinate 117,895 of JAOWBW010000947.1, forward strand.
TTCATACCTCAGTCTGCTGCGTCTCAATCCAACATGAACGTGCTAGTATCTAAGTTGGATGTCTTGAAAGAATTGGTCGTCACTCACTTCACTGCTGCTCACTCAAGCTCTGACAGACGCGCCGAACATATTTCTTCTGACATTATCACGGCTCAAAATGCCATTGAAGCTCACATTCAAATCTTAGAAGAAAATATTTCACAGCAGGAGCAAATCACTCAGCGCTCCATTGATGAATACCAAAACATCAATGTGAATCACTTGAGTTACATTAGAGACGGTATCACTGCCACTCACTCCAGTGTCACTGACACTCAGGGCTTAGCGAACCGTAGTCATCAGCTCGCTAAACAGATTCAGCGCTCTGTTTCAGAGATCGTTGAAGGATTGAAGGAAGATGATGCGCCTCCCAACCCTTAGTTTCTATTTTTTTGATTATGGTATTAGAACCTTTTTGTAATAGAATCAACTCTTTTGTGTTAGTGATTTTGTGCTTACTTGTTTTAGCACCTAGCTTTTGTTCTATTCGAAACTTGTAATTTGTAACTCTTACACCCCAAGTTTTAATGAGAACAATGCATCACTTATTATCAAACCTTGTTCACTCAAACTCCTCGTTTGTAGAACAATGAATATTGTTTAAATTCATATGCATCATATTGAATTGTTTCATACTTTCATGCATTAAGTTTAAACTTGGTTTAAACACATTTCAAAACTAAAAATCATATATCATTTTGAATGTGTTAAACTGTTGTTTCTATCCTTCAATATGTAATTCTTTATTCTTAGTGGAATAGATTAAAAATCTATATTTTGGACTAGTGTGTGCATTAACTTGAGACATGAATTACCAATTTCATTCATTTGGACATGTTTTTATCAAGTATAATGTTTGTCCTTGATATAGTAGGTAATGGCATCAATCAAATAGGGGGTGATTGTTGGGTATGCCTACACATATTTCAGTTTTAATGTAATATGATTTATTAGATTTGATTGATCCATCACCTAAGTTTTATTTCATGGATTTTAGACCCACATGTAAGAAGTATTTATACTTCATTTTTTAAGTTGTCCATTGTTATAGAATAGGCTTAGAAATAGGGCAAGAAGATCAAGTTTCAAGAAAAATCACTCAGTGAGTTTGAGCCGCGCGTATGCGCCTCCTGCGCCATCCGCGCGCCTTCTACATTCGCGCCATGTGTTATATAGAGCGCGCGCATAAGGATTTCTTTATAAGCTATGTTACGCGCTATGCGCCCCATATACCTTAGCGCGCGCAGTCTCTATGCGTCTCTTGGCTCAATGCGCCTCAAAGTGTTTATTCAACACTCAGTGATTTATTAAAGACTCAGACTTGAAGAGAATTCAAATTACGCCAATGATCCAACGGTGGTTAAAAGATGCATATGCGCCTAATCTGTTGACACGTGTCCATAACGGTCACATTTATGTTGAGTGTCAAAATGGCCATAATATATGCATGCTCCAATCAACGAGCGACAGCTCATCTTATCCACAAGGATTTCCAACGGCTAGTTTTTTGAAGTTCACTATAAATACCCCATAACTTCAACATTTTGAAGTTGCTGAGTTTTGCTAAGAACTTCAAGAATTTCTCTCTCAAAGCATTTGTTGAAGATTTGAAGATTGCCTTCGTTTTTCCAGATTTCCTCAAGAACATCTTCATACCTTCATCCTTAGCCCAGATCTTCAAGCCATAACACTTTAGTTTCATTGTGCTCTAAATCATAAAGATCTAAAGAGCCTTGATCCTAAATTCACACACGCACCTCTTTAAGTTTGATCATTTAGATCCATCTTTAAGAGATACACCGGTTATTGTTTTGGATTTGTTCATTCATAGAAAATTAGATCTTGAGTTAGTGTAGAAGCTCAAAAGTTGTAATTTGTAACACTCACTCATTATATAAGATCTCCATTAGAAATCCAAGACTAACCATCTTGGTAGAGGACGTAGATCTTTCATTGATCGAACCTCTCCAAATAGCTTGTGTTATTATCTTGTCATTTCTCTCAAGTTATTAATTTCACTCACTATTTGCTTGTTTACTCATTGTAGATTGATTGAACTGAATTGTGTTGTGTTGTTATATCATTTGCCTTAGTTCCTTATTTCAACCACTTTGAGCCAAAATACTTAGAGTGTGTGTGCGCCCCTTTATCACACTTTGCGCCTATTTTCATTACTAAATTCCGTTGTGCATTTCACTCACTCACTTAGGCGCATTTCATAACGCTTACTTGATAAAGTGCGCATTTGCAATTGAGTTTTTCAAGGGTACGAAAAGAATTTTAAAACAGCTATTCACCCCCCCCCTCTAGCTATTTTTCATACCCTTGTTGCCCTTTGGGACCAACACCCATAGTCAGACCCATCAAATTTCTCCACCGCTTGTTTATCCTTGCCCATTTTTTATTGCTTGATAAACCCGGATCGTTAAACCGGAGCTCTAGATACCAGTTGTTGTGGAATAAGCCCTCCAACACCCAAGCAAATCGCAAGAAATCACCGCACCACAAACAAGCACAAGAAATAATAAAGCAAAGCAAAAGACAAAAGAACACAAGAAATTGTTTACCCAGTTCGTCAATATGTTTGACTACGTCTGAGGGCACTACAAGCCAGGATCTTGCACTATAATATGTTAAATCTGAGTTACAATGAGTTTAGGGGCGGAACTTTACTTATTAGGCATCCTTGAATGAAAACCTAACCCTAGACGGACAAAGAAGCCCGAAATCTGGCCCAAAAAACGATTCAGCCCAAACCTGCCCCGACACTTGGGCGGTCGCCCACAATGCCCTTGGGCGGTCGCCCAGACCAAGCACCGAACTGATGAACCTTCTGATAAAGTGGTCGGTCGCCCACCTTGACCCTGGGCGGTCGCCCAGAACATCAGTCCCTCCGACGTGATTTCCTTCTCTGCTCCGCTCGCTAGTTCCCGGTTGGTCCTCTATTCCAACAGCAGAACCATAAACAATCGATCTCTTCACATTAAAAACATAATTCAGCAAATCATGTCTAACACTAGTTTAATTAACACTAGCTAGTCACTATGAAATTATTCAAAACAACACAAGTATAATACTCCTACTACCTTTGGTACAATAATAAAATATAAGAATTGCATGTTATTACAAATTACACACTAAGTACAGAACACACATATAACACATACTCCCTCCGTCTCGTCCCAAAATGATCTTCTCATTTGACATTTTTCATTGTCCCAAAAAATTCTTCACATTTCTACCACCTAAGCTTAGAAGTTCCCAAACAAAACATGACTAGTGAATCAAGTGTTCATATCCTTAAAAGTTTGAATAGTTAAATGTGAAAGATCATTTTGGGACGGAGGGAGTACATAAAAGCTAAGGATACACATACAAAATTTACCAATTTTTTTTTTTTTTTTTTTTTTGCATATTATCATTTACGGAGTATAATAGTTCTATTTAGTGAGTCACCACACTTGAAAAGAACTTGTATTCAAATTCCTACACCTCACCCTTCATCACATGGGAGAAGCCAGATGTTAGTTTACTTTTGCCTGGAATGTGTGGGGCCCATTTCTATATTTAACGTGGCAGTGGCACATGTTCTCAATTACTAGAGTAAAATTTGCATTTTTATTCTCTTTCTTTATCATTTTAGTTCTTTATGGTTCACAAATTGATTACTTTGTATTATCATTTTACTGCACACCATTTTTCATACTCACAACACTTATAATTTTTTTAAAACTATATGCAAAAACGCAAATAGAAATCTTACACGAAACAAAGAGAGTACTTATTATGTCCAAAATGAATGACAAAGACTATATGAAACTTCTCTCGATTAAAAAGCAATTTTGATTTTTTTTTTCTTTGTAATATGGGACGAAATTAATAAATACAAATTGAAACAATAAATATTATTGATTCATCATTAAAAATATTATAGATAACAATTTTTAAAGTTTTATTAAATTTGTCAATTTATTATACAAAGTATTGATCAAAATGCAACTATATTATTGACCATTTTAGTTAAAATAGCACACGTTCTTACGGGAAGTGAGGGGGGTACAAATTAGATAAAAGTTCAAGCCTATGGTAAAGCATCTTATCTGTAAACTTTTGAAGGTGATGTGACTTGGTCCAATCATTGTACTATATCCTCACTGTTTTTTTTTTTGTTTGTTACCCAAAATGTGGTAGCAATCGTCCTCCTGCTGCTGCATGCTGTATTGTGGTTTTAAGTGCGTTTGATGCGTGTGTGTGGAGTATGGGTATATATGTGATATGTCTAACGTCTCTTTGCATTGTTTCTACCTCTAACATCTACATTAGTGGACTCCCTCCGCCCTACCAATAAATACACAGAAAATTGGGCACGGGGATTAAGAAATAATGTAGAATGAATGAACTGTTGTGAGTTTGAGAAGTTAAATTAGAAATAATGTGGAATGAAGTGCTGTGAGTATCAGTAGTTAAATTGGAGAGAGAAAGATATTGAGTTTTAACAATATAAATTATATTTAAAATTGCAAATTGAACTTTAAATTTACGTCTCTTAAATTTAAAATTTTCATCAACACAATTACGTTAAAAGTTTTAGCTAGAACCTTAAACTGGGACGGAGAAAGTATTTTAAATTTTACTATCAAATTTACTAATCACCTGAATTCATCTTCTTTTTTTTTTTTTTCTCATTCTGGATTTCAATCTACAAATTATTTATCAAATAAGTCCATAAGGGGTGAAAGAAAAAAATTGAAAACCTTAAAAAATGAAAGAAGAAAGAAAGATTACAACTAACATTCTAAAACCAACCAAACCTCCCCTTCCTTCCATGACTATTTACAAAACTTCCAGCTACTAAACCTGCAGGTCTTATTCATCTTCTTCTTCAACTAAAAGTCAAACTCTTAAAAAAAGAGACACATAATACCTTATATATATATATAGTTATACCTTCATCTACCTCTCTCTCTCTCTCTCTCTCTCTGCAATCAGCCTTCTTGCATCAAGATATACAATCAAGATATCTTCCCTACTCCTTGACTTTCTTGCACATGCTTGCTTTATGAACGGCATAAACCTACTTGGTTAAATGGAACCCATACACTCTGGGCCCACGTACCTAAATGGCCCATATCGAAGAAGCCCATGATCAAGGGCCGACATCAAACAAGCCGAGCAGGCAGCTCTTGCCTAGGCCGAGGTCTAGAAGCCTAATCCCTAATCGGCCTCTATGACGAGCCGGGCTAGACGACGAGCCGACTTGTACCAAAAACTTCCCATTACCATAGGGAATCCATTTACAGAGTTATATTACGACTCTAATACCAAGAATCCTTATCTAAACCAGGATGTCTCCTCCATAAAGATAACTGGGATATCATCCATCCTTATCCGGAGTCTATCTCCAAGGAATACGAGTCCCATAACAATACGGGCTCCCTGGCTTTTCTAACAAGTCAGGACTCATTCACCCACGCCTATATAAACAGGTCCTCTACACAGGAAACGGTTAATGAACTCTTTGGCTCAAAAACTAGTCAATTGATTTCTCTATTCTCATTTAACACCCTTATTCTTACTCTCACGCCGGAGGGCCTTCGCCGGTGAAGCCCCGGCGTAGTTTCCGTTTATTTATTGTGCGCAGATCCGTACGAGGAAGTTCTCATTGCTGGATTAATCCGAACCGCTAGACGAAGGGCTGATCCGACACGTTTTTTGCAGCATCAGTTTGGTTCCATTGCCGGGAAACGTGTAATCAGAGAGCTTTCTAGCCGGATAACCACAATTCCCTCATGTCTGGAATTCGCGCCGACGGTCAGGAGATTAGTGTTACACCAGATGCTAATCTCAATCCGCCACCACCTAACGTGGCGAATAACGCTGCTTTGAACCAAGGCCTCCCTCCTCCACCTCAAGGAGGCGGGATGCATACACGTTCCAGAGGTCCTCCACCTGAGATAACTCATTAATATGGCCGGAGAAGGCGAACGGTTTCGCGACCTCAGAATACCGAGGTTGGTCCATCTAGGCCACCCCCGATTGATCGTAGAGAGTTGCTGCGACAAAACCTCTCAACCCTCCAACAACTAGCCGACGCTCAAAGGGCTCTTCTAGAATTCGATCCTGATCATTCCTTGGCGCCCTTCGCCCAGCCCTCTGGCACTATAGGAGCTTTGGGAGACGGAGAAAGGAGCAACCGTAGGGGAAATCCGCGTGCTGACGACAGACGTCATCAGGATCCACGCGATGCGCCCCCAGGAAACCGAGCTGCTCCACCAAGCCGACTAGAAGGCCGACTCGGCCCAGTCAACCCCGGAGAAAGAGATTTGAGGAATCAGATAAACCGAAGAAGGGAACAAGAGGCGGAATCTCCAGATGTGAGAATTTTGGGAGAGAGGCGACGATGGCAGAATCAGGATCAAGTCCCGCCAAGACAAGCACCACCTCGCCGCACTCCACCGAGACGACCTCTAGATGATCCGGAGATAAGCCGAGTCGCTGGAAGAGGTCGAGATAAGGAAAGAGAGAGACCTAGGAGTTCTCGTCACACCTCTGCAATAAGCGAAAGGCTCATAATGGATTTACAGGAGAGGCTGGATAACATAGAAATGAACCAAGGGCAGAGAAAGCCCAAGACTCATTATGACGCCATGCGTCCTTTTGCGCTATGGATCAAGGATTCCCCACATACTCCCCAATTAAAACTTCCCCACCTGGACAAACTCCGGCAACTCAGACGCTCTGGATCACCTCCAAGCTTTCGAGGGCATGATGGAACTATTGTCCAACCAGGACGACGTACTCTGCAAGGCCTTTGCTAGTACGTTAACCGGGGCAGCCAGATCTTGGTTTATGGACCTGGAAAGAGGAAGTATTGATTTTTTCTCTAAATTGAAGATGGGATTCATGGAATATTTCGCTACTGCAGGTGCGAGAAAGAAAAGGTTGTCGGACCTAGCCAACATAGTCCAAGGTAAAAATGAGTCGACTATGAGTTTCTACAATCGATTCAGAGTCTTGGCTGACTCGATCGAAGAACGACTCACCGACCGGGAGATTACCACATGCTTCACTAATGGGCAAAGATCAGACGACCTCACCCATGAACTGTCAGTGAGAGAACCCCTCACCAAGTCTGAACTATACCACGTGACTTATGCAACGGCCACGACAGAAGAAAAGAAGAAGTGGGTGTCTGGAGATCGAGATAGGGAAAGAGGACAAGAAAGTAAACCACCCACTTCTGATTCGGCTCAAGATACCAATGGTGGCAGAAGTCGAGGAAAGAATAGGACCAGAGGGACCGAGGTCTTCACCCCCATCACAAAGCCGATCTCGGAGATAATGAACGTGGTGAATCTTCCTAATCCAAAACCCCTCAAAGACAACCCAAAATTTCCAAGGGACACGAGCAAATATTGTGCCTACCATAGGGATAATGGGCATGAAACAGATAATTGCTACGCCCTGAAGAAAATATTACAAAGGTGGGCCGATCAGGGGAAGCTCAATGAATTCGTAGCAAAGAAGGTTAACAAGCGCCCAAGGGAAGACGGGGAGGATGACCGAGGAGATATACCGCCACGGGCAAAACTGATCGGAGTCATAAGAGAGGAAATCCCTTCAAACACAAGGCTAAAGGAACAGATCTACGAGCTGAGTAAGGTCTATCACATCCCCCCTTGGATCCATAAAGGGGAAGAAGTGATCAGTTTCTTTCCAAATGAATTAGCCAAAAACAGGGCAATGAGGGAACATCCTTTGGTCATCACAGGCCAGATTGATAACTGCGAATCTGAAAGACTCCTAATTGATTCAGGAGCCGCCAAGGATGTGCTCTACTACAGAACTGTTGGTCCCAAAGGGAAACAAGGGTATAGAACCGCTAGAGGGGGGTGGATATCGGTTTAAAAACTTTTTTGAAATACCCTTAAAAATCAACCAAATACTTATCAGTTTGGTCTATTGCGGTTTAAAGCACTAGAACCGCTCAGATAAAATGCACAGCGGAGTTTTGCGGTTTTGTCCAAACTGAATTATAAAGAATATGGGCGGTTTAAGTGGTTGTAAAGGAATGAAGCAACTGACAGGGCACAACTGAAGTATCACAAAAGTATGCAAATCATTTATCAAGTCATTTCACATGAAAGTAAATAAAGCTCATAAACATAAATGTAAATGACAAGACAGAAAATAAAGATCAAGGACACACAATTTGATGAGGTTCGTTCTTGAAAGAACTACGTCCTCTACCTAGGTGGTTAGCCTAGGATTTTCTAATAGCTACTAGACTTGTATTGATTTAGAGGAGTTTTTACAAGATTACAAAAGAATCCAAACTCTAAATAAACAATCTAACCTAATAATGCTATTATAACAACCTGTGTTTTCGAGGTATATAATCTATAAGAAAATATACTCCGGGTGTGTAGTGTGGAAAGAAATCAAGAGCTCAAAATATCTAAGTGATGGTGAGCAAATGATTACTTTCTGTGCAAGGCTGAGTTGTGATGATTTGAAGGCTTGAAGCTTTGATGAAGAACTCTGGGTTTGCTAAGGATATGATGAAGATATGAGTATCTGGGTTTTCAATCTTCAAAGCAAACTTGAATACTTGGGATATTATCTTTGAAGCTCAGCAACCTTCAATGTTGAACAATGAAGGCTATTTATAGTGAAGGCATTAATGACCGTTGGACAATGAGGTGAGTCATTGTATGGCGGTTTAATGCGTTGTCACAATCCCATTGGTTGACCTGTCACTGTCGTCCTTTGATTTTGCTTTGGCAGGAAGTTGTTGGACCACTACCTGACATTGTCCTTTTAGATGTTTGGAAAAGTACAACGGTAACTTTTCAAAAAGCTAGACAAACCGACATTCCCAGAATAGCTGAACCATGACTTGAAGTTCAAGGACAAGTCACCAGTCATTTATTTATTTTTATTTTTTTGGTTGAAAAGCGAATGTTTGTCTTCAAGGAGTAAATGACAGCAATAACTTCTTCAATATCTTGGTCGGCGGTTCCACCAGATGCATGTGCGGTTTCATGAATGAACTTGAAATGCGGTTTCATCAAAGACGCAAACTGCGGTTTGATGAAGGACTTAAGGCACCATGCTGTGGTTTGAAGACGGCGGCTTGAGGGACACTAAACCGCTAAGAGTAAACCGATCATAACTCAGCCTAACTACTAAAAATCTAGAAATGGGCTTGTCTAAAAATTGAAGTAAAACTTCATTACAAGTAAACCTAAAGTCCATAAAAAGACACGTGGAATGGGTCAATCAAATCAGGTGGGTGTACTAACAATGAATCCTAACAATCCCCCCCTATTTGATTGATGCCATTAGCACACTATGATAGAGCAAACATTGTACTTGGTAAGAACATGCTCAAAATGAGTATGTATTGAAACTGCATGTCCCAAGTCAAATGCACACACAATGCTATACCATAGATTTCTAATCTATCACAAAACAAAGGAAATGAAAAACAGATAGATAAGAAATTCATTCAGGTGCATATAAAGAGATATGATTATGAAAATCAGATATGCATGTTTAAACTGAATGTTTAAAACACATACACTTAGAAAAAATTTCATGATGAATAGTGCATGAGTTTTTAGAAATGCATTGTTCCACAAACAAGTAGTTTGAATAAACAAAGTTTTGGAATATTGGATGCAATGCATTCATTTTCATTATAATCCTTTAAAAGGTTTTAGAAGTTACAAATTACAAGGAAAATAATAAAAGTAAAAAAAAACTGATTACAAAAGATAGAAAGAATTCTAATCAGTTCTATCAGGAACCCTTGCGGCGGCTTGGACAACAGTTTGAGCATCAGAAGGCTCAACAATGCTGGCGGTTTCAAACACATATTCAGCTGACTTGAGACGTAGATGGGTCGGTTCATTTACCTTCTCTAAGATTTCTCAGAAAGCTTTTTCAGGTCATTGGCATACTGAACTAAGTAGTCAGTTGATGAAACCGTTAGATCAGCAAGTTGGTCTAACTTCTTCTCCAGAGCCTCATTCATTTCTTGGGCCGCTTCAAGTCTGAGAGAAGTCAGCTCATTCAAACCTTCTGTTCTAACTTGAGCTGATTCTCCAGAAGGGTTTCAATCTTAAATTCCATTCTCCCAATTCTAGGGTCAACAGCATTCTCCCTCTTAATGGCATCAACAAGGAAGGGCAGAGAGGAAAGAAATGCAGATTGGTTAAGGAAAGAATCCAGCACAAACTGAATCTTCACAGGATCAGTTTCAAAAGGGGGGGAAGGGAAAGGAATGATAGACAATGAATTGTAGGGAAGAGAAGGGGAAATGGAAAGAATTTGGGTATTGGAAAGAGGAATAGAAGTGAAGGGAGAGAACTGCCATCTATAAAGAAAAGGAAAGACAATGCAGTTTATTCTAAAGAAAAATTTAGAACAAAGAGAGAAGATGAACTCAACTGCTAGATCTTCAATAATTTGATCAAGAGTTGAAGCAATCAGTTGATCTGAAGCAGCTTGAGACTCATCGTCTGGAAAGATGGCAAAAGGGTTTGGACGGCCAGACTTGATCCGTTGCTCTTCATGCTTGTTGGCGGCTCTAATGACGGCTCCATGGCGGTTGGCTTTGGAAGTAGTGGCTCTAAACTTCTTCAGGTAGCCCACTATGTCCTGTGCACACTTCCTTTTCAAACCACGCGGTTTGGGAGACCTAACTGCAAATGTGAATTCAGGCAGAACCGAAGGGGCAGAGATGTTGATCATTTGCGGTTGAGCCAATGGTTGAACTGCTGAAGCAAAAGGCAGTGTAGGGGATTCAGAAGGTGAAGGAGTGTGTTCAGGTGAGTCAAACTCTAGCTTTCGTTTCAACGAAGGAGTAGCAGTTTCAGCCATCATGGGGTCTATCCCAGCCTTTCTCATTTTAGCCCTTTGTCTCAACTCCTTTGCAAATGCGCCTTCAGTGGGTGAATGATCTTTCTTGTCTGAAGCTTCAGTGAAGTCCATTGCACCAGGTGGCCTTGATTGCCAGTGCTCCACAAAATCATATTTCTTCACTAACCTTCTCTTCTTCTTCAGCGGTTGAACCTCAAGATTTTCCTCATCTTGCTCAGGTTCATCTGGAACTGCCTCAGACGCATCAGTCTGCTCAGGCAATACTGCAGCCTCAAACTCATCAGTTTGCTCAGGATGAACCGCACTTGTAGATACCTCGGCTTGATCAACTGGAACCGCAGGCTCAGATACTTTGGTCTGCTCAGGCTCGGTTTGAGTGGAGGGTTTAAGGTTGGGAAGGGCAGAAAAGATTAGCTGCAACTGTTCTTCAGTGAACTGAACAGTTGGCAGTTTGAGAGGGGATTTTGGAGGAGAGATAGGTTTGGGTTCAGAGGTGGAGGCTTTCAGTTTCCTCAACAGATTTACATCTTGTGCAAAGTTCAGGGATTTTTCAACATTTGGCTTGATTGGAGAAAGGGGATTTATCTGAGGTTTAGAAGGGATAGGAGGAGTTGGTTTTGTGAAAGGAATTGGTTTAGAGTACGGTGGAAGCGGTTCAGAAGAGGGATTGGATAGAATGAGGAAGGATTTTGGTAAGGTCGGTTTTGGAGGAAGAATAGATGAGGGTTTGGAAGATTCAGTTACTTTAGCTTTCTTCTTTCTTGGAGCCGCGGTTTCCCTGGGTTGAGCCGCAGGGATTGCAGGCTCCCCCTCAACCGCAGACTCCCTCTCAACCGGAGCCTCAGTTCCATCCAGGCTAACTCCTAGCCTATTCAAAGTGGCAGTTTGAGCAGCTTCTCTAGCTCTAGTAGCTGCGGCTTGATCTGCTATGGCACCGGCATAAGGTTTGCCTGACTTATTGAGCCGAGCCTCAGGAAAGGGACCTCTCTGTTCTTCAAGCAGAGGATCAGCAGACCATACTGCTTGTGCAAACCGCCATCCAAACGCGGTTCTGAAGGCATCAAGCTTAGAAGCACCAAACAAGGTCTTCTCATTAGGTTGCACCCACTCAGCTTCATTGGCCACAGAAGCCTTAAAGATAACATAATCCTGATGAAGGAACTTGGTTACAAGTCTGCAGTGAGTTCTGATCTTTGTTTTACCAGCGGCTTTGGCAGAAGTGTGGCGGCTGAGGGCATTGATCATTTCTTGCATGATGATCCTTGGCCAGTGCAGCTTCTTCCCTTTGTAGATAGCCACACAGTAGTTGTACTGCTCAGAAGTGAAATTGTTGTGATTGCCATTCTTGCACATCACTCCAGTATCCACTAAATCACATAACATCACCATAACTTCTCCAAACTCCTTCTTAGGGGTGGACTTAGTGTTGAAGCCAGAGACCCCCAAGAGTTCCTCAGTAGTTCTGTTGATTAATTCTGGTTTGATAGAAAGAATTCCAGAATTCTCCAATCCAGCCAAAATGGCAACCTTTGAAGCAGATAACACCACATCCTTTGTCCTTACAGTGGACTTGATGGAATTTTCAGTCTTAACCTCCCCAGACTCCAAGTCTCTGATCTCTTCACCTTTACCATTCAGCAGAGGCACCTCACAGACAATCCCATTGTCAAAGAATTCTGCACAGAGCCTCTTGTCAAACTTCGGTTCATCTAACTGGAATAAGGGCAGTAGCTTTGATGATTCCAGTAGTGTGAGCAGTTTTCTTCCAACTGCATCAGCTTCAAATTCGGCTTTGATGATCTGAGACCCAGGTACAAAGTTGGTGTCATCCTAAAAATAGTTAAAGTTAGTAAGAATTTGGTGCAAGCAGTTTGAATAAACCAAGCATTCAAACTGCTAAAAGGAATCCTAACAATGAAGTAAGCGGTTGAAGTAAAACAGGGGTAAAATAGTAAACACCCAAAACTAGACATGGAAAGAATTTGAAAAAGCATTTGAATGCATGAAGAACATGAAGAACAGGGGATAAATACGAATGAACACCCGAAAAACCCAAAAATCAAAATTGTTCAAAAATTGAACAAAAGACATGAAGTAAACAACATACCCAGCATATATGAACATACGTAATTTTAATCAACCAAAAATTGAAAGAAAAAGCAAGTAAAAATGTGAGAATATGAACAAGCTTTTTAGAACAACAATGGCGGAAAAAAATGAAATGCTAGAGTGAAGGGTTCAAGAAATCATACCATATCGCCTTTTGATGTTTTAGATGTAGATGGAGCAGATGGGTCTGAAGATTTCTTAGGTGCCATTTGAAATTTCAAAGAAGTATGAAAAAATTTGAGATTGAGAATAGAGTGCAGATGAGAGAGAGATAGAGAGAATACGCAAATGAGGAAGAAGGTAAAAAGGTAAAAAGAAATGAACTTTGTCTTTTATACTCAATTAACTGTTCCTCGGGTAATGGAACGACGAGAACGGCGCACGATTATCTCCAGATGGCGTCCCACGTCACATAGAATTTAATGCGGCAGAGAAAATTGCAAAAGTGTCCTTATAATTGATATGACATAAAGTAGGGACTAAAATGCAAATTTCATACCTGAGCAGTTTGATTGAGCAAACCGACTTACCTTACGTCTTCAGCGGTTTTTCGTGAAACTGATGTCTCTCTAATCTGATGGCGGTTTATATGTTTAAACCGAATGACCTTGCTTTCTTGTCGGTTTTGAAAGAACCGATTACATTCATTTGACTCGTCAGTTTGATGGAGAATCTTGTACCGAACCATTTATTGATGCGGTTTCAATGATGATAGAACCGCATACTAGATGACTTTTCTAAGCATAGCCAAAACACTTAAACAAAATATATTAAAAATAATATATAGATATGATATCTTAAGTTAGTTCTAACATACCCATTTCTCCTCGTAAATGATAGAACCTGGAATTTTCAAGCGGTTTGGTGAGGATGTCAGCAATTTGATCATCTGTTCCCACTTTTGCTAGAAAAATGTTTTTCTTTTCAACATGGTCTTTGAGGAAATGATATCTTATGTCGATGTGCTTGGTTTTTGAGTGCTGAACTGGATTGTTGGAGATGGATATTGCAGCAGTGCTATCACAGTAGATAGGGCAGTTTTGTTCAAATATCCCGTAGTCCTCCAACTGTTGTTTCATCCAGAGAATTTGAGAGCAACAGCTTCCAGCCGCTATATATTCAGCTTCAGCGGTTGAGACTGAAACCGACGCTTGTTTCTTGCTGGACCATGATACAAGCCGCGTTCCAAGGAACTGACAAGTACCACTTGTGCTCTTTATGCTTATCTTACATGCTGCAAAGTCAGCATCTGAATAACCTAATAGATTAAATGAAGATTCTTTGGAGTACCAAAGTCCAAGGTTAACAGATCCACATAAATATCTAATAATACGTTTAACAGCAATAAGATGAGATTCTCTAGGGTCAGCTTGAAATCTAGCACACACACACACACTAAACATGATATCTGGCCTACTAGCAGTTAAGTAAAGTAGAGAGCCAATCATACCTCGGTAGAGAGTTTGATCAACTTTCTTACCATGTTCATCTCGATCCAAACTGCAGGCCTTAGGCATTGGGGTATCAACTGGTTTAGCAGTTTCAAGCCCGAACTTCTTTATCAAATCTTTAGTGTATTTGGCTTGGTTGATAAAGATCCCATCATGGCATTGCTTGACTTGGAGTCCAAGAAAGAATGTCAATTCTCCCATCATACTCATTTCAAATTTTCTCTTCATTAGCTTCTCAAACTTAACACACATAGTTTCATTAGTAGAACCGAAAATAATATCATCAACATATATTTGAACTAATAATGAATGACTTTTGTGTTTAGCAATAAATAGAGTTGTATCAATTTTACCTCGAGAGAAGCCTTGTTCAATAAGAAATTTAGATAGAGTGTCATACCATGCTCTTGGAGCTTGTTTGAGTCCATACAATGCTTTCTTGAGTTTGAAGACATGATTTGGAAGTTTGTTGTCTTCAAATCCTGGCGGTTGAGCTACATAAACTTCTTCTTGTAGTTCACCATTCAGAAATGCACTATTCACATCCATTTGATATAACTTGAATTTCTTGAAGGATGCATAGGCCAGGAACAATCTTATGGCTTCAAGTCTGGCAACAGGGGCAAAAGTTTCATCATAGTCTATGCCTTCTTCTTGCCTATAGCCTTGAGCAACCAACCTAGCTTTGTTTCTTGTTATTTTACCATTCTCATCCATCTTGTTTCTGTACACCCATTTTGTTCCAATTACTGTATGATCACTGGGCCTTGGAACTAGAGTTCAAACTTTGCATCTTTCAAACTGATTGAGCTCTTCTTGCATTGCAATTACCCAACTTGGATCACTTAGAGCTTCATCTACCTTCTTCGGTTCCATTTGAGATAACAGAGCAGTTGAGAACAAACTGTGATTATCTCTGTGAGTCAAACTCCCTCTGGTTTGGACACCAGTACTGATAGGACCAATAACGTTGGCAGTTGGATGGTCTCTATGCTCATTAATTTCAGGAGGGAGGTTGTCTTGAACCACTATTTCTTGAAGATTTTCCAGAGGAGGATCATCCTGATAATCATTGAAATCTTCATTGAAGGTTAGATTTGGAACTGGTTCAACAGTTTGAATGGGGTCAGAAGACAGCGGTTCAACAGTTACACCATCAGCGGTTTGAGTAGGTGCGGCTGAAGAACTAGATGAAGCGGTTTGAGTAGGATGGTTGTCAGTTGCACTATGTCTAGTGCCTGTCTCAAAATCACTAAAATCATTATCAACATTTGGAGCCATATGTGGCTCAAGGAGAGCATGTTCATCAAATGTAACATGGACTGACTCTACAATTTTTAAAGATGTCTTATTGAAACAACGAAAAGCTTTGGAGTGTTTAGAATAACCAACAAAAATACCTTCATCAGCCTTAGCATCAAATTTACCTCGATGCTCTTTGCCATTGTACAAGATGTAGCACTTGCATCCAAATATTTTGAAGAAGGCAATGTTGGGTGATCTTCCTCTCCACAATTCATAAGGAGTTTTGTTGTGAACTTTGATGATGAGGGAGAGGTTCTGGGTGAAGCATGCGGTATTGACGGCTTCGGCCCAGAAGTATTTGGGAAGCTTGGCTTCGGCAATCATAGTCTTCCCGGCTTCAATCAAAGTCCTGTTCTTTCTTTCCACTACTCCATTCTGTTGTGGAACTCCAGCGGCAGAGAAATTATGATCAATTTCATGATCATCACAATATTGGGCAACACCATTGTTTGTAAATTCGGTTCCATTATCTGAACGCACGGCAACAATGTCATCCAATTTCTGAGTTTGGAGCTGTCTAAAGAGAGCGGTTACGATGCCATAAGTATCATCTTTAGAGGCTATCATTTCCACCCATGTGTATCTTGAATAATCATCAACCACCACAAGTGTATAGCGGTTTCCTCCAATACTGGTGGTTGGGACAGGTCCAAATAAGTCCATGTGCAGCAGTTGCAAACAGCGGTTCGTTGAAGGAGCGGTTTTACTAGGAAATGACTGTTTGGACTGCTTTCCAAGCTGGCATGCTTTACACTTTTCATCATGATGGTCAGCCACTTTGGGTAGTCCTTTTACTAGACCATCCCTATGCAGTTTTGCTAGATACTTGAAGTTCAAGTGGCTGAGCCGCTTATGCCATAACCAGCTGCTTTCACTTATATTTTTGGCTACAAAACAGAGGTCAGCAATAGAAACAATATTGCTTAAATCAATTATATAAACATCACCTGTTCTGTTGCCAGTCAGTAGAGTGACTCCAGAGGAAGCATCTTTGATATAACAGCTAGTTGATGTGAAGATGCAGTTCATTCCTTTGTCACAAAACTGAGATATGGAGAGAAGGTTGTGCTTGAGTCCTTCTACTAGTGACACATTTTCAATAGTCACCTTTCCTCGTTTGATTGCTCCATATCCTACTGTTTCTCCTTTCTTGTTGTTACCAAACACTACTGGGGGACCTTTCATTTGGATGAAACTACAGAGTAGTTCTGAATCTCCAGTCATGTGTCGTGAGCATCCACTATCCAAATACCAGAGATCCTTCTTCTTCTTAGCGGTTCCAGCCATAAAACATGAAATCTGAAAAATAAACATGAAAGGTTTTGGTCCCCCTTATTCATTGGGTCCTAGGGTTAGCAGCTTTTTGGGACCCACACCTGTTTGACCTTAGGATTTTTACGTCCCTTGGCATTGGGTGTGAATCTTAAAAGACAATGACCAGCAGTATGACCAAAGTCGGCACAGATAGAACAATGAATTAAGCCAGGTTGTGGTGGCGGTTTTACAAACCCATTACTGACCTTCGGTTTCATATGTTTTACTGGGTCAGCGGTTTTGGCTTTAACAAAGTTAACCTTCTTGAGTTCCACCTTTCTCTTAGGTGCGGCTTTAGGAAATATAACAGGATATTCCTTAAACCGACTAGGAGCGGTTTCATCACTCAATACTTCCTTGGTTGCCTCAGCCGCTGTGGATTTCTCTTTCCACTTTGGATCTCTCCCAGTCTGATTTTTAGGATACTCATAGAAATAATTTTGCTTTTTAATTTCTTATGTTGAGTCCTTTTTACCAGCATGATTCACCTTAGGAATTTCTTTGGTTTGTTCAGTTGGTTTCACACCACCTTTAGCACAAAGACAAGGACACTTACACCCATCATCAGTTTTAAATCCTAATCCACTTTTCTCCTTAGAGAGAATTTGTGAATTAACGATTTGTTCCATGGTGACTCCAGACTTAGTCCACACATCAGTCACTTTTTAAAGTTCATCCCTTTGTGTAGTAAGATCATGGATTCGGGTGTTAAGAACCTCGGTTCTGTCCTTAAGGTAGCGGTTTTCTTCCACAACAGAAGCTATCCCAACAATTTGGAGCTTGAGTTTTTCAATCTCCTCCTTATGGGACTTGCATTCTTTTTGGGAATATTCAAGTTCCGCAGCCATTAATTTATATGCCTTTTTAAGCACAGTGTGTTGTTGACAAATGACATTAGCACGTTCAAGTACCTGGTCATCATGGCTTTGTTCGGTTTGATCCTCAGGAGAGTAGTTTGGTGAAGTAGGAGTTTTGCCTTGTTTAGCTTCAGGAGTTTTTGGTGAAACTGACTTCATTTGATGGAGTGGCAGTGGAAGGCTTTCGTCAATTTCAACCTTTTCTTCAAATCCCATTAGGCAAAGATTTGCAACTCCTTCATCTTCATCACTATCATCTGTATCAGAACCCATCCATGTTAATGATTGTTCTCCTTGTTCAGCAACCATTCCTCTTCTCTTGAAAAACTTCTTGTTGAACGGTTTCTTGGCAGGAGCGGCTTCATAGCGCGGTTTGGGACAACTGGAGGCAAAATGACCTGGTTGTCTGCAGTTGTAACAAACAAGATCATCCCTTTTCTTAGCATCAGCTGCTTTGTTGAATCTGGTTGGAGGGACAAACTTTGCAGGGCCGCCTGACTGAGATTGAGCTCTGTTCTTTCTGAACTTGGTGTAGTTTTTCACATAGAGAGCAAACTCATCATCATCCATGTCATCAAAGTCAACTTGAGTAGAACTAGATGCTACACTTTAGGAATTTTGAGATGGAGTGTAGGATTGA
Source organism: Campanula takesimana (assembly GCA_026119855.1). NCBI lineage: Eukaryota > Viridiplantae > Streptophyta > Magnoliopsida > Asterales > Campanulaceae > Campanula > Campanula takesimana. The sequence goes on from JAOWBW010000947.1 coordinate 136,497, forward strand.
TGAGAATGCTGAGGTTGAGAATAGGGTTGATGATGTTGAGGGTAAGGTTGATGAGGCGGTTGGTAATACTCTGGAGGTGCGGTTTGAGAAATATATCTTGGAATATTTGGATCAAAAGAAGCGGTTTGTAAATGAGTATTGGATGCGGTTTGATGGTGATCTGGATTGTAAACTGGAGATGTGGCATTATTGAAAGCGGCAAGAGAAAGAGACTTGAATCTGTTTTCGGTTTCATGAGCTTCCTCAAGCTTGAATTCAAATACCCTTAGCATGGCATAAAGATGACGAAGATCAAGAGCTTCCAGATCTTTGTTGTCTTCAATGTTGGTAGTTTTGATCAGCCATTTTCTACCAAGAGATTGCATGAATCTCATGTTCAGGTCAGTATTGGAATACTTGTGACCTAGAGAGAAACATACATTGACAATTTCCACGAACCGCTCATAGCATTGGCGAAGAGATTCCTTTGGGTCTTTGACAAAGTAATCAAAGAGCCTTCTCTGTTGGTAGAGGCGGTTCTTCTTGGTGTCGGCATCTCCTTCCAGAAAATCAATGATGCCATCCCATGTTTCCTTTGCGGTATTGCAATCTAGAACCTTTGAGTGAGTTCTTAGATCAATAGCTGATACAAGCATGGACATGGCTCTTCCATCAAAGTCCACATTCTGTTGATCAGTTTCGGTCCATTCAGCTTCCGGCTTCTTGATTTCCGCAGTTTGTCCAGCAGTACCTGCATCAGGGTTAGCCTTCATCGGGACATAGGGTCCATTAACAATTGCAGTCCATAATCTGCGATCTTCAGATATCATGTGCTTCTTCATCCTATCTTTCCAGAAGATGAAACTATCTTAATTAAGAATAGGTAAGTGATTAGAGTTGGATGTCTGCATCATGTGGGAGTTTATGTTTGCCATTGGATCAGCACCCAAGCGGTTAAGCTTGTAAAATAATTTTTGGTGGATATGCTCTGATACCACTTGTTGGTCCCAAAGGGAAACAAGGGTATAGAACCGCTAGAGGGGGGGGGTGAATAGCGGTTTAAAAACTTTTTTGAAATACCCTTGAAAATCAACCAAGTACTTATCAGTTTGGTCTATTGCGGTTTAAAGCACTAGAACCGCTCAGATAAAATGCACAGCGGAGTTTTGCGGTTTTGTCCAAACTGAATTATAAAGAATATGGGCGGTTTAAGTGGTTGTAAAGGAATGAAGCAACTGACGGGGCACAACTGAAGTATCACAAAAGTATGCAAATCATTTATCAAGTCATTTCACATGAAAGTAAATAAAGCTCATAAACATAAATGTAAATGACAAGACAGAAAATAAAGATCAAGGACACACAATTTGAAGAGGTTCGTTCTTGAAAGAACTACGTCCTCTACCTAGGTGGTTAGCCTAGGATTTTCTAATAGCTACTAGACTTGTATTGATTTAGAGGAGTTTTTACAAGATTACAAAAGAATCCAAACTCTAAATAAACAATCTAACCTAACAATGCTATTATAACAACCTGTGTTTTCGAGGTATATAATCTATAAGAAAATATACTCCGGGTGTGTAGTGTGGAAAGAAATCAAGAGCTCAAAATATCTAAGTGATGGTGAGCAAATGATTACTTTCTGTGCAAGGCTGAGTTGTGATGATTTGAAGGCTTGAAGCTTTGATGAAGAACTCTGGGTTTGCTAAGGAGATGATGAAGATATGAGTATCTGGGTTTTCAATCTTCAAAGCAAACTTGAATACTTGGGATATTATCTTTGAAGCTCAGCAACCTTCAATGTTGAACAATGAAGGCTATTTATAGTGAAGGCATTAATGACCGTTGGACAATGAGGTGAGTCATTGTATGGCGGTTTAATGCGTTGTCACAATCCCATTGGTTGACCTGTCACTGTCGTCCTTTGATTTTGCTTTGGCAGGAAGTTGTAGGACCACTACCTGACATTGTCCTTTTAGATGTTTGGAAAAGTACAACGGTAACTTTTCAAAAAGCTAGACAAACCGACATTCCCAGAATAGCTGAACCATGACTTGAAGTTCAAGGACAAGTCACCAGTCATTTATTTATTTTTATTTTTTTGGTTGAAAAGCGAATGTTTGTCTTCAAGGAGTAAATGACAGCAATAACTTCTTCAATATCTTGGTCGGCGGTTCCACCAGATGCATGTGCGGTTTCATGAATGAACTTGAAATGCGGTTTCATCAAAGACGCAAACTGCGGTTTGATGAAGGACTTAAGGCACCATGCTGCGGTTTGAAGACGGCGGCTTGAGGGACACTAAACCGCTAAGAGTAAACCGATCATAACTCAGCCTAACTACTAAAAATCTAGAAATGGACTTGTCTAAAAATTGAAGTAAAACTTCATTACAAGTAAACCTAAAGTCCATAAAAAGACACGTGGAATGGGTCAATCAAATCAGGTGGGTGTAGTAACAATGAATCCTAACAAGAACCTTCAAGAAGATGGAACTGCCGGACACCATGCTGACACCGTACAACGGAAGGCTTGAAGGACTCACAAATCACAAGGCTGAGGCAAAAGGGACCGTGGACCTAGCGCTGGAAGTCGGTGAATACCCCTATAAGACCTCGGCAACAATCACGTTCATTGTTATGGACTTGGAAAGTGATTACCATGCCATCCTCGGCTCCCCTAGTCAAGGAAAATTGGGAATGGTTGCTTCCCTCCCTCACCAAAGGGTGAAGTTCCCAACCCCAGAAGGCATAGGATGTGTCCTCGGCAACCCCAAACATTTTTTGGAACACATCATGAGATCCAGGAAATCAAAAACCAAGATGGAGATTGACACTCCAGAAAGGAATATTATTATATCGAAGTCGACCACGGTCACATCATCAGCACCCAACATCAGCGTGATAACAGTAGACATGCCTGAGGAATGGGTCGTACTGGACGACAAAAATGCCATGACAGAGACCGAGGTGACCTGTGGGTTGGACGGTTTTGGATGCATTTCCATGAACGCAGCTTCGGACGAGCCGAGTGACTCAACCCTCGCCCTCGTCCTAAGCTCGGGGGCCACGATACCCACAACACCCACCCGCATGGATGCTGAGATAGATCGACTCCTAGACATGGAGAATTTAAGCCTAGAAGGAAAATACAAGGAGAGAGTCAAACAAATCATCGTGGAAACCTTGGAGTTCAGAGACGGTCCCGAGCTGAGACCAGTTGACCAGTTAGATGAGGTCGTTATCAACCCTGACTACCCAGAATAGAAGGTACGAATTGGGAAACAACTCCCCCCCAGAAAAAAGAGAAGAGCTTATCACCCTACTCAAAAACATCCTAGACGTGTTCGCATGGAGGGTTGAAGACATGGTTGGAGTTAAAAAACCCATCGCTCTTCAAAAACTGGAGGTGGACAGCTTTTTCAAACCGGTCAAGCAGGGACGAAGGGTCTTCTCCATAGATAAAAAAAGCAATCGAGATCGAGGTGGATAAATTGCTAAAATCCGGGATCATCAGAGAAGCGACATACCCTGAATGGCTAGCTAATGTCGTCATGATTAAAAAGCAGAATGGTAAGTGGAGGAGGTGCGTCGTCTTCGCTGACCTCAATAAGGCTTGCCCAAAGGATAGTTACCCTCTTCCCAGAATCGATAAGCTGGTCGACTCAATTGCTGGACACCAAACTCTGAGTTTCCTTGATGCCTATTCAGGCTACCATCAAGTCAAAGATGGCCGAGGACGACATCGAGAAAACAGCATTTCAGGCAGCTGGGGGAATCTATTGCTACGTGATGATGCCATTCGGCCTCAAGAATGCCGGAGCGACTTACCAAAGGATGGTGAACAAGGTGTTCAAATCCCAGATCGGCAGGAACATGGAGGCTTATATCGACGACATGGTAATCAAGACCAAGTCAGGAAGTCACGTCCCAGATTTAACCGAGACCATAAAGAACTGAAAGGCCAACGACATGAAGCTCAACCCAAGCAAATGTGTTTTTGGGGTCACGGCAGGCAAGTTCCTCGGCTTCATGGTATCGCAGCGAGGCATAGAGGCAAATCTGGAGAAGATCCAGGCTCTTGTCGACATGAAAGAGCCGACATGTGTGAAGGAAGTTCAAAGGCTAAATGGGAGAGTAGCCGCCCTGGGGAGGTTTATCGCCAAGTCAGAAGAAAAGTCACTTCCGTTCTTTAAAGCTTTGAAGGGGACTAAAGACTTCACCTAGACCCCAGAGTGCTCGGCATCATTCCAATAACTGAAAGGTTACTTGGGCTCACCCCCACTACTCAGTAGTCCAATTATGGGAGAAACACTCTCTGTATTCCTTGCAGCAACAGATAGAGCCGTGGCGGCCGTGTTAGTACGATAAGACAATGGGATTCAAAAGCCGGTCTATTATGTAAGCAAAGCCTTGTCAGATACCGAGAGCAGATATTTTAATGCTGAGAAAATAGCATACGCCTTGGTGATAGCGGCCAGAAAGCTGCGTGCGTATTTTTCCGCTCACCCCATCACGGTTTATACCGATGCACCGCTCAGAAAGATACTCCACAAGATGGACAGCTCGGGCAGACTACTCAACTGGTCCATTAAATTAACCGAGTTCGACATAACCTATAAGCCGAGGAAGACATTGCTAGAACAACCTCTAGTGGAATTTCTAGTCGAGACCGCGTTCTCAAGTGAACACACGTCGACAACCAGGAAGAGGAAGTTCCACATGGACAGAGAACCTCTAGAGGATTTGCCAAGTGATTGTTGGGTTTTATACACAGACGGGTCAATAACCCGAGAAAGAAGTGGAGCTGGAGTGTATTTAACAAGTCCAGGCGGCGAACATGTGGTCCGGGACTTCATCAGGTTCAAGTTCCCAGCTTCAAACAACCAGGCAGAGTATGAGGCCTTGGTCTTGGGAATAGAAAGGGCAAAGTTCTTCGGTGCAAACAAACTGGTGGCCTACAGTGATTCCCAACTTGTAGTAAACCAAGTGAAAGGGGAGTACAACACCGAGAACCACATGCTGACTAAGTACAGAGATCTCGTCTTGAATCTAACCAAAAACTTAGAGTTTTGGAAAATCAGGCAAGTAGGACGAGAGCACAATCAAGAGGCCGACTTATTATCCAAAATGGCAACGTCAGAAGAAACCAATCCCCTAATCATCTATGCCGACCAACCAGCTTACGAGAGGCTGGAGATCCTAATACTTGATGACGAAGAAATAACGTGGATTAAGGACTACAAAGACTACATCGAGAAGGGAAAGCTACCAGAAGATGAGCTGGCAGCAAAAATGATAAAGAAGAAGACGGCCAGGTACTTAGTCTGGAACGGTATCTTATATCGGAGGTCATTCTCCAAGCCCCTCCTGAGATGCGTCTCCCCCAAGGACACCGAGAAGCTACTGGCCGAAGTACATGAGGGAGTTTGTGGAGGACACCCAGGGGCCAGAACCCTTGCCGACAAAGTAATCACACACGGTTACTACTGGCATAACTTAAGAGAGGATGCCCAGGCCTACGTAAAGAAGTGAGACAAGTGCCAATGCTTCTCGGACCTACCTAGAGTACCACCGGTGGAACAAAGTCTCATCATACCAACATGGCCATTCGACAAGTGGGGAGTCGACATCATTGGGCCTTTTCCCTTGGCCAAAGGAAGCAACAAGTTTGTGATCGTAGCAGTCGACTACTTCACCAAATGGGTGGAAGTTAAGCCCTTGGCAAAGATTACAGAGGAGAACACCATCAACTTCATCCATGACTACATATGGTGTCGTTTCGACGTCCCACATTCTATTGTAACCAACAACGGACTCCAGTTCTCTGACGATTTACTGAGGAATTAAACAGACTGGGAGTTAAACACAGAAAGTCATCGGTAAGTCATCCTCAAGGTAATGGGCAAGCCGAGGCAGCAAACAAGTTAATACTGAAAGCCCTAACCAAGAGTTTAGAAGGAAGTCAAGGAAAGTGGCTGGACGACCTCCCCCTTGCTTTTTGGGCAGTTCGTACAACCACTCGGGGGCCGACTAGGGAGACTCCCTTTGCATTAACTTACGGATCAGAAGCTATGGCTCCAGCCGAGATCGCCTTACCTACTTTCAGGGTGACCAATTATGATGAGGTGATCAATGAATACAACAGACTGCTGGACCTAGACCTAGTTGAAGCAAAAAGGCTGACGGCTCAACTCAGATTGATTAATTATAAGCAAAGGACCAAGGCCTACCATGACAGCAAGGTAAAGAAGAGAGTTTTCGAAGTTGGTGACTGGGTGCTCAGAAAGATCGAATCGACACACTTGAAGGCTCAACAAAATAAGCTATTTCCGAATTGGGAAGGTCCATACATCGCTACTCACGTTATCAGAGAAGGGACCTACATGCTCAAAACTCCGGAAGGAAAAGAGCTTAAACACCCATGGCATTCAGAGCACTTGAGGAAATACTATCAGTAACTCCTCGGCACCCTATCTATCTTTTTGGCTTTCTAGATTAGATTTTTGGTCTCTAGTTTTAGCCTCTGATATCTTAAATAGCCAAAGTTTGGTTTCATCAATTAAATTTTGTTTTATTTCAACAATGATTTCACATCACAGCAAGCACGGTTTAAGTATTACTTGACAATGCCGAGATCACCATATGTTGTCGGGATAATAAGCCTAATCTTTAAAGACTAGTTTTAATAACTAGCACGACCACGGCATATACGACGTGTGGGGTCACTTTCTGACTCAAGAACAAAGACATCTCGACTCCTGGCTATTTGAACCTAATTCTGACAACTAGTCCTCTCAAATTTGGGTAAGATTATGACGTCTAAATCGCCATGCCAATTTGAGACTAGTTAATGATTAGTTCATAAAAATTTAAAACAAACTGAGCACTTAACGCTCGTCACGGCCCATAACGGTGATCGACCACGGCCTACAAACACAGCCTTAACCGGCTACAAAACATCAAGTCATTCTAGACAATGTTAATACATCTCAAACCGAGATAAAGTAACATAAGCGAGTGACGAGATAACGCTTAACTACAACAGTTGAGAAAACAAGGGTCAATTTACACCTCAAATCGAGGTAGACAAATCCATACGAACAATAAGTGTTTATGCCTCCCGCGCTACGCTGGGCCTAGGCATATAAATACTTAAACAACAAAAGTAACGGTGTTTACGCCTCCCGCGCTACGCTGGGCCCAGGCATATAAATACTAAGCAAAACAGATTGTTTCAAGCCAAACCGGCTCACAAGCATAAAGAAACAAATTGTATCAAGCGGCCACACCAGACCAACATAACAGATAAAGTTTATAAAATTTCACGGAGCCTGCTGCTCCTCCTCATCCTCTTCCTCCTCACCAGAACTCAACTCCTCCCGAAAACGCTCAACCAAGGCATAAAAATTATGGGGATCAACTGGGGGAACACTCCAAACCGGTGTCCCCTCAATCTCATCCTCTCAAGCTATCAGTTTAAGAGTCCCATTGGAATATGGAATCAGAGGATGAGCGGCACGAGCCTCCACGCTATAGGCATCGTTCAACAAGAGGTGGGCCCACTTTTCAACCGGAATATCAACTTCAGGATCTATATGGAGTTGGCGAGCTGCGTAAGTGTAGCCATCGACATAAGTGGTTTTTACCTGTTCGTCAATGATCGACGGCATCACGGTGCATTGGAAGTTCAGTACAACGGCCTTTTCCTTCGCCGGAATGCTCTCATCTAGTTGCTGGAACTTCATCTCCAGCTCTTCCTTCTCCTTGGCAAGGAGGGCGGCACTCTCCCTTTCTTTCTCAAGCTCCCCCCGAAGTGACCTGGCCTCTTCCTCAAACTGCTTCGCAGCTGCCTTCTGTTTCTCAACCTCGGCCCTAGTCTCTTCTGCAATTTTGGTCTTCTCGGCATGGGTAAGCTTAGCATCTGCCCGAGCCTTGTTGACTAACTCCACGGTTTGGCCAAGTTTCACCTGGGCCCGAGTAGCCTTGTTCTCCAAATCAGCCATTTTCTTAGAAAATCCGAACCACTGCTTAGCTTCATGCTCGGCTATGGTGGCAAGCTGTACCAAGAAAAACCCAACATCAACAAGCATAATAAGGAAGGAAATTTGGGATAAAGGCTAAATTAATCACCTCGGAAATAATCATGCCTTTGCTAGAGGGATAGTGGACAGCTATTCAAGGAGGTCGGCATCTAGAGACCGATGTAGGACAGGCCGACCTAGTCGCATCATAGGACAGACCTTGCTGTATGAACCAAGTTCTTCAAAGGAGGCACTTCAAAAAACTTCTTTGTCATGGCATCAATTTCTTTGGATGAGAAGGCGCACGAAGTACCGACGGGAGGAACAGTAGAACGCCTTTTGGGGGATGGCTCTTCAGATAGCTCGTCACCACCATCCCGGGTTCGTTTTTCAGCAGGATGCTCATCATCAGCTACCGCCCCAGACTCCTAAACGGCAGTATCTCCTGTCTGATTTGGGGTAGAATCCATCTTGGTAGGCTCGACCCCACCTGCCTGCACCTCATCCTGTTCTCCCGCAGCAACATCGATGGTAGGGAGAGGACCAGCGTCCTTACGGTCCAAGACCTCCTACCTAGATCCTATATCGGCATGCCTTTTAGAACGCCCTGAAGTCTTTAATTTCATCCGCCTCTTGTTCAAAAGTCTGTTGGGATCAGAAGCGTATACCTGAGCCAATTTTCTTTCTTCCTCCATGGTTAGATATGTCAAAGGCCAAGCAAGAAATAAGAATCTAGTATAAAGCCGTCATAAAATAAACAAGAAAAATAAGGGCAGAGATATACGTCCAACAAATTATTGAACTTTCAAGCACGCCTCGTCCTGAGCACGGCAAACCTCGCAATTCCTGATGAAAACAAAGTTGGGATGAACAACCCAATCAGGATATCAGTTGCCTCTAGTTACGGGCACCATTATGTTTACACCCTCCCAAGGCCCTGGCATAATACCCTCCTGAACATAGTAGCCGAAGTTGGTTTCTAAAGATGACCAGCTAAGTTGCTGAACAACATCGAATTCTTCCAATCTCCTCACTAAGGCATCACTCCAAGGGGCTACATAATAAGTCTCGAGGGCCTGGGGAACTTTGGTCGGCACGGGGAATTCCCATCCAAGCTGGCTCTCAACCCTGATGATGTGGTTGTTCCACCTAGATACCTTGCTGACCGAGCTAGATATTGGGGCAATGATTTTGGGCGTCCTTTGTCTGCTCCGGATGGTCAAAACCTGGGTGTTGTCATTAAAACTCCCCTCGAATAAATGATTGAAGGCCTTTGGGCACGGCTCAAAGCCTAAACTACGGCACAAGACAATAAAAGAGGTCGGGTACCTAACCGCATTGGCACCCAACATGGCGGGGACGGCTTGCCAGTCCTCCAGAAATTCACAGATAAAGGGATCCAGGGGCAATCGAAGTCCCAACTAAAACTGTTTGAAGAAAAACGCCACCTCAACGTGATTCTGTAGATACCCCAGGAGAGCCCACTACTTGGCTAGAGCGGTGGAAGGATCCTAGGATGTCTAACTTGTTTTAATTTGTAGAGTCGCCACCTATGTTATTAAGGGAATATAAGAAAAACCTAAAGAAATAGCCTATTTTATGTTACGAAACCAAAGATTCGGGAGAGATGGGTTCGGGGGTTAGGTGACGAAGTGGGAAATACTTAAACACCCACTCCGCCTCGCTTACGCGGGTCTTGCTACTATTGGTGTTCTAATGCTAAATTTCCTTCTATTGATATTTAAAATGCGCTAACAAATATATAATAAAGAAAATGGGAAAATAAGAGAGAAATAAAAGAGGATTGTTTTATTTATAAATTTATGCTAAAGATTACATGTAACAATTACATTGATATGAAATGGAGAAATTAAAGTGGAGTTTAGAATGTTGGAATGTAACATTGACCAAACTTCAATAGTAAAGTGGCCTTTTGGTTGTATTCCTTTTTATGAGGATTTCATACACATTAGAAGAGATGAAAGATGAAGAAAACAAGTAAAGAGTTTTGATAAAGAGAAGTAAAAGAGTTTAGAAGGAGAAAGTAGGCATTGTACCTTGTGCTTGAATGGGGAAGAACCAATTTGTCTATAGTAACCACTCTTTGAAAATGGACTTTTGAGTTTTAGAGAGTTTTTGAGTCAAGAATCCTTCCTCCCTTTCCATGGTGGAATGAAGAGGTATTTATAGGTTTTAGGGAAGTATTTTTGGTCACAAAGATGGCTCTTCCCCGGATCAAGCCAAGGCATAATGGCTTGGGGGTTACAAATCAGAAAAGGAGAGAAATTTGGCAAAATCTGGGATTCTGGAGGTGGGAAGCGCGCACATCCCACCCCCCTATGGGAAGCGCACGCCTCCCATAAAGGAAGGCAAAGGCGCGCACATCCCGCCTTCAGAAAATCCATATTTTAGCCCAAAAGTTAACCCCGTTATGCAGTTAAGCCCCGAAACTAACGAAATCAGTCAGAAACTTAACGAACACCACGAAAGTAAACAAAAAAAAAATAAACAAAGACTCAATGTTGACTTTGTCACTTAGTCAAGTCCAAGACTAACGGAGTAAGTCAGGAACTTAACGCAAAGTAACGAAAGTTAACGAAAAGTAACAAAACTTAACAGAAAAGAGGAAGACAGAGAATGTGTATGCAATCGGGACATGAGAAGTCCAAGAAGGGGTGTCTATAGAGCCCCTCGGTGACATAGGTTGCAAAGAAAAACACGTCGACGAAAGAACAAAACATCCACCGAGGATATCGACAAGGGAAAATAAAGACTAAATAAAAAAGCAGGAGTTATTGAAATTGCAAGGGATAGGAATGTTCTCCCTGTGTGAGCGACTTTTGCTGATAGAAAAAGGGTACGATGGCATGAGGCGGCCCACCGTAGCCGCAGTTAAAAAAAGGTGTGGTGGCTTGAGGCGGCCCACCATGACCGCAGTTTGAAAAAAAAAATGTGTTTATAGTCTGTAGACGGAAATTCTGGTGCGCGGTGCGGCATATTCTGATGCGCTGTTCGGCACTTATCGATTATGGTGCGCGGCGCGGCATATTGTGATGTGCTGTGCGGCACTTGTTGATTCTGGTGTGCGGCATATTCTGATGCGCTGTGCGGCACTTGTTGATTCTGGTGCGCGGCGCGGCATATTCTGATGCGCTGTGCGGCACTTGTTGATTCTGGTGCGCGGCGCGGCATATTCTGATGCGCTGTGCGGCACTTGTTGATTCTGGTGCGCGGCGCGGCATATTCTGATGCGCTGTGTGGCACTTGTTGATTCTGGTGCGCGGCGCGGCATATTCTGATGCGCTGTGCGGCACTTGTTGATTCTGGTGCGCGGTGCGACATATTATGATGCGCTGTGCGGCACTTGTTGATTCTAGTGTGCGGTGCGGCATATTCTGATGTACTGTGCGGCACTTGTTGATTCTGGTGCCCGGTGCGGCATATTCTGATACGCTGTGCGGCACTTGTTGATTGCAGACCACTTTCTGCTGGGGATGAAATGCCTGAATTGTCCATGCTATTGACTTTGTGTTGGTACCTGTTATGTGTGTGCTTGGCAAGTATACGTGCTTGTGCGATGAAATGTATGATTGATGTAAAGTAGAAATTGTGAGAGAAATTATGCTTGTGGTGTGATGTGATTTTGAAAGCATTTTTGCATGAGAGAGAAGTATTGTGAGTGACTTCGTGTGCGGTGTGATTTTGAGGAAAGTTTCGGATACATTCATACCTTCACTTACCATTGCCGCTTGATTAGAGAATGATGATGAATTGCTTCTGCCTTTGATGGAGAATGATGATGAATTGCCTTTGCTTTTGGTGAGACGGTATTCTGGATGATGGGTTGGTCGTGCCTAAAGGCTGCCTACGTATCCCTTGAAAGGAATCAGACCAACGTAGTTCAACGATGATGGAGAACGTTGGGGAAGAAACTAAGAGCAAAATAAAGCACATACTTTTTACACAAGCAAGAAAAAGAAAAAATAAAAAAGAAACAATCTTTTTGTCATTTTTTTTATTAGTTCGTGGGTGAACCATTTTAAGCATTGTGTGTTTGTTAAGCCAACCCAAGAACAAGTCATGTTCGATCGAAGTCCGGATTGCCTTGTTGAATTCTGTCGTTGTTGCCGTTGTGCCCAACGAAGATTGATGTCTAGCCCAAGAGATTTGCCGATTGTGGGGATCCAATAGACTTTTGATGTCGAGATACCAAGGGGTTGCTGATTGTAAAGCCCCTAGAATGCCTTTGATGCCAAACTTTGAGTGACTTGCGTAGCCCCAAGATAAATCAGCTTTTGGCCCATTTGAATAAATTGCATTTTGTCGATGTGAGAAATCCCCAAGCTTCGAGAGATTGCTAAGCCCCAAATGTCATGTACTTGTTGTTTGCGAGCTTCAAGACGGTGGAATGTAAAGACCTTTCGATGTAAAGCCCTAAATTATCTTGGAATCGGCTCGGCATTATATTGAGAGCGGATGAAAGAGATCTCCTTCTTACTCTTACTGGGGAGATGAATGGCCTCATTGTGGTCGGTACCCAAATGGCGGAGGGCTTATGTCAAAAGATGCAGTAATGCCTTGTGGTGCCGTCGAGATCGCGGACGGTAAGGTCTTGGTGTAATAAGGTCCCAAATGGATATGCTTACTTGAGTCTTCTTGTGTTGAACTAATAACGGATCTTCGGATACAACTTGTGTGGATGCATTTTGTGCGGATGACACTTGTGCTTTTGATCTCGGAGAAGGGGGTGCTGAATTGCAGAAACATTGGGATTGGCCATGGCATTTCCCGCTATAACCCTGTTTTGATAGAGTTTAGCATATTGAATCTTTTTTCCTTTTCTTTAAGACTTTCTTCATAACCTCGTCGTAAGTCACAACATAAGAATCATCAAATTCATTCATAACATCGGAGCCCTCCTTTTGAACCAGAAGACCTTTGACGTGAAGTACTAAGAGACCCTTGAAGTTTGATCGCTTTCATGGAGCCATAAGACTACTCCCCAAATTGTATTGCTCGGGTATCATCCCCCAAAAAGATTGCCAATTGCGAAGCCCCAATATTTCCCTTTGCTCGGATTACTGTAATGCCGTAGCCTAAAAGATTGTAGGTTGCGAATCCCCTTGAGACCTTCGGTGCCAAACTAATTGAGGAAGCTTCTAATGTTGCATATGACTTTGCTAGGGCCCTTGTTGGGAGGTGAAGTGAATTGATTCTTGCCAAGGGAGACTTTTAAACTTGAGTGTAGCCCCTAGAGTGCCACCATTGATTATAGGTGGAGCAAGAAAGGCATATCCTTGATTGGAGGAACAGGCACGAGCACACGTAACATGAAGGCTTTTCGATAATCCTCTTGAGAGACTTTGAGGATAGTCTCACACATCTTTCTTGAGCGTAGCCCCTAGGGCTCATTAACTGTCTAATGAAGAAAAAGAATCTCTTGTTCTCAAGTCACATAGCCCCTAGGGCGTCATCATTTATAAAGAAAAGCAAGAGACTCGTCCTCGTGTGGGGAACAATCATAAGAGAACATGGCAAGAGCTATTCCATTTCTCGGGAAGCCTTCAGCATACTGTAAGGGTACATGCTTGGAGAAGCTTGAAAACTGAGTCACACGTTGTTTCCATTTGCTGCCCAAACCAATTGACTCACTGGGGACCATTTGTACAACCTCGTACCCCAACAATGATGGGCTCGTTCTCAGATGGATCTCGGTTACCATGGGGCTTCTTTCTTATGAACCCAATAATGCACATTGTTGGAGAAAACTCTTACTTCAACAACCTTTGATCGTGCCATGTGTTGTCAAACCTTTTGCAATTCCCCAAAGTTGACTCGGTGGGGAACTGGCTTGCTGAGGAGATTTAATGTAGAACTTGTGCGGTTGTCTCCTTTAGAGGCTGGGGATCTCCATTTCTCTTTCCCTTCTCTCTCTCACTCTCTCATTTTTTATGACGCACCCTGCTTTTTGCCTAGACCGCCCTTTCGGATTTTCAATCTAGCAGGCATATCTTTTGCGTCTTCTTTTTTACTCGATTAATGAGGAAGTGTGCATTGACTCTAGCTGAGGAGATAAGACATGTGATTTTGCGGTGGAGACCTTTTGTCACTAAATGTGAGTGACATTGACTTGACTAGGGAAGTGGTCCCTAGTATTGACTTCATGTATTTTCATTCATTGAATGACTCACGAAGGCAAGTAAGTCATTAAGGGAGAAGAGAAGGAAAGCCCCAATTTGATTGCAAGAACTTGGGAGTATCGCTGAAAGATAAGAAGCCCTAGACTCGACAAGGAACGGAAAGCGATTCCAAATCTAAGAAAGTTGTTCAATCTTTTTGGTGATTAATTCATTGGCAAATGACTCGTACAAAGATGTCTTGACAAGTTCGAGATGAAGGCCGATCACCATAACGCGTTAGGGCTAAACATATCTTATTTCTTGCATGAGACCGGACCCGCAGGTTGCCTACGTTCCTCCAGTGTAGATGCTCAGGTCACCGTAGTTCTTGTGAATACCCCATTTTTTGTGATGGTTGCTTCGTCCTTCATTGGTGGAGGATGATGATGATCTTGATGCGAACTTCTTTGAATGAGGGGGATTTCTCTTTTTTGTTTTTTTTTTTGTGCTCTAACTTTTGCCTAGGTTGTTTTGAAGAGTCAACCTAGCGAGCCTTTTTTTTTAAATCACCATTTGAAAACTTTGTTTGATTTCTCCATGGTTGTTGCTCCTCCTTTTTTTGTCGCTTAATGTCTTGGATTTGATGTTGTCGCCTTCGTCACGATGTTTAACCCCTAGGCGTTCAAGTGATGGCCTTCGTTCTAAAACTTGTTTAGACATCTTTTCATCATTTTGCCAAGAATTAAATTGAACAACTTGGAAGAGTGTATGAGGATAAGAACGGCTTTTATTAAGACCGACTCAAACTTTAGCATTGACGAGAAGGAAGAAAACTTAATGCACACAAAAGAGGACTTTTGACTCTTTTTTTTTTTTTTCCTATTACTAGGCAGAGAAAGAGAAACGGAGATTGTTGTCGTCTTTGACGTTGTAGTCTCCTTGTGGCATGATCCCTTGTTGAAGCCCCATTTCAAATTTGAGCCTATCCCTTGATGAGTTGCTCTTCACCCAAGGTAAATTCACCATTGTCGATCAAATCTTTGATGATGTTACGGAGGATAAAGCATTCCACGGTAGGATGGCCACTATGTTGGTGGTAGTTGCACCATTCATCATATGCATGATTTTTACGTATCGTCTTCGGCTTGTACCCTTCCAGAGGCTTAACCTTTCCCTTTGCTACCAAGGCTTAAAATGCTTCGGTTTGGGTTACTCCTAGGAGAGGAGTGAAAATTCGGTTGTTGGTGGCACCTTTTTTACTTTTGAGGGGCGGGCCACTTGAGCATGTTTTACCGTTGACCTTTGCCTTGTTGTTGGTGAACTCTTGCAGATGGGCCTTAAGCTCGGAAACCTCTTTCTCATGAATTCTCATCTCGAGATCAAAACGGGCTTGCCACAAATCGTCTTTTCGGCGGGCATCCTCGACAAGTCTATCCATTTGTTCCTCCATGGCTCTTATTATGTTGAAAAGCCCTTCGTTGGACACGGAAATGTTCTCACCCTTGTTGTCGTTGCCGTTGGAAGCCATTGGACCTATTGTAAGAACACGGTTGATCTTAGGATGGCCCCACAAACACATTTTGAGTAAAATTATTCAACCCACAAACAAGAAAATGACTCAACCACATAACGAAAAAAGATTTTTTATATATTTATTTATTTACAAAAGTCAGAAGGACGTAGTCCTTTTTGGGATTTCTAGAAAAATAGTGGAATCGCCACACTAGTATATAGACCTTCTCTCGGTCCCATATACTCATCGGATTCCACCACGCTTGTGATACCTACATGTAAAAGGATTAAACTAAATTAATGTCATAAAGCATACATGCGAGGACGGAGTTTTATTTCATCCATAATAACCACTTTGGGGACGGAGTTTTATTTCGTCGATAATAACCACTTGTTTCTTTTGGAAACGGCATGTATGATTTGATGACATTAGTTTAGGGAAATCTCGACACACGAAAACCGACTTGGTCACGGAGTGTTAGATCCTAACTAGAATTGTGTTGGCTTGTGCTCAGTTAAAGAGAGGCTTAAGGTCACCCCCGGCATGTAGTCGTGAACTACGCCACGGGTTGAGGTTTACCGCTTCGAGAGAGTCAAGGTCGGGTGGAGCTTGAAACTCTCTAGGGCGGGCCTCGATGGGTTTGGGATTGGACTTGTGCGACTCGATTGTGAGCAATTCATAGGAATATGTGCATGTAGTGTGAGGTCAAGCCAAGTGACAAAATATAATTTTTTTTAAAACAAAATAAAAGCAAATAAGCACATATTTACAACTTTCGAATCACCCGTGTGACCGATAAAATAAACAGAAAATAAAAATTCTTTTGTGTAGGCCCGATGTCCACACACTGTCATTCTGTGCATTCTATTCACTGTTCTGTTTTGGAAATGCACCCAGAAGCACGCGCATTAGGCTACCTACTCAGGAATCGCGCGCGTTAGAGGAAGAGGGGCAGAGGCGCCCGCTTCTGGGTGAAAACCTGCAAATCAGTGGGTTCAAGGGATTGCCTTGACCCTAAATAAGAAAACTTTCCCCTGCAAAATTTGTTAGCACAGAAACATGGAATTGAAGGATGAGATGAGAGGCGGACGATTCTGGTGGTGAAGGTCGGAGGCGTGCGCTTTAGGCCAAGAAGGCCAGAAGCGCGCGCTTCCCACCTTTTTCCACCAGAATGCCCAGAATGCAGAAATAAGAACACCAAAAGCAGAAATGCAAGTTTAACCCTCTAAGTTATCCCCAGCAGAGTCGCCACTGTAGATACCCCGGGAGAGACCACTACTTGGCTAGAGCGGTGGAAGGATCCTAGGATGTCTAACTTGTTTTAATCTGTAGAGTCGCCACCTATGTTATTAAGGGAACATAAGAAAAACCTAAAGAAATAGCCTATTTTATGTTACGAAACCAAATATTCAGGAGATAAGGGTTCGGGAGTTAGGTGACGGAGTGGGAAGTACTTAAACACCCACTCCGCCCCGCTTACGCGGGTCTTGCTACTATTGGTGTTCTAATGCTAAATGTCATTCTATTGATATTTAAAATACGCTAGCAAATATATAATAAAGAAAAGGGGAAAATAAAAGAGGATTGTTTTATTTATAAATTTATGCTAAAGATTACATGTAACAATTACATTGATATGAAATGGGGAAATTAAAGTGGAGTTTAGAATGTTGGAATGTAACCTTGACCAAACTTCAATAGTGAAGTGGCCTTTTGGTTGTATTCTTTTTTATGGGGATTACATACACATTAGAATAGATGAAAGATGAAGAAAAAAAGTAAAGAGTTTTGATAAAGATAAGTAAAAGAGTTTAGAAAGAGAAAGTAGGCATTGTACCTTGTGCTTGAATGGGGAAGAACCAATTTGTCTATAGTAACCACTCTTTGAAAATGGACTTTTGAGTTTTAGAGAGTTTTTGAGTCAAGAATCCTTCCTCCCTTTCCATGGTGAAATGAAGAGGTATTTATAGGTGTTAGGGAAGTGTTTGTGGTCACAAAGATGGTTCTTCCCCGGATCAAGCCAAGACATAATGGCCTTGGGGGTTACAAATCAGAAAATGAAGGAAATTTGGCAAAATCTGGGATTCTGGAGGTGGGAAGCGCGCAAATCCCACCCCCCCTATGGGAAGCGCACGCCTCCCACAAAGGAAGGCAAAGGCGCGCACGTCCCGCCTTCAGAAAATCCATATTTTAGCTCAAAAGTTAACCCCATTATGCAGTTAAGCCCCGAAACTAACGAAATCAGTCAGAAACTTAACGAACACCACGAAAGTCAACAAAAACAAAGTAAACAAAGACTCAAGGTTGACTTTTTCACTTATTCAAGTCTAAGACCAACGGAGTAAGTCAATAACTTAACGAAAAGTAACGAAAGTTAACAAAAAGTAACAAAACTTAACAGAAAAGAGGAAGACAGAGAATGTGTATGCAATCGGGACATGAGAGGTACAAGGAGGGGTGTCTACAGATTCCAATAAAAAGCAACCATCTCTTCACCAGTAGTCAGGGCAGAGGCAGGCTCATAGGTCAGATCGAAATCCTCACGAGAAATCCTACAATCATCATATAGGTATGTGATCATCTCGGCCCCGGCCTTGGGCTGATTTGGTTTCGTAGGAACTACAGCTCGTCCCCTCCGGCGGCCATGACCTCGGCCCCCTTCTAGGACGTCGGCTCGAAACTGGTCAACAATCCTCGCGGAGGTGCTCTCTCCTAACATAGCTGCAGAGGAAAGAAGGAAATTAGCATCAAAAACCGGGGTAGGGGATGCAGTCGCCCCCCTTGTCCCATCCACAGAAGCCGAGGAGAGCACCTCGTCGACCGACAGAAGGTAATGAGAAAAATTATGGTTCAGAAGGTCAGGAAGGGAGGAAAGGACTACTAAACTAGGATTCATCACTCCAAGACGATCGAAACGATGACTATTGCTAGGCCAGTCTACCGTTCCATTAAAATCCCTATGTATTACAAGAAATTCCCTAACCTCATCCAAGGATAGCAGAAACCAAGGACCATCTGCTCTCCGATAAACCCTACGATTCACTCTATGAAATCCCAGGCGGATCGATGATGAAAAATCTAAGGACATTTTAATGACAGAATGGAAGCACGGCAGAGTTGAAAAATGAAATTGGAAATGTGAAAAGGGGGGAAAATACCTGGTTAAGCGATTGAGGTTGAGGATGGAGGAAAATGGGCAGAAAGAAGATGGAATGCCAAAACAATGTTGAATAATTAGCCAGAAACAAGCTGAGTTAGACAACCGCCGGTCGAATCGTCAGAGAAGAAAGCCTTGAAGTTGTGAAGATTTTGACAAGGTTCAGTAAAAAGTAAAAAGGATTTAGGGATTTCAACCGCTTGAAATTCCTGGTTCGGGAATATCCCGAGAATTTGACCTCAATTCGCCTGAGATCTCGTGAAAATCTCGTGGTAAGTGGTGGTTATACACGTCATCACACTAAGCCATCATTACCCACAATTAAGGATTGAGTTTTCCCCATAAAGCAAATGTCTCTTCACTTATCCCTCGCCGTCTGACGCAAGTGACGTCACAAGCTGTGACATCATGAGCTTGGAAAACAGTGAACGATCAAGAGACTGCCAGCACAGACCGACATATGTATAGTGACATCTCGTCTTTGACCAGATTTGACTAAATTACGGAAAGGCTATCAAATACAAGTGTATTCCATGCCGACATGTCAATAAACACCAGGAGATCGGCATTAATTTAAGACGACGTCATGAAGCAGGTGATGTTAGCGAAGCTATAGATCAAGAGTCATCGTGACAACAGGTAAAATCACAGACAGAGTAATGGTTGACAGGAAGCAAGATACTTCTATTAATATACCAAAAGGACCCCCACAACATGGCCGGGGGCCTGACCTATGTAAAATCAAAAGAGGAACTGGTTGGTTATACTAGCTAAAAGATTCAAGAAAGATCACAATCTTGATTTTGGTCTTCATCTTCTTCTTCCCATTCTTGATCTCCGTCGTATGCTGGATCATCAACATCAATACCATCTTTGGTATCATCTTCCTCATCCTCCTCATCATCATCCTCATCCGTATCCCCTTCATGGTCTTTATCACCATCTTCGTCGCCATCATCACCATCGGAAAACTCATTCTCACTAAAGATTGGGTCAGGCTCTGAGAATTCGTCATTACTATCGGACGGTGACTCCTCCACCAGAATAGACGACTGCCCCTTTGAAGGCAACATAGAATCACTGCTGCTGCTAGAATCCGAGTGAGAAGCATGGCTCCCTGAATCTGAGCTCACCTCCTCTGGGAAGGCATCATCATAGGTTCTTTTCGGGGCCATTGGGGGTTTTCTTGAAGAATTTTGAAGAAGGAAGAAATTTGGAAGAGCAAAATTCCAAGCGATAAGCCTTATATACCCCCAGAATATGAGGGGGTGGAGTATTTATTTCAGTCATAATTGGGGCGCAATTAATGAATGATCGCTCTCCAGGGGGAATAATGATATTGTAACGCCCGTCCTAATTCTTGTTAAATTCTTGACTTGCTTGTTAAATTCTTGACTTGCTAGTTAAATTCTTGACTTGCTTGTTAAATTCTTGACTTGCTTGTTAAATTCTTGACTAGCATATTTATATGCTATTTTATTTGAGTTAATTATTTAACTACTTTAGAAAATGAAGGTGGTTAAATGTCAAAGTTGAAAGTTTAGGGGCCTTTTTTCAAAGTTAAAACTTGAGGGCCTAGTTGCAATTCTTGGAAACTTGCAAGTATATCTTGTTGGTTTTGTCTGAGAATGAATTCTCAAACAAATCTTCTCGTACTCTCTCTGGGTGAAAAAGCTTGGTTTAGGATTCTTCCTATTCTCGACTCCTCGAGCTCAATTAACTCTCTGTTCGTGATTCTGGACCCGAATAAATATTCGTGGCGTTGAATAGAGCGTTTTCGACCGATCAAAAATTAATTTGGGTCAACTTGATTTCGGACTAGGTAAGCTATTGACTCCCCCTTACTTGTAATAACATGCATATATGTTATTCCCGATACGTGTTCTTGTTAAAATCGAGTTTTGAGCAATTTTTGTGATACTTGTAAATTTGGGACAAATGGAGTATATAATCATTGTAGAAAGATGAGGTAATACATGAAAGTTTGAATATGAGCATACTTCGATGCTCTGAGTAATATTTGTATGTTAGGAAAATTTATACTCCTACTCGTGAGACGGTAAAATATTAACTTGATTTAAATGTTATTAGAAAAATGGTACTATTATTTGTGGTGCGGGGAAATGAATGAAAAATGAATGAAAGTATCCCTGAATGAGTATATTAGTATATTATAAAATTGTAATTATACTTTTGGGACGGTGAAATATTGAAATGGAATAAAAGAAAATTATTCTTTTACTTGTGGGACGGTGATAAATTAATGAAGTGTCCCTATAGAAGTGTTCTGAGCATGTTAAAATGCACTCTTGAATGTTAGAAAGTGTTAGTGGGTTTATACTCCTACACTTGGGACGGAGAATTTGTAAGTATAAAAGTCTCTGTTGAAATAAGAAAGTATAATTGAAATAGGTGATTTAAGCTTATTATATGTCCTGTGTAATGTTAAATTGTGAGTAAAAGTATACTCCTACGCTTGGGACGGACAATTAATAAACCTGGGAAAAGAAATGAAAATTCGAGATTTTGGGCCTTGGGCGACCGCCCAAGCTATCTGAAATATTTGTTCTTGGAAAAACTGGTTTTGGGCGACCGCCCACACCCTTTTGTGCGGCCGCCCATATGTCCTGAAAAATTGTAAAACTTGTTCAATGATTGTATAAGTTAGAAATAACCCTTGTTAAGGCATATAGCCTTAAGATAAGATGTCCTTGCAAGTGTTGTGACATCTTAGGGGCATCAGAAGTGAGTCTTGAACATGATTACTCATTAAATTAAAATGAGAACTTGAGTATAAAAGAAAGAACTCTTCTTTATGTCTTGAAAGTGCTATGAACAAGCACTTATGTGTTATGCTTGTCTTGGAACCTATGTTTGTGTACCTTAGGGGCACCAACTAATGTCTTGAGCTTGAATGTCCTAAGAAAAGGATTGGAAAATAATACGTGAAAGATGTATAATTCATCTTCCTAGCTTGAACTTGAAGTATAAGATAATTAACTCTTGTACATGTTTAACCATCCAAAGAAATGGATTGAGAACTTGGATATAAGATGATAAAATCTTGTATATGTACTGAATGTCTTGAAAGTCTTGAATGTCTTGAATGTCCTGAATGTCTTGAATGTCTTGAATGTCTTAAGTTGAGACAGTAACTTAAGTATAAGACAATAAAATCTTGTACATGACTTGAACATCCAAATAATTGGATTAAGACTTGAATATAAGATTATAAAATCTTGTACGTGCCTTGACACCAATATATGTGTATGGTAATAAACTTGAACGATTCTTGATGTGTATATGCAAATCTTGCATATATTTACTTGATAGAATGTTACTTCTTGATTACTTGATACATGGTATGAATAATCGAAAGAGTTGGGATATGGGATTAGATAGAGAAAAATTAACTCTACTACACATTTGAATTTGATACGTGTATATTGGAAGTGCTATGAATAAGCACTAAAGTGCTAGTGATTGGTTTTAATCGTGTATATACTCAATGAAGTATACAAAGAATAAAGAAGATATCTTGTCTTGAAATGGGTTCCTAAAGAAAATAGGGACTAGTGTAATATGAAGATAATTCATATAATCGTGAATACTACGATTTAAGTTAATAAGAATAACTACAGAACACAATATGTGTTGGAAAATGTATTCGATTACTAACGATACATATACGTGAGATATGACTGTGACTAGGTATGATGTGACCTATTCTACTACGTATTTAGAGTCTAAGGTATTGGGCTCTATTTGATAATAAGGGTATCTTGATAGACACTTTAATGTGTTAAACGTGATATGAATATGTACATGCAATCTTGGCATGTGACAAAGTGATATAGAATGATATACCCTACTACTTGTTGAGGTCTGTTATTAATAGACTCTAACTTGGATTGACCGTGTTATATGGACACTCTACGTGCCATTGTTAGATTGATTTGTCTTCGCAATGATTGCGTACGTGTACTTGTATTCTCGTGAGCACATGATACATGATTACATGGTGCATATTCTCGTGAGCACAAGATACATGATTACATGGTGCATAAAGACTGGTCCACTAATATGGGACTTAGTTCTATTCTCGTAGTTCAAGTAAACATCTACTTGTGCATTCTCGTGTGAGTCCAGCTGGGTTATTTGGTGCAGAGGGGTGTATAGGTTCACGCTTATTGCGAGTGCTGGGGCTAAGTGATAATCGTGGGTCTATGCATTCGGTCTGTTTTTCCCTTACTACCGGCTATAGTAAGGGCTTAGTATCCTGTATTAGAGCAATACGCCTAATATAAGTGAATGCTAAACTCGTGAACACCTCGTGAATCTTGTTCTTGTGAATGACACTGGTTACTGGGTCTTCTTATATACTGCATAGCAGTCTCTTGATCTTGATCGTGGTTGTTATCAGCTATACAAGCATCGACAACAATGGTATTCTTGGGAGAAATAAGGAAGGATTCAGGTAATGATACGTGATAGGCCTATGTGCTTCTTGGTGAGTTGGTCTAGCCTCTCACACTACTTGACTATTTGTTACCTGATCATATCTTGAGCTTGATTACTTGTTGAGTTGGCTTAGCCTCTCCTATACTTGTTACTTGATATATGATTACTTGAGTATCTACTGGAATTGCGTGATAACATGTCATGTAGTTGCATGTTAATAGCTTACTGAGATTTATCTCACCCTTTATTTGTTTCCCCCCCAGGAAAGCAGGGGATAGTACGCAGTGAGGCTCGACATAGCTGGGAACGTACTCCGCAGGATGTTCTTGTTTGAGACTAGTGTCCTTTTACACTTTGGTAAAGACGATGTTGTATGAGTTGTTAAACTCAGGGCTTGTTTGGGGTAGACTTGTGTAGTACTTGTTGTCTCTAGACATCTCTTGATGCCAGATTATGTGCTAGGCATGTCTTCCGCTGTATATAACCATGTTTGGTTTTAAATTTTCTTAGTCTAGAACTCGTTGTGAGCTATCTTAGCTCCTTACTCTTGAGTATATATATCATGTCAGTTTGTTTCTAACAGGTATTGTTCCTGTTTCCCGTTAGTTTCTTGTTTCTTGTTAGTTTTTCATTCCTTGTTAGTTACGCGCACCAGGTTCGAGGTTCTATTAGGGGATCCCAGGACTTGGGGCGTATCAGATATCACCTGAAATAAATCATGATGACATCAGGAAATCTAAACTGTGAAGGATTTTGGCGGCTGACTATCAAATCAACAATAAATGAAGCGCAATCAATGAACTGAGTTCCTACTCGGCACGCCGAGATAGAAACTCGGGAGCCACTGAACGGCATAAACCGACTTGGTTAAATGGAACCCATACACTCTGGGCCCACGCACCTAAAAGGCCCATATCGAAGAAGCCCATGATCAAGGGCCGACATCAAACAAGACGAGCAGGCAGCTCTTGCCTAGGCCGAGGTCTAGAAGCCTAATCCCTAGTCGGCCTCTATGACGAGCCAGGCTAGACGATGGGCCGACTTGTACCAAAAACTTCCCATTACCATAGGGAATCCATTTACAGAGTTATATTACGACTCTAATACCAAGAATCCTTATCTAAACCAGGATGTCTCCTCCATAAAGATAACTGGGATATCATCCATCCTTATCCGGAGTCTATCTCCAAGGAATACGAGTCCCATAACAATACGGGCTCCCTGGCTTTTCTAACAAGTCAGAACTCATTCACCCACGCCTATATAAACATGTCCTCTACATAGGAAACGGGTAATGAACTCTTTGGCTAAAAAACCAGTCAATTGATTTGTCTATTCTCATTTAACACCCTTATTCTCACTCTCACGCCGGAGGGCTTTCGCCGGTGAAACCCCGGCGTAGTTTACGTTTATTTATTGTGCGCAGATCCGTACGAGGAAGTTCTCATTGATGGATTAATCCGAACCGGTAGACGAAGGGCTGATCCGACACGTTTTTTGCAGCATCACTTTCCATCATGAGTTTATATATATATATATATATATATATATATATATATAGTTTTATACTTTGTTTTGTTTTCTAATTTGTTTTGATTTTAGTTTTTACTTCTTTTTTAATAAACTTTACTTAATTGGGCAAGTGTATTTAGAAAATGTGTGCAAATAGTGTCACTCATATACGCACACCTAGATGATTGTCTGATTATTCTTTTATGTCTTAAAAGGGCAATGCTAGGGGCACAAAAACAATTTCACAAAATCATAGGTGACGATATTTTATTGGTTGCATCGATTATGGACCCGACACACTCTAATTAAAAACACCAATAAAATTTTGGCACGTCATTTTGTAAGCCACATTTTGTGTCACTTTACATTTACCCATCTTAAAAAACAAAAGTTAAATAAATTTTTAAAATTTATAATATAATTTGAAAATGGGTGGGTTCAATAATTAAGGAAAATGTGATGTGTTTGTGACTTGTGAGTGTTGATAGTTGGGTAGGAGAGAGAAAGTGGGGTAAAAAAGAGTTAGTGGATAATTGTTGTGAGTATGACATGTAGACCACACTTTCCATTTTAAGATTTTGACTCTTAAAATGAAACGGAGGGAGTATGCAATTTTACCCAAATCTGAAGACCGCTTTTACCGAAAGGCGGAGCCTCACTCAGGGTCCGCTCCTGAGTTTAGAATAAGAGAGAAAGAAAAGAAATGAGAAGAAATTTAAAATATTTTCCTGTCAAGGGGTGTTCCCGAGATTTTTAAGGAGAGAAGTGGAAAGAAAATAAAGGAAAATATCAAAGATTTTCCTCTCTTTTAAATCCTTTCCCAAAAGTGAGAAGAATTTTTTTTTGGGGGGGGGGGGGGAGAAAATTCAATGATTATTTTTTTTTTCAAAAACTCAATTTTACCCTCACACCAAAAGTGAGAAGAATTGTGGTTGGGGGTTTGGGGGGGGGGGGGGGGAAGAAAATTCAATGATTAATTTTTTTTCTTTCAAAAACTCAATTTTACCCTCACACCTCATATCATATCCCAACCAACCTATCAGACAGAAAACCAGATCTACCGGTCATATTTCTCCATTGCACAAACCCTGAACACGCAAACCCTCCCAACTTATTGTCTAGCTACCCGTCATCACCCTAAAAAAGCCAAACTTAATTGTCTTTCCCCAACAAAAAAAAAAAAAAAAAAAAAACTTTGCAGCAGCAAATCGAATTAGAAAACAATGACATTTGATTCAAATGCACTACTTTCTCTGTCCTAAAATAATTGTATATTTTTATTGCATATAAATTTTAAAAATCATTCTTTTGTAAATTAATAACAATAGTGTATGAAAACATTTTGCTAACTACTTTTTCTAAAAAAAATTATTTTTTCAGTATATAGTAAATATAAGTAAAGAAATTTAATTTTGTAAAAAAAGAATTAATCACCACTTTTATATTTAATAAATGAGAGCACAAATGTAATTTCATTTTTTTTCTCTTCAGTTCATCTCAAAACTCTGGAGCGAGAGAAGAGAAAATTGGGTGTTTCCATCTTTTTTTTCTTCCTAACTCGGGAGCACTTAAGTAAGGAATTAAGAGCTCATTTGGTAGCTCGATTGGATAAGCATAATTATTAATACATGTACTATTATTACCCTTGCTATTAATCAGTACTGGTAATCAGTTCCAACAAAATATGATTACTTTTTAGTTTCAAGATTATTATATTGAATAATTATTTTGTTCCAATTGGGCCCTCAATCCACCATTATTTTGACTAATGTTTGGCAGAAAAGACTAAAACTTACTTCTATAAGTCAGATTTTACACATCGAGATTTTTTTAAACTTACAAAACAGTCTCTCCCTTTGCTTCACCTCCCCTTCTCCTTCTCCCTCTTTCCTTCTCTTTTCTCTTCCTTAAAAACTCTCCGAGGCAATGGAACACCATCCCCAAGCACCGGGCGATCAAACCGCCGGTGATCACCCCAACCACTTCCACGGCAACAACTGCACAACCTGCATAAACTGCGGCGGCCCCACCGCCTTCCCACCTCCACCGTCATGGTCCGACACATCTCCTCCGCCAGTTTACATCCCCATCCGTGCTCCGGCGATCAACCTCCCTCCTTCTCACTCCACTCCCCAACAAACCATCATGTTAACTCCAGTCCCACAATCTCAAAAAGTCCCCACCGTCTCGCCGCCGTACCATTTCCAAACTCCGACCAAAATCATCCACTCCCAAGACGACATCATCCGGTTCCGCGACTCCAACACGTCGAGAAACTTTCTAGGTTTCATCGTTTCTCTCTCTGAATCAATCCGATCCCATAAACTCTCCGACCTCTGTCACCAGTCCGCCACCGTCACCACTATCATCTCCCTTCTCGAAACCCTAATCCAATTCATAGATGAAATTCCCCCAATTCAACAATCGGCGCGTTACGGAAATATCTCATACCGAGCTTGGCACACTCGCATGACCGAAAATTCAACTTCCTTCATGCTGAAATTCCTCCCACCCGATCTCCATTCTGCTACCATTGAGCTAGTTCCTTACTTCGAGGATAGTTTTGGTAATCCGAGTCGCATAGATTATGGTACTGGTCACGAAACCAATTTCGCGGCTTGGTTGTATTGCCTTGTGCGGATTGGTATTATCAATGTAGAGGATTATCAAGCAGTTGTTTCTAGGGTTTTCATCAAGTACCTTGAACTCATGAGGAAGTTGCAGATGGTTTACTCTTTGGAGCCAGCGGGTTCCCATGGTGTCTGGGGTCTCGATGACTATCATTTCCTGCCCTTCGTATTTGGATCATCTCAGTTGATTGATCACAAGTATATGAAGCCCAAATCGATTCATAATGATGATATAGTTGAAAACTTTTCAAATGAATATCTCTATCTTTCCTGCATTGCCTTTGTGAAGAAGGTGAAAAAGGGGCCATTTTCAGAGCACTCGCCTTTGTTGGATGATATCAGTGGGGTCCCAAATTGGAACAAGGTGAACAGCGGTTTACTTAAGATGTATAAGGTGGAGGTTATGGAGAAGGTTCCTATTATGCAGCATTTCCTGTTTGGCTGGCTCATCAAATGGTAAACCTTTATCTTTTTCTTTCTGAATCTTTCATTGGCAAGTTAATACATTTTAGTGTTTAATGGCTTAGATTTGCTGTTTAATGAACTGGCTTATAATGGATTCTGAACAATGAGAGCTTAAAACAAGAATACATGTATGAAATTGTTGCAAGTAAGTGACCTCTTTTGCTAGATTGTCAATATTATGATATCCTGATCTTGGTTGTGTGATGCTGTCAAGAGTCTAGTTTCTTCATAGCAACTTCATATTTCGTTTGCTTTTAAGATACATTAGTTTTAGCAAGTGCAAATAGTTGATGAATGCTAGGGTTACAAATGCTATTTTCTGAACTCGAACCGTACAGGCTGAAAGTGGCACACGCCACATCAAAGTCTGCAAATTGATTTGTTTTTCCCCGTCCCCTTCTGGCAAGAACTTATTTGACCTAAATGCAACTATTCCTTGTGCAGTTGTGCTCCCTTCCCCTTAGTTTATGGAGTGAGAAAATGCGCTCTTAGACAAAGTGCATAAGAGGAAATAACTTGCACAAACAAACAATTCTGATTAGATGCAATCTTCCTTCAACAGCCCTCACTTAGTCAACTATTTTAAGGACTAGGTATGAGTTTTCATATTGCAGATAGTAATTAGTAATGTTTATTGGAATATGGTGGTAGGTGTTAGGTATCCACTTAGTATATTAGTTCATATCTATTGCTCCTATCATTTGTCACCCTATCCTATTTTGTATTAGTTCTTCATCTCATCCAATTATTTTGTGTCAGTTACATTTCCCCCCCTCGTGCTTGCCCTAATATCTTTCTGTTTCTGGAATCTATGTTTACACTATGACGAGTTTGAGATATTCATATATGTCAGCATATATGTGTGCTTGTGCTCACACACACACACACACACACACATATACATATGTGTGTTTGTGTGTTTATATATACATTTGTCTGTCAAGATTTGTTTTATGACCCTGTTTGAATATGTCATTAATGATTGACATTTACATTGAATCGAGCTGTAAAAATAGGGGATTTGGTGTAGTTGGATGTAGGGACTTATTGGTTTGTGGTCAGTAGAATGATTAGTTATATGTAAATATGTTGTAGTCAGTGTGTTTGGACTATTCACTATAAATGAACCTTTCATGAGTAGACATGCCTCGGGCGTATATCTGTATGCTTGTTACAGAAAAATCAAGAAGATAAAATAAAAATAGTTGGATTATTTCTTAACAATTCTCAAGACTAAAGTTTGTACAAGTTTCTCCGCATTTGTCTTAACCATTTTTCCCTAGGGATGCAAACAAAAATAAGAAGTGCAAGCTCAATGTTCAATGTAAAGCAAAATGGAGGGAGCTGTTTTTGTTGGCAGTTTGGCTTGATTTTTTTTGTTCGTTGTATTTTTTATTTTGGAATATGGGATTCTTTTGTAAAGATACAAGGCAAAAAGTAAGAGAAATAGAAAAAAAATGTCGGACTAATTAGAGAATGTCCAAAATCAATATTCTTCTTCCTCTTCCCTTCTTCACCTCCCTCTTCTTCTTCCTTATCTTCTCCCTATCCCCTTCTCTCTTTTTCTTCTAATGCCAAGCACGACCTCTACATTGATAATCAGCTATACCTTTTATATTCCAAAAGGTTGGATGTCAACTTGCAAAAGTGACACATGTTAGCGTGACAATACCCCTAACATTTGATCAATCACCTTCACATTTGTAGACATGAGCTTGTCCCTAGAACACTTGATGTGGATCTTAAATGCGAGCTCCAGTTCCCTTTTTTTCCTACAGGGTTAGGGGTCTTTTTGAACGCTTTTAAGGTATCGGGTCTACGTCAAGTTTGGGTTTCTATTATCTTCCTCTTAGTAGTTAATTATTCCTCCTCTGTATGTCATGAAGGGAAAAATCCTCGAGTGGTTAGTTTTCTTGATCATGTTGTCCAGAAAAATGTGTTAGGTGAAAAGATGAAAATAGCGAAAGAATATATGAATATTCTAGCAATAAAATAGAAGTAGAAACGAAAAAGAACAAAAAAGAAAGGAAAACTATATAAAAGATGTTGTTTGTCTTACTGAATAGTCAAGGGCATATATCACACTTAGTTCAAGCCCATAAAGAAGCCAGGAGAAAACCACTCCCGTAAAGGCGACAATGACAGAGCTTGATCGCTAAATGTCCTAAAAATTTTCTAGCATCAAAAATAACAAATTGATCACACTTTGAATCCAAGGCAACATCGGCCCATCGAGAAACCTTTTACATGAATCTGGAGGAAAAGAACTACACACTTACTAGCCGAAACAAAGGATTCCACAAATACAGAGAACCACTATTCTGGGATGCTAGGAGAACAAATTGGTCATGAAACTCTTCTATAGACTCCGACATCACACGCCAATCCGATGTTATCTTCTTTTTAGGTCTCGACCACACTTCGAATGCAAGGCAACATCGACCCATAGTGAAACCTTTACATGAATTTAGAGGAATGAAATTACACACCTAAACCTCCTCACCCACCAGACCAAAAATATAGAGAACCACTATCCTGGGATAACAAATTGCTAATGAGACTCTTCTGTAGACTCCAACATCACAGGCCAATCTGAGGTTTTCTTCTTTTTAGGTCTATGCTTTTGTAATATGCCGTTATTATTGAGTATATTGAGAAGTAGAGGCTAAGCAAAAGCTCTAGATATGGAGTGGACGCCAGCGTTCCATAGAAACAAGCGAAGGAAGAGTAGATGTGGATTGCGGGATCCTTTGGTGGATATCAAAGGTTTTCGTGTCAACCAGACTTTTCCTTACCATTTCTACATTGGTGATTTTTGCAAAGAGTTTTTTTTTTTTTTTTTGATAGAAAAAGACTTGAATTAAAATAAGATAAAAATACAAAAGGATGGACAAGAAGTCCATCTACAAGGAGAAGGGAGAAAATTAAAATTACAATACTACATCACTAAACTAGAGCAACTCTCCAATCCCTTCTCAAATCATTTAGCGATAATCCTTTAAAACCACCATTAGCGTAAACCCAAAGAGACGCTAGCGCCACCACCTTATCCCACAAAAGATGTTTCGGTACATAATGATGTCTAAAAATCCTCCCGTTCCTTTCCATCCAAATGCACCAACAAACAACAAATACCCCACAATTTCATAATCTACACGCCTCTCTTTCTTTGCCAAAACCTTTGAACCGAATTTGAAAAAAAGAGGAGATATCTTGTGGACTCACCCAAGCTTCTCCCGCAATCCCAAATAGATAATTCCAAAGATAACGAGCTAAGATACAATGAAGAAATAAATGATCATGTGTTTCCTCAGATTCCTGCAATTCACACACCAATTAGGCGAAAGACATTTAGAAGGCCTTCGGATCTGAAGTTTGTCATTTGTATTGAGTTTATTAAGCAATAAAATCCACATAAATGCCCGAACCTTGAAAGGAGATTTGGACTTCCATGTATACGAAGAGAGAGGAAAACAAATAGGGTTGGGACTTCGAACCAAAAATGTAAGAAAGGATTTACAAGAATATTCCCCTGAACCCTCCAAACCCCAAACCCGAGAATCCTGCTTATCACACAAGCGAATATGGGACAACAAAGAAAGAAGATGACCAGCATCAGTATACTCTCTATCATTTAGATTCCGAAAGAAGTGAAAATTCCAAGAACTAGATTCAACCCCCTCCTCAAACACTTTAAAAGCAGAAACCGAAGCCCAATGAAGAATAGAAAGTCGATACAAACGAGGAAAGAGGTCTCTGAAAGGAGAGTTACCTGCCCATGAATCTTCCCAAAAACGAATATGAGCCCCATTACCTACCTTCAAACGAATGTGCGGAATGAATACGCGGTGACACTGATGTATAAATTTCTACGGGCATTTGTGCGAACCTGGGCTGACAGAAGAAGCATCCCAACCATTGTTGTGCATCCCGAACTTACTCTTAATCACTTTATGCCAAATAGAACATGGTTCTCGAGGAAACCTCCAAAGCCGTTTACTAACTAAAGAGATATTCCGACTGATCAGATTCCCGAGCCCCAATCCACCCTCCTCCTTAGGACGGCACACTTTAGCCCAACTACCAAATGATCTCTCCTATCCTCTCCCGTACCTTCCCACAAAAAATTCCTCATCACCCTCTCAATTCTATCCGCCATAACAACCTTAGGGATTTTAAAAAGAGAGATAGTAGAGCGGAATACTAGTGAGGCAGGTTCGGACCAGAGTAATGCGCTCGCCCAGTGAAAAATAAGCGCGTTTCCAACTAGCAAGGCGCTTATTTACTCTCTCAACCCCAGGATCCCAGAAAGAAATGTTCCTCGGATTCTCCCCATAGGAACTCCAAGATAAGATAAGGGCCAAGCATGAACTTTACAACCAATTAAAATTGCATACCTATTAACCACATCATTCCCCATGTTAATCCCGGCTATCCCACATTTGCCCAAATTAACTTTCAACCCAGACACACATTAAAAAAGCTGAAGGATAGTAATCACATATTTAAAATTACGCACCCCTTCAGCAAGAAATAAGATCGTGTAATCTGCAAACTGAAGATGAGAAACTATGAAATTC
This sequence comes from Campanula takesimana, assembly GCA_026119855.1. Taxonomy (NCBI): domain Eukaryota; kingdom Viridiplantae; phylum Streptophyta; class Magnoliopsida; order Asterales; family Campanulaceae; genus Campanula; species Campanula takesimana. Next base: position 168,936 of record JAOWBW010000947.1, read on the forward strand.
TCCTTACCCACCTTACACCCTTCCACAACTCCCACCTCCTCGCCTCTAGTAATCAATCTACTCAAAACATCCGCGACAAGGGTAAACAAAAAGGGGGAAAGAGAATCTCCTTGGCGTAACCCTCTTGAAGCCTCAAACCACTCTTGAGGTTTACCATTAACTATGACAGAAAAAGTAGGCGCCCTAAAACACCCTTTAATCAATCGTCGCCATCTATCCCCAAACCCTTTACGCTCAAGAACATGATCTAAAAACTACCAGCTCACTCTATCATAAGCCTTCTCAAAATCTAGTTTCACCACAACCCCCTTTTCCCTTTCCTCGTTAAATCCGCAACCGTCTCATTCGCAATCAAAGCTGCATCAATACCTTGTCGTCCCCCAACAAAAGCACTCTGAGCTTCAGACACAGTATCACCTACCACCATCCTCAATCTAAGGGACAACACCTTCGTTATAATCTTATAAACACTTGTCACCAAACTGATAGGTCTAAAATCACTCACCCTCGCAGAACGATCTTTCGTAGGAAGAAGAGTAATAAACGTAGAGTTTATACTCCTACCTATAATACCATTCTAAAAAAAAATCATTAAACACTCGCACCATATCTTGTTTCACAATACCCCAACAAGACTGGAAGAAGGCCATCGAGAAACCATCTGGTCCAGGAGCCTTATCTTTCGCCATCCCATTAATAGCTCTACGAATCTCCTCCTTCGAAAATTTTCTTTCAAGCCAATTTGCCTTTTGAGGCTCTATCGGGCACCACTCTATGCCTTCTAACCGAGGTCTACTTTGACACTCTTTTTGGAAGAGATCTTTATAAAATTTTTAGTGATGGAATCAGAAATCAATTCTGGATTTTGAACCAAATCACCGGAGTCTAGCTGAACCTCAGAAATATAACTCCTCCTCCTACCGGTAGCAACCCTATGAAATAACTTTGAGTTGTTATCCCCCTCTCTAACCCACTTAAACTTTGACTTTTGATGCCAGCTGATATCCTCGCACATAAGTAACTCATCCAAATTATTTTTCAGTTCACTTCTCCTTCCCTCTTGCTCGGAGGAAAGTGAACCCGATTCCTCCAAACTATCTATACTGGCAATCTCCTGCAAAACTGCATTTTTGGCAACTCTAATATCCCCCAAAACCTCTTTATTCCAATCTTTTAGTTTCTCTTTAACAAACTTCAACTTTTTCATAAGCACGAAACCAACCCACCCTTGAACCTGACACTCTTCCTACCAACTTGCTATATCCTGCCCTGGAAGCTAGAGTGTAGAATCCACATATTCTCAAATCGAAATGGAGTCGGACCCCAACGTATCGGGCACGACTCAAGCAAAATTGGAAAATGATCTGACACTGGCCACAAAAAGAGTTTTATTAGAATAAGAATGTCGAGTCAGATGAACAAGGAGTGGAACACTAAACATAAAAAAAGAAAAAAAAATCGTACAGTGAGAATTACACAATGGGAGCAGCGCAGTGATAAGGAACCATTAGCCAACACACTTAAAGATATGGATGTGTGTTTAGGCGGGTTACCCGAAATTCGACTCGGACTCGACCCGGGAAATGGTCACCCAACTCGCACCTAGTCTCTTACGCGAGTCGAACTCGGTGCGAGTGTTGAGTTCGGAAAACTGGTCGAGTCGAGTCAAATAGGCCACCAGACTCGCACATTTTGGATGTATGGATTCACTATTGATCGAATAGGAATGAACATTTTTGGCAAATTGTGTGAAATTTTAAGGTGATACAAAGCTTTTGTGGAAGGGGAGCCCCACAATAAAGGCAGCAGTAGCAGAGGTAGAGCACAACGATGGACGTCTCACATCTATTCGACCAATCACTAATTGTTGGCCTGGATAAAAATGTAAAAACAACAAAAGATTGGATTTTCCCCACAAATGAAGCCATACATTGAGTTGGTATAGTTGGTGTACCAAAGTCCAAGGTTAACAGTTCCAGAAAGATAACGAATAATGCGTTTAATAGCAGTTAAGTGCGCTTCTCTAGGGTCTGCTTGATAGCGCGCACAGACACAAACACTAAACATGATATCTGGTCTACTAGCAGTAAGATAAAGGGGAGAGCCAATCATACCTCGATATAAAGTTTGATCAACTTTCTTACCTTTAAGTCTTTGTCAAGCTTATTGCCTGTGGCCATTGGAGTGTCGTATGCTTTGGCATTCTCAAGTCCAAATTTCTTGATTAAGTCTCTTGTGTACTTAGCTTGATTTATGAAGATGCCATCATTCAATTGTTTGATTTGAAGCCCGAGGAAAAATGTGAGTTCTCTCATCATGCTCATTTCAAACTTGCTTTTCATGAGCTTCTCAAAGCGCTACAAAGTAACTCATTAGTAGAACCAAATATAATATCATCGACATAAATTTGAACAAGTAAAGAGTGATCATTATACTTAGCAATAAAAAGAGTTGTATCGATTTTACCGCGCTTGAAGCCTTTCTCTAGCAAGAATTTTGATAGAGTATCGTACCATGCTCTTGGAGCTTGCTTAAGTCCATACAAAGCTTTTTGAAGTTTGAAGACGTGATTTGGAAATCTGCTATCTTCAAATCCAGGAGGTTGAGCTACGTAGACCGTCTCTTGGAGTTCACCGTTGAGAAATGCGCTCTTCACATCCATTTGATAAAGCTTGAACTTCTTGTGAGAGGCATAAGCTAAGAAAATTCTAATAGCTTCTAGTCTTGCTACAGGCGCAAAAGTTTCATCATAGTCGATTCCTTCCTCTTGCCTATAGCCTTGCGCAACCAACTTTGCTTTGTTCCTGGTGATGCTTCCATTCTCATCCATCTTGTTTCTGAATACCCATTTTGTACCAATAACACCTTGGTCATGAGGTCTGGGCACCAAAGTCCAAACCTTGCAGCGCTCAAATTGGTTAAGCTCTTCTAGCATAGCAGTAACCCAGCTTGAATCTTGGAGCGCTTCATCAATCTTCTTTGGTTCGATTTGGGAGATAAAAGAGTGATACTCATCATCAAAGTTTGATGCTCTCCTAGTACGAACCCCTACATTGAGATCACCAATGATATTTGATGTTGGATGATCTCTAACTTCACGAACCTTGGGAGGTAAGTTAGGTTGAGTAGTAGGAATACGAAGATCTTCAATGAGTACTTCATTTGCTCCAACATCGAGGTCATCAAAAGTGATTTGCTGAAGTGGAGAAACATCATGCGCAGGAGGAGGTTTTTGCGCATCAGGAGTTGCAACTTCTGGCGCAGCATCGGGTGTATGCGCATGAGATGGACTTGCTTGATTCTGACTTTGATTATCTTGATTATCATTCTGCGCAGGTGCAGTTTGAGGCTGCGTACCTGTCTCATCATTCTCAGCAGAATCATCAGAATCATTTGGAGCCAAATGTGGCTCAAGTAGAGAATGCTCATCAAAAGTAACATGTAGATTCTACAATTACTAGAGTAGTTCTATTAAAAACGCGAAAAGCTTTAGAATGTTTGGCATACCCAACGAAGATACCTTCATCTGCTTTGGCGTCGAATTTACCTCTATGGTCTTTGCCGTTGTAGAGGATATAGCATTTGCAGCAAAAAATCTTGAAGAAAGCAATGTTGGGCGCTCTTCCTCTCCATAGCTCATATGGAGTCTTGTTATAGGCTTTGTTGATGAGGGATCTATTCTGAGTAAAGCAAGCAGTGTTGACAGCTTTTCCCCAGAAATACTTTGGAAGTTTAGCTTCTGCTAACATAGTCTTTCCAGCCTCAATCAACGTGCGATTCTTTCCACAACGCCATTTTGTTGAGGAACTCCAGAAGCAGAGATATTGTGATCAATTCCATGGTCATCATAATATTGAGCAACATCGTTATTCTTTGAACTTAGTTCCAATGTCTGATCTAACGCTTACGATGTCTTCTTTTTGAGTTTGGAGCTTTCAGAAGAGAGCAGTCGAGATATCATGGCAGTCGTCTTTGGATATCATCATTTCGACCCATGTGTATCTAACGCTCACGATAGTCATCCACCACAACTAATGAATATTTGTTTCCTTCAATGCTCGCGGTGGTGACCGGTCCAAACAGATCCATGTGAAGTAGTTTTACAAGCATTATGAAGTTGAGGATGCAATCTTGCTGGGGAAAGACTGCTTAGGCTGCTTTCACTTTCTTTGCTACAAAACAGAGATTTGTGATAGAATTTATAGCAGTAAGATAAAAAATGGAAACATTCCTGTGAGCAAAGTTAGTCCAGATGTGCCATCCTTGATATAGCAATGCGTTAAAGTGAATTGGCATTCTAGGCTTTTATCGCAGAATTGTGATATGGAGAGTATGTTGTGCTTGAGACTATCTATTCTGATTAGTCCATATCCAATTATGTGCCCTTTGTTGTTATCACCATATGTTACTGAGGGACCTCTTCCTTCACGCACATCTTCAAGAGCGTTGACATCTCCAGTCGTGTCTAGAATCCACTGTCGATACCAAATATGCGTTTGAGAGTGCGCAGTGAAGCAGGAGACCTTTTCTGCTTGTTGGAACATTGACTTGCGCTTCTACAGTAGAGTTATCATTATCATTTAAGTTCAGCAGGCACTTTAAGAGATTCCTTGCGCGGCTGCGAAGTTGGTGATGACGCAGCTTTGTCAGGTTTGCTCTGGCAAATAGGAACTTGCCATTCTGTCTGCTTGGTGAAGGTGTCCCATTTCCACTAGTTGAGTGAAGGTGGGACCTTTCTTGATTGTCCTTGGCGCATGCTCAGGTTCCATTTCAGAAACAACTTCTGAATCATTGTCAGCATTTGCCACTAAGCAGAGCAGTCCATCCTCAGAATCAGCATCGATGTCTTCAGTGTCAGTCTCTATCCAAGTCTTCAGTTCCTTCTCTGCGCTGTTTTCTTCAGCAACCATTCAGTATGCTTAGGTGCTTTGTGCGCAGGGTTGCTTTTCCTCTTGTACTCAAATTTTGGAGTAGCATTTTGAAGCGAGATGTCCTGGCATTCTGCAGTTGTGGCAGACCAAGTCATCATCTTTCTTTGAGTCACTATTGAGAGAGAACAGGAGGTTTGCATGAGGATCCACCAGGTTTGGAGAACTTTCTGAATTTGATCTGAGGTTTGAGCAGGCGCAGGAACATGTGAATAGTTAGCCATTGCCCAAGATTTTGAAGCCATATTGAATCGGCACCCAAGCTGTTAAGCTTGAAAAACATATACAAGTTTTATGAAGGTGTTTGCTCTGATACCACGGGGCAACAAGGGTATGAAAAATGCTAGGGGGGGTGAATAGCGTTTTAAAATTCTTTTCAAACCCTTTTGCAATTCAATGGCTTATGCGCACAGCTCTTATTTTGGCTAAGTATAGCGCGCAGCAAGAGTGTGAAATGCACAGCGGAAGATTTAAAGCAGCTCTGCGCAGGGTATACTGCGCAGAGATAAATAGCAACTGCGCAGGGAAATCTGCGCAGAAAAGAAAAACGCACGCGTTAAATTTTGGCTAAAGAGTTGGATAGAATTGTGCTAGGGCAAATGAGCAATAACAATCACAGCAGTAAAGTGTAGCAATCTGAAAAGATCAAACAAAGCAGTAATACATAAATAGTTAAGCATGAAATAAGCAGTAAGAATGATGGACAAGCTATTTGGAGATGTTCGATCAAGGAAAGATCTACGTCCTCTACCAAGATGGTTAGTCTTGGATTTCTAACTATGAGATTTATATTGATATGAGTAACTATTACAAGATTACAATGAATCTAAACTCAAATCTAAATCTATTCGATGAAGAGCAAATCCTAGACTAAACCGGTGTATCTCTAGAAGTTAGATCGGAATTATCAAAGCTTCAAGAGGTGTGTGTGTGTGACAGAAATTCTGGGCTCTATGAAAATAAGAGATGAAGAGCACGAAGAATTCTGGTGATATAGGGCTTTGGGTCTGGGCAGGAGTTTGAAGGTATGAAGATCTTGAAGGCTGTTCTAATGAATCTTGAAATATTGGGTAGCAGTCTTCAGATCTTTAAGGTTTCTCAATGAAGCATGAAACTCTATCTCTGGCTTAACGAGCACTCAAGCTGCTTGGAAATGACGATGAGCAGGCTATTTATAGCTGAGAGCTTAAAACTAGCCATTGATGCTCTAAGCAAGGACGATGAGCTGGCACTATATGATTGGTGCCCAGATGTCCTTTTATAGCCGTTGGAGCTCTGATCAAGGTTGATGACCTGGCACAATATGATTGGTGCGCAGGTGCCTTTGAGCCGTTGGAGACTGAGTATGAAGACTAAATTCAAATCTTCTTCTAGAAGGATGACAGCTGTCTTCTTTTGAAATATGACCGTTGAAGCTTGTCTCCACTAATGGTGTTGCTGGGTGTGCTTATTTTGTCGCTTGTGCACACCTCAGCACTTTGGCTCAATCCAAAAAGCGTAGCTTGTCTTGACGCTTTCCAAGCTTCTAGAATATGAGATCAGGAGATAAGAAATTTGACCAAGGTTGAGCGTGCACGCACAAACGCATGCGCATTGCCTGTGCACATGGATGCTGCGCATGGGGAGCATGCGCACCATGCTTGGTCATACCAAAGGAAGATCTCAATTTCTGAGTTGGGGAATAAGACCTTGAAAATTGAGCAGGGTCAAAAGCTGCGCAAGAGATCTATGCGCAGTGGCGACCTGCGCAGAGAGAGAACATCCTGCGCAGTGAAATGAATCCTGCTTAGAAAGTCTTCGATCCTTCATAGCTTCATGTCCTATAATCTAAGCCTATACTATAAAATGGACTTGGCTAAATTGGAGTTATAAACTTCTTACATAAGGTCCTAAAGTCCATAAAATACTCATAGGTGATGGTATCAATCAATTTCTAATATAAGTGAGGGGGTTAAAAGATAAGCATACCCAACAACTACCACTACCACTGACACTCTTTTGACGCCAACTCAATTCGCCCTCATCTCTACTTTAACAATTTAATTGCTCTTTAATTGTTTAATTCTACATCAATTGTCTCTCTAATTGCTGTTTTTTGAAGATGTTTGCTAATTTCTCACTGCTATACTATATTTGCTTATTTATTTTGACCTCTTTCCATTTTAATGTATATTTTGTTTAAAGCATGCTTGGTGTTATGGTACCACCTGCAAGATACTCAAATTTGACGCTTATTTATTTTAGCTGAGTTGTACTCTATAATTTTATCTCATTTTCAATCTTTTATTCAAGAAAGTGGAATCACCCTTTTTATTTGGTTCTAATTAGTAGTTTTGCTCCCTCCCTCCCTCCCTCCCTCCCTCCCTCTCTCAGGGAATAATATTGCGGAAGCTAGCAGATGCAGTTTCCCAGGCACAAGTTTGCAGCAAAGTTTAGACTGAGAAGATGAAGATGTAACTTTTACTGTTTTTAAAAGGAAATCTTCTATAGGTTATACTAACTTCTGTAAGAAGTTGTATCTTTTTTCCCATTTAAGCCATTTGAAGTATTCAAGTTTGTGTTCTATGGCAAATTTTTGTTGTTGAGAAACTAAACATTAAGTATCTTATAAGGGGCCCAAAAATGAATGTCCTTTTTTTGTTTCTGAAGAAAAAATGGACATTCATGAGGCAAAATGAAGACTCCCTCTGCCCCAAAATGATCTTCACGTTTGACTATTCAAACTTTTTAAGGATATAAACACTTGCTTCACTAGTCATGTTGTGTTTATACACGTTTAAGCCTAAATTGTAGAAATAAGAACTTTCTGGGGTAATGAAAAATGATAAATGAGAAATATCATTTCAGCACAGAGGGGAGTACTAAGTTATGAGTTTAGTTTTCTAATTTTACCCAGTTGTACATACAACAGTATTGATGCATATTTTTTGTATACTAACAGGAATTGCACAAGCCCCTACGGGAGTCGATGCCAAAATATGTTACTCCCTCCGTCCTAAATTAATGTTTTTAGTTTGACTTTGCACGGAGTTTAAGAAAAAATAAATGTTGTTAGTATAAAAAGTAAAGTAGGAAATAGAAAGTGGGTAGGGAGTTTTTGTTGTGAGAATGACAAGTGGGTTCCATTATCCATTTTAGGTAATAAAGTAAAGTAAAAATCTTAAATTGGGACAAACTAAAAAAGAAAATAAGAACCTTAAAGCGGGACAAAAGCGGGATAGAGGGAGTACTTTGTTTCTGAGAAATAACAAAATATACACAAGTATCATATACACAAGTATCCTTGTTATCCACTTTATTAAAAGAGCAATAATGCTGGGCTTAAAAACTAAGTTTACAAAATGAAGGATACAAGATGTGACGATATTTCATTGGCTACATCGATAGTGGACCCGGCACACTCCAATTAAAAACACCAATACAATTATGACACCTCATTTTGTCAGCCACATTTTGTAACTTTATTATTTCCCTTATTAAAACGATCAAAAATAAAGAATATGATACTCCCTCCGTCTCACTATAAAGTTCCTACTTTGATTTTCCACGGAGATTAAGAAAAAGTAAATGCTGTGAGTGTGGAACGCAAAGTAAAAGAGAGAAAGTGGGTAGGGAGTTTTTGTTGTGAGAATGACAAGTGGGTCTCAGTTTCCATTCTAAGTAATAAAGTAAAATAAGAACCTTAAATTGTGACAGACTAAAAAGGAAAGTAGGCTAAAAAGGAAAGTAAAAACCTTAAATCGGGACAGAGGGAGAACTATTTATGTCACATCTCAATGTGTAAGTCTTGGTCAACTCAATCGAACTTTGATCATAATTTTATGAAAAATTAGATATTCTTATGTAATTTGAAAATTTGTTACTGCTTCACTGTTTGGAATAGTAACATTTTTTAGAATTCTTAATTCTATAGAGATATATAAATTTTGTATAAACTTTATGGTCAAAGTTTAATTGAGTTGAAAAAAAATAATCAAACTGTACACATTGAGCTGAGACGAAGAAGAGAAGTATACTCTCTTTGTCACGGTAAAGCTTCACCATTTTGGGTTGTTAGAAAATTGAGTTAGGGTGATTAATAATCCTGGATATTTGACTGAATCGTGATTAATTCACTTTCCGAATAAAGTATTTCGCCCCTAAATGCCTGGGTTACACGAAATCTGTATATGTGATAAGACAATCAAACAATCTGTATCTAGGCAAAGAAAACAAATCAAAACTCAAAGAATTGTTATGTTTTTTCGTAGTATCAAATGAAACCAAAATCTGTTTATATACAGATTACTGAAGCAGGAAACAGTCACAATTGTTAGCAACGATTGTGTCTTTAGATTTTTGGTGGGTAACAGTCACAATTGTTTAGCAAACGATTGTGTCTTTTGGTGGGAAAAACTGGCGGGAGTTTAGTTAGAGCATCAAACATGCCGTCCCCAACAAGGGGCGCTGCCCCTTAACCCCGCAAGGGGGCGCAACCCCCTTGACCCCTGCTTCTTTATCGTGGTCGAAAACATATTAACTCAAACGAGTGTGTACTCCACACTTTCTGTAACACCCCAACTTTCCACAACTATTAAATAATCATTAACTTGAATATATCCTTAAATCAGAATGCCCCAACGGCTACAAATAACCACAATTCAAACTTCAACTAACAATCAAACTCATAACGGCTAGTACAAGTCACTAGCTCAGAATGGTAACCAACGGAAATATAACGTTCAACTTAACTTATCTTAACGGAAACATATAACTACTAATTAACTTTAATCGCAAGTAGCCTCTACACCAACGGTTCCTTGTGACCTTTAGTATCCTTACTTATAACCTGGAAAAAAAATGAGGATGAAGGAATGAGCGAACAATGCCCAGCAAGTTCATACGGAATCCCCTCGGGTACTAAGAGGAGATAACCGAAAGGAACGATAACAAGAATTCACAACGAAAGGATAACTCAATGATCAAACAAACTCTCAGTTTGAAAACATTTAACTTGATGAAAACAATTCATTTCTTGAAAACACGTGGCTTCAGAGGAAGTTTCCAAAACACAACATTTTTCACAAAACTTTACTTTTCTTTACTTTACTTTACTTTACTTTACTTTACTTCATTTATGGATTAAGCACGCGTTGTACCCAGGGCTCGGGTTTCTACTGACCGCACCCAAAATTGGTATATCATGATAACCTACGTTACTTCATCAAGCAACGCAAAGGGGTCCACATGTTCAACTTAGAACTATGGATAACTGTAAGGGGTCCACTTATCCGTTTCGGGATTATAGATAACTGTAATCACTTTACTTATTACAAAACTTCACTTTAAAGAGCTTTATAAAACAAAGCTTAACTTTACAAACTTTACTTGGTTACTTTTGAAAAGGTGTACATCTCACTTTAGACACCAAGTCACAATACGAATCATACACATGATAACCCAATTGAACAACAACAATATCAATAGGGTGGATAACAAAGGACGGTAACATTCGCAGAACGGAATAGTTTTTAAAATACTATCTAGCCACATAGATAGTTTACTTTAAACAAAACAGAGATTGAGAATCCTACACAAAGGATTGAAATCAAATACTACTAAGAGCGTAATCCCTTACCTTAGCCTTGCGTTTAACTAGCTCGCTTACTCCGCTTGGACAATCTACACACATGCAATGGTCCAATCTTAGACACAAGTAAACACTATTTTATTTTCCGTCCCAATTTACTTCTTTTTACTCGATTAACCCCACGATTTAGTCATCTATAACTCCTTTCATAGTTAACCAATAACCTTAAGAATAACTACAACACCCCTAGGGTTTTTTATTAATCAATTCCCAACTTTCAATTTCACTATATGAATTACACACACTGATTTCACACTTTCTGCACACTTACTGAGTACACAACACACCCACACATTCAGCTACACACACACACAATCAGCACACACACACGCACTCTAACCCACACACACAGTATTTGTAACCCACACACACACACACAGGGAACACAAAATACACACACACACACACACACACACAGAGTACATATATATATATATATATCACGCACACACACACACTCTAATCTCACACACACACGCACACACTGAATACCCATATTCACACACGCACAAGCAGTACACCAATACACACACAGTAGTATACATAATCCCAAACTTCATCTTCCTCAAAAATCCAATTCTAGTAACCCTAGTTCATAATTTCCATTTAGGATTCTAAGGTTGATTTCTAGGAAGAAGGAGAGGAACAAAAGTATAAGGGTTTTACCTTGGATTGGATTTCTTTTCTTTCTTCTTCCCTCTCTTCCCGATCTCCTCCTCTGATTCCTCCCCGGTGCGGCGCTCTTTCTCTCTCGCACTCTCCGATCGTTTCTTTTTGACTAAATAAAACTGCTAGGGTGATGAGGGGTATTTATATTAAAGGGTTTCTAGTTTCCTATTAAGAAAAGGTTAAAAATAACCTATTGGGCTTCTATTTACTAAAGCCCAAAATGAGTCCAACACTTACTATTAATTAATGAGTCCAATATCATTTAAAAGAGTTTTCACCATTAAATAAAATAGTAGTCCGGAGCCGGGTATTACACTTTCCCTTACTCGTATCCGAGCCTAATATGAAATCGCATTGGTCTCTAGTAAATCACAATTACATAAAATCGTTGATGACACTAAAATCACCAACATGGGTGTGGCACAATAATTAAGAAAAGTGATGAGTGAGAAATAGGCTGTGAGAGAGAAGAAGTGAGTGGGTATGATGAATGAGACCCATAGCTTTGTGAGATGAAAAAGTTAGTGGGTATGAGAAGTGGACACCACAATTTAAGTATGTGAGAGAAAAAAGTGAGTGATGTTGACAAATTAGACCTACATTTATAACTATTTTAAGAAATGTGAAGCTTTTAATTGAATACCCGTTTGAATGAAAAGTGAAGCTTTTATCTAGACAGCTGTAGTATATAGAACGGGATTACACACTTTGTGACCAAACCTAAGCAATATATTTTGGGGGTACAAAAGCAAGATGGAGATATACTTCTCTCCATCTTATAATAATTTGCACCATTTTAATTAAAATAGTCTAATTTAACTACATACTAACCATCAGGGTTTTATAAACAATTGATGATTCTAATAAGAATATAAAAATTGTTATTTATAATATTTTCAATTGTGAACCAATAACAAGTTTTAAATTCTCATTAAGATCATCAAATTTTCTATAAAATCATAGCTAAAATGCAATTAAGTTGATCATTTTAATTAAAGTAGTGGAAGTTATAATAGGACAGTGGGAAGTAGGTTTGAAGGCTAAACCAAAATAAAGTACAATGGGGGTAAAATTGAAAGTTATCATTTTGGTCAGGGAGGATATAGCCAGACTTTTGAGGCAAACTACCAATATATGCAACGTAGTTTCCGATTTTTATCAAATAATGCAACCTACTAACTAGTGGCAGATATATGAAACGTACTTTACTATCATATATCAAATAATGCAATGTACAATTTTTTTTCTAACGCCGTTAAAAATTCTAACAGAAGTATGACTTTCGTTAAAAAAAAACTAACAAAACGTTTCTTTAATAATCCAAAAAATGTAAACTTTCGTTAAAAAACTAACAAAACGTTTCTTTAACAATCCTTTCAATGGGACGGTGGTGGGTATCTCATCACTTTCTCATGTTTCCTTTTCATTTTGAGTTAGTTTCGTTAAATATATAGCCGAACTCGTTAGAAATTTAATGTGTTTTGAGTAGGTTGCATTATTTGATAAATGATAGTAAAGTACGTTTCATATATCTGTCACTAGTGAGTAGGTTGCATTATTTGATAATAGAGGCTTAGTACGTTGCATCAAGCACTAATTATTCCCCAGAGTTTTTGTTAGATTTGAATCAAATCTTGTTTGGCTAAACCAAAATAAAGTACTTCCTCCTCCCTAAATGATCCTTAAAATAAATGATGTTCCCACTTGCTTAAAAAAATTGACGTTCCCACTTTTTTTTTAAGAGTCTTGAAACTCCAAGACCTGGATGAGCCTGAGTGTGTTTTGGGGGAAACTAGTTCCTCTATTAAGTTATAAAAAGTCATGTTTTTAACCCTTAAACCCTAAACATGAAACCCTAAACCTGAAACCCCAAACCCTATAAAAACATGATTTTTTATAACTTATGGAGGAACTAGTTTCCCCCAAAATTCTCTTTTTTTTATTGTTACTGTGAATGAATTATGTATGATAATTTTAAACCAATTTAATACTCCCTCCGTCCCAGAGTAAGAGTCCTATTTTCCTTTTTAGTCCGTCCCAGAATAAGAGTCCTATTCCTAAAATGGCAAAATTTGAATAGTGTCTTTTATACATATGCCATTATAAAGTTGATATATTTACAGAAAAACCTCTCATTGTGTGTCTTGGCCTATAGGAGTAGAATGTAATTTTACACTCTCTCTCTCCTGATTTCTACCCACTTGCAATTGTTTATTCATCTTTAAGCACTTTTCTTAATAAGCGTGAGATTTGGGGATAAGACTCTTACTCTGGGTCGGAGGGAGTATATATTAATGAAAATCTAAAACTTTTGGTTGATACAACATCAAATCATCAAAATTACTATCAATAACAAGTTTTAAAATTTTATCAGAATAATTAAATTAACTTGAAAGTATTGCTTAAAATAGTGTTATGACAAAAATATAGTAATGATTGATTTAGAAAAAGAAGCAAAAGAAGAGCACTTGAATCATGGCATTTCATCATCAAAATCCCACAACCAAAAAGCTCCTTCAAAGTTCAATCAACTTAACAAAGTAAAGTGTTAAAAAGATATCATACTATCCTCTTTCTACAATTCTTCTCTTTCTTTATTACAATTCAAACTCTTTCACCAATGCAAGGGCAAGGGCATGGGTGGGGGGTGGGGGGTGGGGGGGGGGGGGGGGTTGGGATACAAGGAAAGAACAACTAAAAGACAATAATGCCTACTCAATGCATTCATGCCACCATCTATTGTACAAAACTACATTTGATAGCATTCAATAGTACTTCTCTTCCAATTTATTTTAACAGAAATGGAGACAACAAAAGAAAGAAAAGAGAACAACAACATATGGAAACTCTACCGACCACCAAAACGAACTCGTAGTCTTGAAACTCTCGCCCAAGTGTGTATTCAAAACGGTCATAAGACATGCCAAGTATAAGATGTTTGATATGGCAATCGACAGTCTCTTATGAGGAAAGCTTTACTCCAAATGGTGCTTGAACAAAGATGCCATCTCAATCTGCATCAAGTTAAAATTTCAAAACAATATTCCCTCTGTCCCCTTTGTTCACTATTACTACAAAAGAACTTTTAGCAATAACTTTAGGTTGATTTAATTATTCTAATGAAAATTTAAAACTTATTATTGACAAACCATCAACAATTCTATCAATAACAATTCTTAGATTTTCATTAGAATAGTTAAATTAACCTAAAATTATTGATCAAAGTTCCTTCGTACTAACGTCGAAAAAAAAAAGTGTGAATCACTTGTGTTGACCATTAAAAGTTAAACGAGGCTATCTTTCCGGGACGGAGAGAGTAGTATGTTGTCAATCTTTCTGAAGTCAGAATTATTAACATGTAACCTACGGCCATTTGTCGGCATGATTCTATGTCAATGTATACAGGGAGAGAGAGAGAGAGAGGGGGAGAGAGCAAAGCTTAATTTAGAGTGTATACTAGCAAATGATCTATATGGTAAACTTACAGCTGTCAGAGCTGCTTCCGAGCCTTTATTCCCTACTTTACCACCAGCTCGGTTCAAGGCCTGAAAATTAATCATGGCTTAGATTTCAAAAGGTACTACTAATAAAGCTTTAAAAAACAATACATGATTAATCAAATTAGTAGCATCCAGATGAAGATTATAGCATTGTTTCCTGCACAATTTACCTGATCCATATTTTCGGTAGTCAATACACCAAATATGCAAGGAACACCTGCAATGGGGTACAAGAAAGCTAATCAGCAAAGTATACATAGAAAAAGAAAAAGGAGAATAAGAAGAAGATGAATGTTCACTTCGGGCTTGCTTGTTTTTTATTTCAACTCTTAAACAGGTCTGAAGTCTGAATCGAAATATAAAAATTCAGTCTGTTTTTTTTTTCTTTGAGATCTGAAAGTCACTTAATGCCCACTTAATTTTCAGATGTAAATATGTCACTTATTTGCCTCTAAATTGATTTTTTTTCCATATATACTCCTCCATCCCAAAATGATCTTCGCGTTTGACTATTCAAACTTTTTAAGGATATGAACACTTGCTTCATTAGCCATGCTTTGTTTAAGCCTAAAATGTAGAAATGTGAAGAACTTTTTGGGACAATAAGAAATGGCAAATGAGAAGATCATTTTGGGACGGAGGGAGTATATCTTTTCCTTAAACTCATAATTCCAAAGACAGCTAACCCAAACACTAAATAAACAGATTCAAGTGATCTCTCTACTCCATTCAATGTTGTAATCCTAATTTTGAATGTGAATTAAGACAAATAATCAAACAACTTGAATAATTCATAAATCAGATATTCAGAAATCATATAAATCAAAAATCAGCCGTCAGACGTTGCCTCTTATGAATTCAGCCAATTTCATATGTGAATTCAGATTTCAGGACTTTTTAACACTTCAAAAAAAAATGCCACCTTCATAGTTTATGCGGCTTCCTGCACTGGAAGATGGGAGCTATTTGAAACAAATAAATAAGCAAACTAACCTGAACTAAGAGCAGCTGACATGACTCCAGATGCCGCGGTATTGGCAACAGCCTCATAGTGAGTAGTATCACCTCTCACCTAAATATATAACACATCCATTACTACGACATCAATGAAATGGTTATAAGACCATATTACAGGGTAAAAGTAATCAAAAGACTTGATGTTAAGTATCCATGCCATTTTTGTTGGCACACCAGTGGGCTAACATAAATGGACTTTGACCAAACATTGATATAGATCTAATCATTTTAGTGAAATTCTAAAAATTGTTATCAATAAAATCACTTAGTAATTTGTCAATAACAATTTTTAGAATTTCATTGTGATCATTAGATTGACACATGTTTGGTCAAAGTCCATTTATGTTGACCATAAAAAGTCAAAATGGGATAAACTTTCTGGGACGGAGGTACATAATATAATTCACAAAACTCAAGAAACTGGAAAGCACGATGAGGGAAAGAGCGATAAGTGATGATATTTTTTTTCTTTTTCGTTTTTCCTGTAAGCTTGATATTTTTTTCACAGGATGAAGTATATTGAAACAAACTGGACCAGAAATTCAGTAGCGAAGAAAGTGGAAGAAGTAAACAAAGGAATGAAGAGAGAGAGAGAGAGGAAACTGATTTCAGGAAGGTTACCTACTTTTTTAATTCATTCATCCTCTATAATAATTCTCAAAATTACCTAAAAGAGAATCCTGAGAAAAGTTACTCAAGACCTCTTATTTCCTTTATCTTATGTTATGTCCCACACATGAGGATAAAGGTTGCTCCCTTAAGTATACCCTAATGCCCCTTCTATTAGCATTCTTCAACTTCTATATATTGTACTCCCTCCGTCCCAGACTAAGGTTCTTAGCTTGACTTTACACGGAGATTAAGAAAAAGTAAATGTTGTGAGTATGAAAAGTAAAATAGGAGAAAGTGGGAGAGAGAACGTGGGTAGAAAGTTTTTGTTGAAAGAATGACAAGTGGGTCCCATTGTCCAATTTAGGTAATAAAGCAACTAAGAACCTTAGTCTGGGACAAACCAAAAAGATAAGTAAGAACCTTAGTCTGGGACGGAGGGAGTATGTGTTATGCAGTGTGCCATCAAGTAAAATAAAAAAAAAACATGGAAAGCTAAAGCATTCAAGATTAGAACTTGTAAGTAGATATCATACCACTGCTCCAATGCATAAAATTGCTTGATATTTCTGTGACTGCGCTAGCTTCTTAGCCACAAGACCGATCTCGAAGGATCCAGGAACCCAGACAACCTAAAAGGATGGTAGTAATATTCCATGTCAAACTTTAGTCAAGTAGAACAAGTTAAAGTGATACCAGATTATTTAACAAAGATGTGGTAAATCCGCAAATATTGTTGCCACATAGTGATGGCTGAACGAATTAATAATTCTCATGAAATTGCTCAATGTCTTGTACAAACATTAACTCCAAATGCCGTTTGATTTTGGAACTTTTTCTGGTTGTGATTCCAAAATATAGATTGCCTCAAAATACATTAATGAAGGTTGTTTGATGTTAGAGAACCAAGTTGGTGAGCTAATAATAGACCTCGCCAAGCAAAACGTCTCTAGAATGTTATTTCTTTTCCCCTTCTTGGGTCATCAGGAAAGAATGATTATCCAGATGAATATTGATGAATGCTAGAACCATACATCTACTAATTGATAAAAAAGGGCACACTAAAAATTGAAATAAATGACTAATGCGATAGATAATACATACATCAATGTCCTCATCCTTGACTGAATATCTCTTGAAAGTATCTAGAGCTCCGTCCAACAGAGGCCTTGTCACAATCTCATTGAATCTTGCAACCACCTATGTCTCAAAGAATAGTTTACAGCATAAATCCAAATCAGAAGGGTAAGGATATCAAAATCAACACTGTGATTTGGAACAAATGCCCAAAAGAATAAATATACAAAATGGAACTTATAATACCATTAATTGCCATTTGGTTACATAATAGCCAATAAAATGGGTTTCATTATCACCGCTAATAACAAACGAATGGTAAAAATTAAAATCATTTCTTTTCTCTCTCTCTCTCTTATCCATTATTCAAATATTTTACTCTCTATGCCCCAAAGTAAATGTTCTAATTTCCTTACTGGTATTTCCAAAATCAATGTCCTATTTACACTACATTTCATATTTCTCCAATTATACTCCCACAAGCAACAGTCCTTTTAATAACGTTTCTTTGAAAAGTGAATGCTAGTTGGAATTTTAGAAATTGCCTAACTAAATATATTTCAATACTAATGGGATGGGGTAAAAGATTCTACATGAATATAATCAACTATCACCGAGATGAGAGCTCAATCAAATAGGGTTTACTTTGTGGTGCTATTGGCATTTATAAAGCCTAGATCATAATATAGTGCCTAAAGAAACAGGTTTAGCATCCTCCCCTAACACGATCAACCTCATACGTGAATCCGGTCCCAGCTTTTCTATTAGCTCTGGTTATCACTTCCGTTGTGTTATGCAGCTAAGATCTATTGGTGTTAATGATAAATAACTCCTATGAATCCTAGTCAGTATAGCAATCAGGAATACCAATCAGAATATGATCACGACAAACTCGTGGTACTTTGATTGTCTCCCTCTTTCAAACAGATTATTACCCTGAGTACGCAAATTTGCATCTGAGAGGGGAGGGAGGGGGGCAGGGAGAGCAGTTCTCAACAACGTGAGGCAATTTCATGTTTTTCGACCTATGTTTGAAATTAAATAAGCTATGCCTAGTGGATGGATAAAAGTCAATACAACAAGTAACATACAACTGACTAACAAATATGAAAAGAATACATATGGAGATGAATGTAAGTTTGAAATGCACACACACGCACACAAGAATAGGGTAGGAGCAGCCACTAACAATAGCAAAGCGAAAACCCTCAGCAGAGAGGAGGGAGCCGGTCAGGTGACGCACAGCAGCTGTTTGACAAAATGACCCACGACCACCATCCTTACCTTTGGTCACTAATCCAACCCCAAATTCTGCATTTTCAACATCTTCAAACAAATTACAAATAATTTGGAAAAAGAAGAAACAAAACCCAAAAAGGGGGAAAACTGAACTGACAACAATTCTTCATTTCCAATCTCATCTCCAAAGCAAGTAACAAGAAATTCATTCAACTAGTGAAGCAAAACCCAGATAGATAAAGCAAGAAAGAATAAACATACCATTTTGCATGAATTGGGCGGATGAAGATGAAGATTTGGCCAAGGCAAGTGCCGGCGTTGTTCTAGGAGTAGTGGAAGGAAGACTAACAACCGAAAAGGGTACTCGGCTTTGCTGATTACTGAATCGTGTAACGGCCGGCAACCGGGAGGAGATGGCAAGGGAAGATGAAGAAGCAGCCATTAGAATGTATGAATTTAGGAGGAAAAAGATTCAGAATTTGGGCACTTTGAACTGAAGAACAAACAAAAAAAAAAAGCGGCTGTGATGATGATTGTTAATGGTTTGGGTGAGGCGCAGGTTGTGTTAATATAAGAAGGATGAAGGCCTGACCTTACCTTACCTAACTTGAGGGATGTTCCGTTCCGTGCCTGTTTCAATTCGCGGCCCCGTCCACGCCTTCTCTATTCTCTATTTTGTTCCTCTGCCAAAATGTCAATCGGGCCACCAAACAGATTTAATGTAGGGTGGTGCTATTCACACCCCCTCTTCCCTTTTTTTTTTTTTTTTTTTCACACTAAAAGGTAGACCCACCATTTAAGTTGTTAAGAAAAAAACTATATTTAGTTGAATATACTCCCTCCGTCTCATCTTAAAATTCAAAAAAAAAAAATAAAAAAAATTGGCACAAGAATTAGGGAAATAATAAAGTTACAAAAAATGGCTACAAAATGTGGCTTACAAAATGAGGTGTCATAATTGTATTGGTGTTTTTAATTAGAGTGTGTCGGGTCCACTATCGATGTAGCCAATAAAATATCGCCACCACATCTTGTATCCTTCATTTTTTAACCTTCTTTTGTAAGCCTAGCATTGCCCCAAGAATTAAGATGGGAATCTTTATATTATAAAATATAGATAGCGGGGTAGAGTGTTGTGAGTATAGAAAGTGTGTAGGAGAGAGAAAGTGAGGTAGGGAATAATTAGTGAATGGTTGTTGTGTGTATGACATGTAGGTCTCACTAAATAAAAAAAAATAATAAATAACTTTATTTTTTTGGATTTTGAAGTTTAAAATGGGACACCTAAAAGAGAAAATTTTGAAGTTTAAAATGAGACGGAGAGAGTACTCATTATTTTTTCCAATATACCCTAATTAAAATAGCATACTCTTATCCTTCAAAAAAAAAAAAAAAAAAATAGCATACTCTTAAAAATATATTCTTCCACCCCAAATTCAAAACACCCATTGTAACTTTTAAAAATAAAACTCTAACCGTTACAGTGATATCGGATAGGAGAGGAGGTAGATTCTAGGGATGGCCAAATCGGACCGGAACCGGACCGGAAAATCCCGGAACCGGAGCAAACCGGGGAGTAAACCGGAACCGGAGTAACCGGAACCGTGGTAGGCGCGGGCCGGTTCAGGGTCACATATATGGCGAAGCGGAACCGGATCGGCATTTCCATTAAAAAAAAAAAAATCCCTTATTTTTCAATAAATTTTAACATGTTTATTCAATAGTGTATTATAAAATAAAAATCTCTTGTCTTTTAATAAATTTTAACATGTTTATTCATTATTGTATGATAAAAAAAAATAAAAAAAGGTAGCCTGGACTGAACCGGAACCGGACCGGAACCGTACCGGAACCGGATTGTGATGACCGGAACCAGAACCGGTGTAAGCGCGGGCCGGTTCAGGGTCACATATATGCTGAACCGGAACCGGTTTTGGTCATCCCTAGTAGATTCCTTCCACTTTCTCTCTTTCCCACCCTCAACAACTATGCACTTGTCTAAAAGGAGTGACTCAATGGTCAAAAGCTAGCTTCACAATGCGTGATGTCAATGTTGGGTGGCAACTCAAAGTCTCACATCGACAATTGAGGAAACAATTGCAAGGTATATAAGAGCACCCACCCACTTCATTAGTATGAAACATTTTGGAGGATGCCCAAAAACAAATCTGTGCGGGCTAAGCCCAAAGCAGACAATTTCATACTAATGTGGAGAGTGGTGGTGGTCGCGGTCCCTACAATCAATGGTTCGATCCCTTAAAAAAAAAAAAACTATCGATATCCCACTTTTTCTCTCATTCTCACTCACACCACTTTCTTTCCCAACAGATTTCCTTAATTTGCGTTATCCCACTTTTTCTCTCCTTCCCACTCACACCACCTACTTTCCCAACAGATTTCTTTAATTTGCGTTCCTAACATCCCGCGGAAAGTTTGTTTTGAGCACATTCATATATATATATATACTCCCTCCGTCCCACCTCACTTGAAACTTATTTCCATTTTGGTCCGTCCCACTTCACTTGAGACTTCCCAAAATGGAGATCTTTTTATAATTTTATATTCAATCTACCTCACCCACTCATTCTCTCTCTTCATTTTCTACCGCACATTTTTCTTATTTTATTCTTTTTCCTTAGTTATTGTGCCCACCTCTTAGGTCTCAAGTGAGGTGGGACGGAGGGAGTATATATATATATATATATGTATATACTAGTGTTCCTCTTGTGCGATGCACGGACCATTACTATAAATTTAAAACTGAAATTAAAATTAATTTAAAGGGGAAGCGAAAAGCTTTTATACATAATTAAAACATTAATAATTATCTTACAAAATGAATGCTGAAAAAAATATCTTACAAAATGACTAATGCAACCTTTTACTACTCATTCAATTGCATGTTTTTTTTTTGAGAAAAATTAAAAACTTATAAAATATCAAATTATAAAAAAATATTTCAATTTAAATGAAATTTTGTAATAAAAAATTAAAAAAAAACTTAAAAACCCACTAACGAATCTCTAAAAAAAAGTATTATACGTTGCGCAACTCTAAAGTGAAATAAATCCTAATTAACCAAAACATAAAAATACGGAAAATTACAAAAACAGATTAAAAAAAAGAAGTCCGTTTGAGACCTTAAATAAGGTTTTTTTTTTTTTTTTTTTGCATTTGAAACCCTGCATCAAAGAGCTTTGCCATATGACTTTTGTTCGTCTTGCTCTGACGTTCGATT
The DNA here is from genome assembly GCA_026119855.1 of Campanula takesimana. Classification (NCBI taxonomy): domain Eukaryota; kingdom Viridiplantae; phylum Streptophyta; class Magnoliopsida; order Asterales; family Campanulaceae; genus Campanula; species Campanula takesimana. The sequence goes on from JAOWBW010000947.1 coordinate 190,842, forward strand.
TGATATGCGGTGCGTTCCGTGGTTCACTTGTCATTCTCACAACAAAAACTTCCTACCCACTTTCTCTTTCCTACTTTACTTTTCATACTCACAACATTTATTTTTTCTTAATTTACGTGTAAAGTCAAACTAAGAACATTAATTTGGGACGGAGGGAGTACTAGGGGTGAGCATTAAAACCGAAAAACTGCACCAAAAACCGATTAACCGAACCGATAAAAACGAGTAACCGATTGATTTAAGTGGTATGGTTTCTGAATTCTAAAAAACCAAAAGTTTCGGTGTGGTTGTTAGTTTTTTCAATCGAATGTAAAGCCGAACCGAACCGAAACGCTTAACTAGTTCATTCCAAATTATAGTACATATACATATTTGTTTCTTCCCTTCCATCTCATTCTCACACTTCCTTATTTTCATAGTCAAAAGCCTAACTCTAGTGCGAATGTGGTGACTATTCAGTCCACCATTCTCGTCTCCAGCGCTATATGGACCACGGAGCACTAAATAGAAAACTTCGGTGAGAGCTCTGCTCCTTAATTGTTTGATTGTTTCTCTCTCTCTCTCTCTCTCTCTCTCTCTCTCTCTCCCTCCTCTTGGCCTTTTTGATAAATTTTATCATAATCTTGTTCCAAGTAGTATGCATAATAGATTCGTTGATGGTCATTGTCTCATATGAACTGAGAATATGACATATACTTTGTCTTTGAGAAGCAAATTTCTCTTTTGTTAATCCATTTTTATGTAGCTCCTCTAAATCTGTCATTTGTTTGTAAGTGCGATCACTTTCAAAACCTTTTGGTTTTGTTTAATCATCAAAAAGTCATTAAGATTCAATAAAGTCGTGTAGAAAACCGAATAAAACCGAAGCCGAACCGAGAAACCGATGTACCGAAACCGAAATAAACTGAATTCTAGCGGTTCTTTGCGTATATAAACCGATTGGTTACGGTTCGGTATCGGTTTTATTCTAAAACCGAGCCGAACCGCACCGTGCACACCCCTAGGGAGTACTACCTAAACATTATAGCTATGCTAGGGGAACAAAATAAGATCACAAAATCTTGTTTACAAAATAAGTTGACGACGATAATAGACCCGCCACACTCTAATTAAAAACACCAATAAAATCAATACACCTAAAATTTTGTAACTTTTTTGCAACCCTAGTATTATCCTGTAACTTTTTTGCACCCTAGTATTATTCTAAACATTATACCATTTGAATTGGGACGAATGAGTATTTATCAATTAACTATGCATTCACCCATAGTAAAGTTAAATTTAATTCACTATCTTCATATGATTGGGAATGACTTGGCACGCCCACATATGATATCTAATTGTAGAAATTCACAATTACTTTATAAAAATCCTATAAGAAATTTGGTACAAAATAATCGAACACCATTTATTCAAAACCCATTTCCAACAAAATTTCCAGTACACTTGTCTTCTTGCTTTACCTAAAAGTAATAATGGTAACATGAAACATGCATAATACTTGAGAGGTACCAACATAAACAACAATACCATTTATTTCATAGTCACAAACAGAAGCTTGAGACCATATATATACACAACGTGACAACCATTTTAGCCTAAAAGTTTTTGAAACTAATTTACATGAAAATAGGTAAATAGTAGAAGTTTTAAATCTTAACCACAATTTAATCCTCTATAAGTTCCAAATTATCCGCAATAAGATGGCGAGTACACTGACACCAACGATCATACGACGCCTGGAGATTAGGCCACTCGGAGGCTGAAATGGTGAAATCTTGTAGCCAATTTGTGAGGATTACTTGCTGGTCCATTGCAGGTAAGGTCGAGATCAGATCATCCATTATTCTCTCCATTTGTACCTTCTCGAAGCGGGTCAACACCGGGTAAGCAATCCCGTTTTCAGCATAACAGAATAATGGTAGCCAAAGAACTAGTAACCTGAATGTCACTTGTCTTGGCACCTCCAATTTCGGGTGGTTCAGATCTTCTATTAATAATGCTGCAAAAAGTTTAAATTTCTTCCTTAGCAACAATTTAAGCATAATTACTTAAATTTATTAATAGCTAGCAGTACATTACACTATGTTTCATTTTATAATTTACCCGTAAATAGATTATTGTCTATTTCCAAAGAACGTACCTGATATTTTAACAATGAACCCTTGAACCCTAGGGTTAGCATTGAGAGCCAAAGAAGCGAGACTGGAAGCCAAGCTCCATTGAACTAAAGCTTCATCAACCGCGCCGCACCCCCTCATTTTATCCACAATCCACAAAAGCTCTTGCGCGTGCTTCTCAGCCAAAACATCGTCCACCATCTCCCTCCCTCCTCCCAACCCAATTTGCCTATGCTTCAAGGGACTCGGCCCACTAGCCAATGACAAAACCGCCCCTACACCTTTGACCACAAACGGAGCCACAAGGTGCCCGAACGGGAGTTGACTCATGACACGTGTACCCCATGCACTATAGTTGTCAGATGCTTTGTGACTGCTTTCTAAAGCACGGTGTAGGAGGTTGGATGTGCGTGCAAATGCAGAGGAAAGAGCCATGCGGTTGATCTCTAGTAGTTCCATGTGTCCGTCCCTTGTGTTCTCGTCTACTATTCTATCCGCCATGGATACGACAAATTGGTACTTTCTTGATGATGCTGGAATCTCATTTACGATTGCAAGTACCTGTTACATTTTCTTGGTATTATTACGTTAATCATCGCTGAAAAACATAAAATTAAAACTTTTATTTAATGGGATATAATACTACTACCATTTAAACCAGAAACATTGACTAATTGGAATTAGTGATGAGTATAACAAATATACTCCAATTTTTTAGTACTTCATATATATCAGATCAATACTCCTTCCGTCCCACCACATTTGAGACTAATTTCCTTTTCAATCCGTCCCACCACAAGTGAAACTGCCCAAAATGGAAATGTTTTAATATATTTATATTCAACCAACCCCACCATTTAATCGCGCTCATTATCTCTCTTCATTTTCCTCCACTCATTTTATTCAATCAACACTACTATTTACCCCACTCATTCTCTCTCTTCATTTTCTACCACACATACAATACATTTTTCTTAATTATTGTGCCCCACAAGTTGGTCTCACTTGCGGTGGGACGGAGGGAGTATATCCTAGTGTTAAAGCCAAGAATTTATTGATATGGATCAAAACTACATTATAATTGTTTGTTGTTGTTGTATTATTTTATTAAAAATGCTTAAAACTAATTTAAATGTCTCACAGAACCAAAAATTAACGATAATTTATGCACAAAAAGCACGTTTCAATCCTAAAGAAAAATTGTTTAATATAGGAGATTTCAATATAGAGCTTGGTATTAGAGAAAAGTTGACCTTAAATAATTAAACATGCAAAGTTCAAAAAAGGGTTATAAATTTAAAAAATGGATGGTTTGGCGTATGTAACATGTGAAAAATGGCAGACATGGTGGTGACTTACAACCAGAGTTCAATTCTTCATCAAAATCTGTGTACTAATTCAACATTTTGGAGGCACTCTTTATATGGAAACGACAAAATCCAGCAGTTCCACTTTCAGTTTACATCCTACATCTGTTCGCAGTAAAGATATTCCTCAGTTCCACCTCACTTGAGACTTAAGAAGTGGGCACGATAACTAAAAAAAAAAAAAAGTAAGGAAAATGTGTGGTAAGAAATGAGGAGAGAGAATGAGTGGAATTAAAAGTAGGTTGGTTGAATAAATTATGTGGTGAAAAATGAAGAGACAGAATGAGTGGGTAGGGTATATTAAATATAAAATTATAAAAGGATAACTATTTTGGGGAGTCTCAAGTGAAGTGAGACGACCCAAAATGGAAATAAGTCTTAAGAGAAGTGGAACGGAGGGAGTATACAACACATTTCTAGGAGAAAAAATAGTTTAGTCATTATTCATTATAGAGAATTAAATTTAACAAGTGTTCTTTCTGTTTCAAAATGATTTTTTCTATTTATTATATTTTATAATCTCAAAAAGTTTTTCTAATTTTTAAAATATAAGCTTAAAAGTGCGTAAACAAAACAATATTTTGTTTATATCTTTAAAAAAATTAAATAGTCAAATGTGAAGATCGTTTTAAGAAAAAAAAATAGTATTAAAGACACGATAACAAACAAGAAAATCCTGAGTCTTTAATACTACTTCTGGCTACAAATATAAGCAAATAAAGACAAAAAAAAATTAGCTATAAATATAAGTAAATTTTATCAGTTGCAATGCAATTAAATATAACTGAATACTCTTTTATCAAAAATGCCCTAATCAATTACTCATTATCAGATACAAGTGCACAATTAGCACAATTATTACACATTTAATATGAGGATATATTTGTAATTTTAACATATTTTTTGTAAAATCAAGACAATTAAATAACTTTAACTACCTTCTTAATAATACGTGTGTTTTTTTTTATATATCTTTTTTGCTTATATTTGTGGCCGGGGGAGTACTTATTAAATTATATTCTCCCTAATAATGAACTATAATATGAGTAAATTTAATTTAAAAACATTCTGAAATTAGTAACTCCTCCACGCATGTCAATGTTATAATGAACTAGACTATACTTGCTTGTATTATATTAAATTATATTACGATTTTAATATAATAACAAAAACAAACTAAAAGCATTGGAAAATTTATTTTACATTTTAATATTTCGAAATGAACAAACATTATCAAGTTAGCTATAAAAAAGTACAAAAAGGTTTATACTAACCCCATCAGGGTTTTTAAAAAATTTCATTAATATTAATGCACATTTACCATATACTCGATTGAATTTCCAAATAATAGTTTTTTAAAAAAATAATTACCAAAACAACAACCCTAAAAACTTATTTACCAAAGTAACACTTTTTGCTAAAACCGGAAGTGGGATTTCCGGTTTTAATGTTGAATCCGGAAGTCCCACTTCCGGAATTGACTTTTTCCTTTTTTCTTTTTTTTTCGCGAAATCTGAATTTTTTTTTTTTTTTTTTGAATCCGGAACTGGTATTTCCGGATTTAATTTTTTTTTTTTTTTTTTTTTTGAAATAACAAAAAACATTAAAACAATTCTATAGGATGTTTATTTGGTTAATTTGGACTTAAATTGAATGAGTTATGGTTGCTCAAAGTTGAGTATTTAATCAACAAGTTTATTTATTTATTTATTTATTTACTATGTGACCGGGATGTGGTCACTGAATAATAGAATAAACTTGTCCACAAATCCAACATTAATACATAAATCCGATTATTCAGTGACCGCATCCCGGTCACATAGGAAATAAATAAATAAATAAACCTGTTGATTAAATACTCAACTTTGAGCAACCATAACTCATTCAATTTAAGTCCAAATTAACCAAATAAAAATTCTATAGAAAGATCATACATAGTACAACAAAATTTGTTTTAACACTTTTCGCCAAATCCTAGTCTAAGTATGTCAAAAACAGTCTTCAAAATTATGAAAAAATTTGAATTGTTGATTAAATACTCAACTTTGAGCAACCATAACTCATTCAATTTAAGTCCAAATTAACCAAATAAACATCCTATAGAATTGTTTTAATGTTTTTTGTTATTTCAAAAAAAAAAAAAAAAAAAATTAAAACCGGAAATACCAGTTCCGGATTCAAAAAAAAAATAAAAAAAATTCAGATTTCGCGAAAAAAAAAAAAAAAAAAAAAAAAGGAAAAAGTCAATTCCGGAAGTGGGACTTCCGGATTCAACATTAAAACCGGAAATCCCACTTCCGGTTTTAGCAAAAAGTGTTACTTTGGTAAATAAGTTTTTAGGGTTGTTGTTTTGGTAATTATTTTAAAAAAAAAACTATTATTTGGAAATTCAATCCCATATACTCCCTCCGTCCCAGAAAGATAGTCCACATTTTTTCATTGTTACTACGAGGGAACTTTGAGCAATTATAAATGCTACTTATAATTATGTTAATGTGAATCTAAAAGTTGATATTAATAGTATTTATAATGGTGTATCAAGAACAATTTCAAAAATTTCATTAGAATAATTAAAAGTGGCCTTAATTATTACTCAAAGTTCCTTCGTAAAACCCATGAAAATAGGGGGGCTATTATTCTGGGACAGAGGGAGCATAACGAAATGAATAATATTTTTTAATTGCGTATACTCCATCCGTCCCACCACAAGTGAGACTAATTTCCTTTTCAGTCCGTCCCACCACAAGTAAGACTGCCCAAAATGGAAATGTTTTAATATATTTACATTCAAATAACCCCACCATTTAACCCCACTCATTCTCTCTCATCATTTTCCACCACTGATTTTATTCAAGAGGGCTTGACCAATAAGTCCCTCAGCTAAATAAAAATAATCAATTAGGACAGACATTTTCAAAACTCACTAAAAAGTCCTTGTATTTTTCGCTAGACCAAAATACCCCTTCTCACTCTCACGCGCGTACACGAAAGGCAGACAAAAAAGAAGTCACGCTAAGGGCTTCTCACATATGCGCTTTCATCCCTGCTCTCCTTTTCTCTCTCTTTATCTCTCCTCTTTCTCTTTCTTCCTTTTTTTTTCCTCTCAAAATTTTAAATTGCAATATCTCAAAATCTAAAAATCGTAAAAATGATCCGAAACCACCGTTTTAATCGTGTCAGACGAATAAAAAAACTACACTCAACACATAATTTAAATTTTAAAAATGAAATTTTCATTTTTCACTTGTTTGATTTCTCAGTTGTGTGATTTCACAGTTGTGTCGTTTTTTCATATTTCGCTTTCAAATCATTTCTCAACCGATTTCACAGTTGTGTGATTTCACAATTGTAATAACTGGGACATTTATTTCTTAGTTATTAATATGATAAATGAGACATTCATTTCTCAGTTAATTCACATATGGATTTGAGTATAAAAACTGGTACATTGATTTCTCAGTTGGTCACACATTAGTTGAGTATAACAACTGAGAAATTAATCACTCAGTTTTCATTTTTTACAAATGACACTCAATTTCACAGTTGTTTACTGTCATTTTTCACTTGTAAAATCATCTTTCAATTGATTTCACAGTTGTGTGATCTTTAAACAATGAAGAAATCAAAATATCATAATTAATACTCGGTTTCTCAGATGTTAAAATTTAAAAATTGAGACATTCATTTCTCATTTCTTCATAATTTAGTATTAAGCTAAGATATTTATTCAAAAATTAATCGTTACAAAAATTGAAAGAAACCAACAAAATATTAAATAACTAAATAAATAAAAATGATCTCTTAACTATTACAAAATGAACTAAAAAAAAACTTTGAAATCCTCAAATTTGCACTCCCATTAACTCCAAAACTGAACTGACCTTCAAAAATATTAATAATTACTTTATTTAATCTGATTTACCCTCCAGCACATTAACTCCAAGACCGAATGAATTTAAAACTTACCACCACTTTTGATTTGCTTTCCAAAATGCATTACCCATGTTCCATCCAGCAACCAAGATTCAAGTTGTCTTCCCAAAAAAACTTTAATTCTACTTTTGTTTATTCAAGTAAAATGGAGGGCCTCCAAATCTTATGAAATTTGCAGTCGATGAAGGAGACAGTAAAGCAAATGGGTAAAACTAATAGAAGAGGACCTAAGCGACGATTGATCCCTCCATTTTTATTGGATCTTACATCGGAAAATACACCCACAATCGACCCAAGCCCACTAGCCGGCAATTTCATACCAACCAGCTTCTCGTCATTAAATAGCAGTTTCCCGACTAGCTTCCATAGTGTCGGAGAATTCGCTGGAGAGACTTGGACGATCCTATTTGGTCAACTACTGAGATGGAGAACGGGAGGGATTCACCGGAAACGAGAGAGGGTTAGCCGGACTGGGGGGGGAAGAGAGAGAAATCGAAAGAGAAAAAGGGGGGCCTAGGGTTTGAATTGATTTGGGGAGGAAATGGGCGAACAGACGCAATATATGTGTGGGCAGGTGAGGGTAGTTTTGCCATTTATAATTATAGTAAGGACTTTACGGGAGTTTTGTTTTCAACTCGGGGACCCTAAGGTAAAAAGGCAAAAGTCCTGATTTTATTGGCAAATTCCAACCTATCTCAGGGATTTATTGGTAAAAATCTCTTTATTCAATCAACACTACTATTTACCACACTCATTCTCTCTCTTCATTTTCTACCACACTACCTTTTTCTTAATTATTGTGCTCCACAAGTTGGTATCGCTTGTGGTGGGACGGAGGGAGTATAAGGTAATGAATAAAACATACTGACATTCCCCCTAAAACCTGGCATGGGTAAGAAACTTGACAAATTTGGATATACCAGTATGATGACATAGGCAACATAAAATCTTTTGTTATTTTTCCCAAAATAGAAAACGAGATGAACGTTTGTTTGTTGTACTCAATCTTTTCCTTCCTTCTTAAGAATACTCCCACCGTTCAAAACTCTCCACTTTTTTTCTCCTCTTTTTATTTCTCCCGGGAAAATGTCAATACTTACCGAAATTAATAAGGTCCTTTACTTGAATTGTCAAATTTTTATTCATTTTTTTTATTTGTCATACCCATTTATCATCATCTCTCACATAGTAAAATCTTTTGACAACTTCCAAATCATACGTGAACTATCAACAAAGAAGTCTCTTGTGAGGAGACGAGTTTCGAGAAAATTAGTTTGCCTCGTCCAACCCATCGATGAGAGAGAAAATGAGATTGCCCCGTCCAACCCATAAAAGCGACTAATTACTCTCTCAATGAAACCCTTTTATGGGCTAATTACTCTCTCAACGAAACATGTCTCAAAAATACCGTCAACCTAAGTTTTTGTCAGTATTGACTAGCCCTATCGCACTTAGAGCATCCAAACAAAAAATGGCGCCAGATGTATAAGACATATAAAGAGTAAATGTTTGCACATGATTTATCAACATTTCTAAAATAAAATGTGATATATTTTGTCTACACAATATGGGTCTAGATTAAAATTGCATTAAAATTATTTGTTTATTTTAAAACGTGATACTTATTGGAAGACATAGAAATAAAAAATGCAAGATGAGAATGTTAAAAGTATTACTACCTCCAAAACAAGTTAAAAAATAAATGAATGTCCAGTTTTTATTTATTATTTTATTTTTAAATCTGAAATAATAACAAAAACTTGAATGAAAACGTCTCATTTGTGAAACGCGGGTCGTTGAGTGAGTAAATGGTTAGCCAACAATAGACGGGTGGGAATAGACGGGTGGGGCAATCTTATTTCCTCTCTCCGATCGAAACCCGTACCGTCTCACAAGACTTCCTCATAATTATTTTACTATGAAGTCAATAAAATTTAAGGTTTTGCAGCAAGAGTGTGCATAACATTCACACAAAAAATCTCATTCAAATTTCAACTAAAATAAATCAAATTAAATGAAAAAAAAACATAAACATAAACTTACGTGTGATAACGCTCTCCCGAGTGCTTTCCCCGGAGGAACAGCCATAGCAGAACCACTCTCATGCAACATCAAATCCAACGGCGAAGACGCCGCCGATGTCAATCCCGCCGACGAAGTAATTACCATTTCAAGCGACGATCCGATCGACGACGAGAACCCTTCGAGAAGCTGATACGGCGAAGACGGCGAAAAAGAGCCGAAGTTATCGGTGAAAACCCTAATCACCCAAACGGCGAACCAAGTCATGAGCATGAACATGAACCTCATGTGATCTTTCAAATTCCATTTCTGTGCGTTTTCTAGCTTCGCGTTGGCGGCGACGGCCATCAGAGTTTTCGCGGCGGTGTTTAGTGTTGATGTGAAGATTGAGTTCAGCGCCGACGGCCGGCCGCCGTAGCCGTATTTTGTTAACGCCAGTTCCGTTGCCATCGGTTAATAATTTGGCTAGGGAGAGAGAGAGAGAGAAGTGAGATTGCAACGAGAAAGGAAGGCTTTTTATGCTAAAGAAAGTGTATTGATGAGGAATATATGAAGGTCTTGCAAGGTTGACACATACTACTAATATTCAAGTAGTCGGTTTCGGTTAGTATTTATTTCGGATTTTATTTTTATTTTCAATGACATATGACAAATAAAAAATTATTGCAAAATAATATCACTCCATCCTAAAGAAGTACACAATTCATTTTGATGTACTAAAATCTATATATATATATATTAAAGTTGGCCAAAAGAGCTATGGTATTGACATGTGAACAAACAATGGAGAAAGCTTGCATTTGGAGAAGCCACATCAACAACATACTAATAAATAAGTGACTTTTCATTTTCTTTTCATTAGCTAATACTATTAGCTAATAATAATAGTTACTAAAAAAGGTAACTATAATAGTTAACTATTATAATAACTATTACTATTATTAGTAATAGTTAACTATAATAGTTAACCATTATAGTTAACTATTACTCTTATTAGTAATAGTTACTATTATAGTTAACTATATTAGTTAACTATTACTATTAATAGTATTAGTTAACAATATTAGTTACAATACAAGTTAAATATTACTATTAATAGTATTAGTTAACTATAATAGTTACTATTATAGTTAACTATATTAGTTAAATATTACTATTAATAGTATTAGTTACTACTATATTAGTTAACTATTACTATTAATAGTATTAGTTAACTATAATAGTTACTATATAGCTAATTATTACTATTAATAGTATTAGTTAACCATAATAGTTACTTTATAAGTTATTTTTTACTATTAATAGTATTGGTTAACTATAATAGGCTACATACATTAACTATTACTATTATTAGTATTAGTTGATTATAATAGTTATTATATAAGTTAGATTATTAATTTTTAATATTAATTAATCATAATAGTTACTATATCAATTAACTATTACTATTGATAATATTATTTTATTATAATAATTATATTAATAATTATTATTATATAGACTAATCATTGCTATTAATGTATATATTAACTATTACTATCAATGGTATTAATTAATTATAATAGTTATTATAATAATAGTAATCATATAGATTAATTTTTATTATTAATAGTATTAGTTAAAATGATGATTATTATATTAGTTAACTATAGTTAAAAGACATAGTATTGGTTTCCGTGCAGAGCATGGGTTACCCGCTAGTTCAAAATAATATCACACCATCCTAAACGAAATAGATAGATCTTTTTACCAAAATTCAAAAAATAAGATGCGTCATTAAGAACCAGTGTTACTCCCATGCGATGCACAGAGGGTTAATTATACTTACTTTGAATAAATTTAGATGAGTTGAATAAGAATGACACATTACAATTGTGAAAAGATTCTTTGAAAACAATATTGTCAGTGATAACATCAGTTTGACCAGGAAAGGTATCGTTACATATCAATATCTTAAGGTTAGATGCATCTCTAAGGCGGGATAAGGAAACATATAGTTGATCATGCCAAAACACAATTTTCTTCAATAATCAACACTAATGCAACTTATATTCGTTAGTCGCAGTAACAACATCTAAAGTTAAAAATTGCAATTTTCGCAAAATACATCTTGCCGACCTCTTAAACCGTCAGAACTTAAATAGCAAAATATTTCTAAAACTATAAATGATTTTTTTTTAATATTTTTTTTAAAAAAAAATTAACATAATTAAAATCTAATCTATGAACGTGCAGTAATATTAGAATAAATAATCAATATCATAATACGACAAAAATTGCCTCCAAAAATCCTAGAACACAGTATTTAAACGTTCGTAAAACTAAATAAACCCTAATTATGCAAAAAAAAAAAAAAAAGTTTGAAAATTTATAAAAAGTTTAGCAACTTGTTTGAGGCTCTAAACAATGATTTTGGGCCTTTTAAACCCTGAATCAAGGGGCTACGCTTGATGACTATTTTTCGTCTCGCTCCGACGTTTGATTTGATATTCGGTGCGTTCCGTGGTTGATCCGGAGTCAAAAGTTACGAACGTTTCCGCGCACGCACTCAAATGACTCAAAAAACTTCAACGCATTCCGTCCGCAACAATTAGTAATTTTTCACTATATATTGATTATAAATCATTTTTTTACTAAATAAAAAAAACATGTAAAAATCAATCTACAAGCAATGTTGAGTATTTGTGCCAGATAATGACATATTTGACCTTATTTACCAAACTTTTTTATTTAGGAGGTGCATATGGGCCTCAAACTAAAAATGTTAAGACTATCTTGTATTTATATTACTATATACTCCCTCCGTCCCAAAACAACCTGCACCATTTTTGGGATGCACGGGAATTAAGGAAGGAGTATATTTATTAAAATATATTCCTAATTAAAGATGATTAACTATAATTAATAAAAGATGCTTTTTAATTAACTTTTAATAGTCAAATAATAACACACCCAACTAAATTATCTGTCACCATTACACAACCCCCCACTACTGCCCACCATTAACGACCACCACCAACCACCATTGAGCACCACCGACCACTGTATCACTGCCGTTCACCGCCGAACACCGCCATTGAATCACAATAGTTGCAATATGCTCGAAAATTGACGAAGTCATCTTCATGAATTTGTTTTTTTCGGAAATGGGCCGCAAAAGTGTCAGACTTAGGTTCTCTAGGTTGATTTTATCCCCGACCCCGACCACCTCTTCCCCCCTCCCCCCTCCCAAGCTCGGCCTCGGCTGCCCCTACCACTACATACCACCACTTTTGAAAAACATTTTCTTCCATATTTTTCTCACTTTGGGAAAATGGTCGTTCAAGATCATAAAAATCTTGGTTAAGGGAGGAAGAATCATCATGTTCCTTGCCTGTTGAGATGAAGCCATTTTTGTTAGAAAACTAACTGAAAATCATCAAAAAACTGAATGTATTTGAAGAAAAAAATAATTTCATTAGAAAACTAATTGAACATCATTAGAAAACTGACTGGAATTCTAGAAACTAACTGTAAACTATGAGGAAACTAACTGAAATTCTAGAAAGTGACTGAAAATTGTTAGAAAACTGACTGGAAACGAATGAGAGTATGAGACATAAGATATTAGAGAGCAGAGAGAGAACGCGTGGAGAGAAGTAAGGTGAAAATAAAATGGTAGGAGGGAGGTGATATTTATAGGTAGCAATTTGTCAAAAAAAAATAATACTCCCTCCGTCCCGGAGTAAGAGTCCTACCCCTCATTTGCACGCTTATTAATAAATATTGGAAGTGATGTAAATGTTGTGAGTGTATAAGTAAAGTAGGAGAGATAATGAGTGGGAGAGAATAGTGAATTGATTGGTGTTGTGAGTATAAAAGTAAAATAGGAGAGAGAATGAGTGGGGTGAATAGTAAAGATTCTTTGCCATTTTAGGAATATGACTCTTACTCTGGGACGTACCAAAATGGAAAGTAGGACTCTTACTCTGGGACGGAGGGAGTAATTATTTTCGGATCTGGTCAGATTTTAACGGTTACTAACGGCTACTTTAAAAACTAGCCGTTTTGGTCAAACTAGCCGTTAGAAAGTTGATTGGGAATAACAAGCCGTTAGGCGGTTAACCGGTGGGTGGTTTAACCTGCGGCTTGGTTTCCCGGTTTTAACCGCCGGTTCATGGTTTTGAAAATGGTTGAACCGGAATTGGACCGGTAACCAACGGTTCACGGTTGGACCAGTTAACAGTTTTACGGTTTGACGGTTTTGACCAATTAGAAACCGACAGTTAATTCAGTTACAGTTGGTTTTTGGACACGTCTATTTTTACATAAAATTTCTAAACATTTTAGTGATTCCTAAAAATTAAGAGTGGTCAATTTGACCCTGGCCCTTCAAGAACTCCGGCCTTGTGTTTACTGTACAAGCATAAACTGAAAATATTTTTAGTTATACCACGAAGTATTATTGTAGCCTTGGCCTAGGCATTACTTCCTCCGTCCCTTTCCTAAAGTAAAACCCTAATTTTATGGTGAGACGGATCCTCTATGGAGACCCGCTCTCCTCTCTCAGACAGCGGCCGCCCAGCTCTGACGCGCGTCCTCCTAGCGTTTACCACACGTCTTTCTTAAAAAAACTCCAATAACTTTAAAATAAAATATTTTGAGATTTTGAATTCGAAAAAAAAAAAAACACCGTTGTGTCCGAAGAGACGAATCAAATTAGATACTCCCTCCATCCCATTTCAAATTGCAAATACTAGGTTGGCACGGGGATTAAGGGAAAAAGTGAAAAAGGTGATGTGTTGTGAGTGTTGATAGTTGAGTGGGAGAGAGAAAGTGGGGTAGAGAATAGTTAGTGGGTTAGTGAGTGTGAGTGTGCAAGTGGGTTAAAACTTGCCATTTTTGGATTTTGCAATTTTAGTTGGGACACCCTTTTTGGCAACTTTTGCAATTTGAAATGGGACAGAGGGAGTATATCATAAATCGTTTTCAATTATCTTTTTAAAATCATATTTTTTTAACAAACAAAAAAATGAGTTGGTCGTCGCCTGAAAAGTAACACTTTTTATGAAAAATGTAACAGTGTAATCTTAAAAAAGTAACAATTTTATTTTTAAATATAACAGTAGTTTTGCAGAAAAAATTAAATCGTTTGATAGTTTTTTTTTTTTGTTAGAAAAAGTAATAATTGAAATGTAACAGAGTATATATATGACATATTTGTTATATATTAAAAGAGTTAGAATTCATGTAAACAATCGGTTGCATTTCACTTGTTAGTATTCTCTAAAAACAATCAAACTATTTCAGTTTTCTTTCTTTTTTTTTCTTCCGCAAAGCTACTTTGTTACATTAACAAATTCCAATTGTTACGTTTAACATTTGTAATTGATAAACCATTAAGTGTTTTATCAATAAAAAAAGGGCAATGCTAGGGGCACAAAAGAAGTTTACAAAATGAGGTGGCGATATTTTATTGGTTGCATCGATTGTGGACCCGCCACACTCTAAATTAAAAGCAGCAATAAAATTTTGACACATCATTTTGTGAGCCAAGTTTTGTGAGATTTTTTTGTGACTTTATATTTACCCAATAAAAAATTCACAATTTTTTTTTCTTTTTTTTTTTTTGCAAAACTACTACGCTATATTACAGAATTTCAATTTACATTTAGCTTTTGTAATTGATAAATCATTAAATGTTTTACCAATAAAAAATTTCCACAAATGAATGTAACAGTTTTTATAATAAAATGTAACAATTATTATCAAATATCAATCCCTTTTGTGCAAACGTATACTCCCTCCGTCCCATTTGAAGCTTCACCTTTTGAGTGTCTCGTTAAAAGCTTCATCATTTTCTAAAATGGTAAAAATGTGGGCTGCACTTGTCAACCCTACTCACTTCTTCCTCTCACATACTCCCTCTGTCTCATAACTATATGCACGGGAATTAAGGGACGAATAGTAGTTGGTATTTGTTGTGAGTGTGAAAAGGGAAGTAAGAGAGAGAAAGTGTGGTAGAAAATAGTAGGTTGATTAGTGTTGTGAGTGTAAAAGTAAAGTAGGAGAGAGAATGAGTGGAATAAATAGTAAAAATTCTTTGTCATTTTAGGAAAGCGTGACTTATTAATGGAACACCAAAATGGCAATTTGTGCACATAGTTATGGGACGGAGAGAGTACTTAAATTGTGGGCCCCATTTGTCATACCCACTAACTTTGCCCCCCCCTCAGACATTTAAACTTTAGACCCCACTTGTCATACTCACTAACTTTTTCCCTCTCACAATCCTTGTTACACTCATCACTTTTATTAATTTGTGTGCCCTCACCAAAATAGCGAAACTTCAAATGGGACGGAGAGAGTATATAGGTACATTTCAGAATAAAAATTGTTATATTTCAGAATCGAAACTGTTACAATTGAGAATTGAAAAATTATTCTTTTATTATAAAATGTAACATTAGTTTTGCAGTCAATTTTATTAATCTGTTTTCTGCAAAATTATGGTTACGTTTCTGAATAAAAACTGTTATATTTCTTAAAAAAAATGTTATATTCTTTTATTGAAAGTGTTACATTTATTGACGAGGAAAAAAAAAGTAGAGGGCAAAAAAATGAAAATTTGGCGAGCGGGTCGGTCCGTAGAGGATTCGTGTGAGACGGTCTCACAGGAGACCAACCCATACAAAAAAAAGTCTAATACTCAGCTAATTTACTTTATCCATATATAAAATTAGTATTTTAGACAATTATATTATCAATTCACTTGCCATATTTATCTATATTTTATATCATAAATAATATTTTCAATCCACTTATAATTTATATACATTTTTTAGTGTTTTTTTTTAATAAGTGTGTAGAGTCAATGTTGGGACGGAGGGGTGTATTAAAAGTTTTGGATGGATTTTGTTGCTAACGGAGAAAAGCCTTGAAGGAAGGTAACATAACATAACTAATAGGTGTCAAAAAAAGGCATTCCATTGCAGGATTTTGGTGACGCGCATATAGTTTCTATTTCTAACCAATTCTTGTTTTTGTTCTGCAAGAGGCGGTTGTTTTTGTAACTATTAGTGCTTACGCTTACACATATGCATGCGCATTTCTTTTTGGTTTTTGATTTTCTTCCTCCCATTATTATTATTATTATTATTATTATTATTATTATTATTATTATTATTATTATTATTATTCATTTTGAAAGAAATGTTCTCGAAAATATTTAGTGGTTGAGTAATTTAATGCTCACATCTTTATAGAATAAGAGTTTGATTGATTTTTTAGTTTTGTTCTAAGCATAAAATTTTGGGGAAAACTAGTTCCTTCGTAAGTTATAAAAAATCTTGTTTAAAATATACGAACTTGGTGTTTTAAGGCCTAAACTCACTGTTTTACAGCTTAAACTTTCTATTTTATTTTTTTGGTGCTTTAAAGGCATAAACTCAATGCTTTAAGGCCTAAACTTGTTATGTTAAGGCCTAAACTCACTATTTTAAGTAGGGGTGGAAATGGTTCGGTTTAGCTCGGTTTGGGGTAATTTAGAAGCCAAACCTCTATACATCGGTTTGGAGAAATCCCAAACCGAGTTGAACCACAAAATAGTCCAAGCCGAGCTGAGCTAAACCATCACGGTTCGGCTCGGCTCGGTTTGAACCACGGTCTGATACTCGATGCCCTAGATATTAGAGCAAGTTGCAAACCCTCTTTATTGTAGACACTGTAAAACAAAAAATTGAATAAAAATGACAGCAAAATTGGAAGTAAAATTACAAGAAGAAGCATAAGGGATAAAACTTACCTTTAATCGCCAGAAAATTGAAAGGTCGAGCTAGGGTTTCAATTAGCAGATGTCTTGATTCTCTTGAATATGGAGGCCTGCGTAGGAGTGAGATGGAGGAAGGACGTTGGCCGAGGAATGGCGTCGGCGGGTAGAAGGATGATGGCGGAAGCTAGGTCGTGGCCCGTGGGTGAACTGAAGAAGATGAGAGAATGGAGATGATAGGGATGACTGCGGAGAGATTTGTCAATTTGGTGAAAATGAATACTCAGTCGACGATAGGGTATCTCATTTAGGGTTTCCTAAAAAAATATAACGGTTCATATTAAATCACTAAATTTAATCAATTGTCCATATAAGGGCTCTATGGTTCAGCCAGCTCAGCTCCACGGTTCGGCTCGTGGTTCAGCTCGAAACGGTTCGGCTCGGTTCGGCTTGAAGGGTCAGGCCGTGAGCCGAACCGAACCGTGTGGTTTATCAATTTTCGAAACCGAGCTGAACCGCATAAGTTTAAAAACCGAGCTAAACCGCACGGTTTGGCTCGGCTCGGTTCCGAACCGCGGTTTGAGCCGAACCATTTCCACCCCTAGTTTTAAGGCCTAAACTCCTATTATAAAGGTGAAACCATATAAAAAAAATGGACTTTTTATAACTTATGGAGAAACTGGTTTCCCCAAAACCTACTCTTTGTTAGATACAAACAATCTATGTGTAGTTGAACTATTTTCACAAATACTTCTAAAAATATTTTTTTAAATCATTTTTATAATTTAAAAAGTATTTCCCAAGGATTAAGATAAATTTCTCAAAATATATCTTGTGAAAAAGAAAGAGATAGAAGTAGAGAAACTTTACTAGTTTTATTACTAACTATAATACACAAAATAATCAAAATTAAATGCTTTTTTATGATCATTCTGAAGAGTATGGGTATACTCGTCTTTTTCTTTGATATCTTTGTGATTCTGATCTCTTAATTAATTTGTGTATGAGTGTGTTTTGAGGGAAACTAGTTCCTCTATAAGTTATAAAAAGTCCTATTTTTTACCCTTAAACCCTAAACCTGAAACCCGAATATCTAAACCTAAAACCCCAAACCCTAAACTTTAAACCCTATAAAAACAGTACTTTTTATAACTTATGGAGGAACTAGTTTCCCCCAAAATTTTCTCTTTGTGTATATCTTAGTTATAATTGTATAATTTTGGTTTTAATTAGGTAGTTATTTAGGATTTATTTCACTAACATATTAATGTTTATCTTTGGTAAGTTTGTATATATTTTAGGAGTGTATTTGTAGGAGGACTCTTAAAAGGAAAGGTTGATTGGTTGCTTGAAGATCTCGTGGAATCAGAAGTAGCGGCCAAGAAAACCTATATAAGAAATTGTCAAGCATCCTCAAAGGTTACGGATTCTGAGTATTCCTTGAGAGAATTCAGAACTATAGAGAGTCTTTTGCTTTCTTAGAAGTTCTTCCAAAAACAACTCTAAGTGTTTGAGTGTTTTAGTAAATTCTAGAGATCTAGAATAGTTTGGTCTTTTAGTATTGTTTTATTTCATTCATTCATCTTGTACTCTGCAAGATCATTTCGTATATAAAAGTTTTCCAGCAAGTTATTTCTTGCTGAAGTGTTTAATTCTGTTTTGTTTTTATCCACTGCATTTTCTGATTATTGACAAGACAACTGTCTTGACACTTGTAAGCACAACTGTACTCACAAGTGGTTGTTTTTCAGAACAGTCCTAGCCGCCTATTTCTTACAATTGGTATCAGAGCCTGATCTCGATACACTGAGATCGATCCTAATATGGCCAATATGGACTGTACTCATACTCGTAATAAGCCGCCTACTCTAGATGGTTCAAACTATACCATTTGGAAGGCAAAGATGATCATGTACATTAAAAATATTGATCATCGTGCGTGGGTCAGTATTCTTGTGGGATATACATCCCCTACTATGGAATTAACTGATCCAAAAGCAAAAGCTTCTGTTTCTGATGAAGAAAAGAAAGAAAAGATTTTTGTTCCAAAACCCGAGCAAGATTGGAATGCGGAAGAAATTGCCCTTGCTAATTTCAATGCAAAGGCAATGGCTGCCATATCTGATCATGTTGATCATAATCTGTATCGATTATTCTCTAGCCATACAGTTGCCAAAAATGATTGGGATATTTTACAACTTCATTGTGAAGGGTCCGATAGTGTCAAGCAAACTAAATTAAGGAGATTGATGACAGAGTTTGAAAATTTAAGAATGGGAGAAGATGAAACTATTCAAAACTATTCTGCTAAATTAATGGATATTTCAAATGAATCCTTTGCTTTAAGGGAATCCATCTCCAATGCAAGGTTGGTTAGTAAAGTTTTAAGAACTCTCCCAAAAAAATTTAACATCAAGGTCTCTGTCATTGAAGAAACTTGTGATACTCGGACCGTGATTCTTGAAAAGGTTCTAAGTATTCTTACTACGTTTGAATTGAACCTTGAAGTGCAAAAAACCAGCAAAGTAAATTCAATTTCTCTTGCTAGTGCTATAATAGTGTCTAAAGATCTTGTGCAATTGTCTAAAGATATTGATGAGTCAACCTTGGAAGAAGATGAGTGTGCCTTAATAACTCAAAAAATTCAAAAACGTTTTGAACAAGAAATGGCAACAAAAATTTCCAAATAAAGGCTTCACTCCTTCTATCAAGGCTGAACCATTCAAGAAGGAAACTAGTGTCGGTGTGAAAAAACTGTTTTCTGACAACAAAAATCCTATCGAGTCAGTTCAGTGTAGGGCGTGCCAAGGATACGGTCACTATGCAAATGAGTGTGCTAACACACTCAAAAAGAGAGGGATGAGTTTATCTGCTATGTTAAGTGATTCAGATGATGACGATGAGACAGCTAACTTGTCATGTTTTCGATCATCACAAGCTTCCCTCTCTGACAGTGAAACTGATAGTGAGGTTGTACTGTCAAATGACAGCTCAACTGACTATGAACAAAAAAGGTTTTTGGTACTAACCATTGTTTTTGAAAACCTGAGAATGAAGGAAGGTGAAACTATTGAGTGTTTTTCTGATAACTTAATAAGCATTGTGAATGAGTTACATGTGTTAGGGGAATCATTCTCTGATGCTAGACTTGTGAACAAAATGTTAAGATCTCTTCCGAGTAGATTCAATGTGATAATTTCTGTGTTAAAAGAATTCTATGATATTGAGACTATGAATTTTATGGAACTCGGAAGGATTTTAACTGTTTATGACGCATCACCATCTCCTTCATCCAGTGAAAATTTTGGGAAAAGAACTTGCTGTAATTTGACTCTTAGTGACAGTGAGTCTGACAGTGAAGATGAACAGTCAACTGTCAGGTCAACTGTCAGCTCAAGTGGTACTAATGTGTATACCTGCTTGAATTCTACATCTGCAGGTGAGACTGAAGAGTCAAAACAAGAAGAAGAAGATTGCCTCACGTATGAAGAATTACATGAGAACTATGTTGAGTTGTTCGCGGATTGGTCAAAACGAATGGAGCAACTCAAAGAGTTCAAGAAGGTAACTGAAAAACTCACCGCCTCTAATTTGTATCTTAAATCTGAAAATGAGAGATTGGTGAGTGAAAATGATTTTCAAAAGGACTCCATTGGTAAGTTAGAAGTCATGCTTACTAAAAAGGAAGTAGAGTATGAAAAATATAAAAACAATCTTGAAAAATAAACTAACACTCTCACAAAGCTCAACAATGGTAGAGCTAAGTTAGATGAAGTTTTGAACATGGGAAATCAAGGAAAATCAGGATTAGGCTATGGAGATCCAATTTTTGTCAAGGAAGGAGAGAGCACTTCGAAAAACAATGAGAGTTTTATTACTAATCACGTGTCTCCTCACAAAAATAGGAGAAACAGAAAGAGGAGATACGTGTGTCACCATTGTTTTGCTCCTGGACACATTCGTCCATTCTGCTATAAGTTGAAACAGGAACTTGGCTTGGACAAGAACAGCAGCCACTTGAGCAGACAACTGTGGGCACAGTCGGAAAATCAAGAGCCTAGACAACAGCAGTCTGTAAAAGGAACATGGGTAAGAAAGGAGACTCTAAATTGCAAAGTGGCTCTTACCTCTTTCAAGAGTAGTGTGGAAAGTGGATGGTACTTTGACAGTGGTTGTTCTCGCTATATGACTGGGGTAATGGAGCATTTCAAGGACTATGAAGCCTTCAATGGCGGGAAAGTCAATTTTGGTGGAGGTGCTAAAGGTCAGGTAATTGGCAAAGGTATGTTAAATGTTGATGGTATACCCAACTTGCACAATGTCTTGATTGTTGATGGGCTTAAGTCAAACCTGATTAGCATAAGCCAGTTATGTGATGATGACTTGTTTGTTAAATTTGACAAGTCCAAGTGTGAAGTTTTTGATAACAAAAAATGTGTGTTCTAACTGGTATTCGATCTTCTGATAATTGTTACAAAATTGGCAGTGCTGAGTCTTGTCTCACTACCAAAATGGATGAGTCTGAAATCAGGCACCAAAAGCTTGGTCATGCCAGTGAAAGAAAAATCAGTGATTTAATAAAATTTGGGGCAGCAAAGGGTTTGCCAAACTTGGATTTGAAAAGTGTGTGTGGACCATGTCAAAAGGGAAAACAAACAAAGTCCAGTCATAAAAGGGTTCAGAATTTTGGGACAAGTAGGTGTCTTGAGTTGATTCATACTGACCTTATGGGTCCCATGGAAGTGGAAAGTATGTCTCAAAAGAAATACTGTTTTGTGTGTGTTGATGATTTCTCTCGTTATACTTGGGTCATATTTTTGAGAGAAAAATCAAACACAATTGAAGAGTTTAAAATATGGTACAAAAGGGTCAAAAATCTTTATGGTTTAAAAACTGTTAGGGTTAGATCAGACCATGGTACTGAATTTGAAAACTCTACTTTTTCATCATTTTGCGATTCAACGGGGATTACTCATGAGTTCTCAGCCCTCAAAACTCCTCAACAAAATAGAGTAGCGGAAAGGAAAAATCGCACATTACAAGAAATGGCTAGAGTCATGTTAAGTGCTAAAAATATGTCTAAAAAGTTTTGGGCAGAAGCGGTTAACACTGCTTTTCATATAGGGAATCGTGTCTTTCTAAAAATTGGAAGTACCATGACCCCCTATTAAATTTTACTTGGAAAAAAACCCACCTTGAAATATTTCCATGTTTTTTTGTTGTATTTGCTACATCTTGAATGATCGTGAGTATCTTTCTAAGTTTGATTCAAAGAGTGACAAAGCCATTTTCATTGGTTATTCTCAAAACAGTAGGGCTTATAGAGTCTATAATTTGAAAACCAAAACGATTATGGAATCTATAAATGTTATTTTTAATGATGCTACTGATCTTAATGTCAAAGCTGCTGAGGATGATGTTTCAGGTTGCACTTGGGAGCATGAAAAGATTAATGAAGAATCTGAACCAAAATCCATGACAGAATCTGCAGATACACCACTTGTAAGGACAACTGACGGTCAAAATGTACATTCAACTGACTTGACAGATGGTCAGACAGCAGCTGATTCTGGATCAGTTTCTGAAATCGTTGAAGATCAGGTAAGCAGAGGCAATGATGCTGCTGTAAGCATACAGGGAGATTATCCTACTTCTCAAGTCATTGGGGGAGTGGATGAAGGAAGAAAAATAAGAGGGAAAAGAATAAATTACCGGGAATTGGCCGGTATGGTGTGCATGCAATCCGCATACCATCAGGTAAGATCTTATTGCTTTGTGGCTAATTTTGAGCCCAAAAATGTGTCAGAAGCCTTGAAGGATGATAATTGGATCAATGCCATGCAAGAGGAATTGATTCAATTTAAAAAGAATGACATTTGGTTCTTGGTTCCTAGACCTTCTAACATCAATGTTATTGGGAATAAATGGATATTTAAGAATAAATATGATGAACAAGGCACAATAACAAGGAACAAAGCACTTCTAGTGGCTCAGGGCTACACTCAATTAGAGGGTGTGGACTTTGACGAGACTTTTACCCTGGTAGCCTGCATTGAGTCCATTAGACTGCTATTAGCAATCTCATGCTATTTAAAAATCACTCTTCATCAAATGGATGTGAAGAGTGCGTTCCTAAATGGTTTTTTAAATGAGGAAGTTTTTGTTGAGCAACCCAAGGGATTTGAAGATCCGCACAAACCAAATCATGTGTTTAAGTTGAAAAAGGCGCTCTATGGTATAAAGCAAGCCCCACGTGCTTGGTATGGGATACTAGCAGAGCACCTTATTCAACTTGGTTTTAAAAGAGGGGAGGTTGACAAAACTCTGTTCATTTTGAAAAATAAAAGGGACATTCCCGTGGCTCAGATTTATGTGGATGACATAGTCTTCGGTTCTACTTCTAAAAATATGCTTGACATGTTTGTAGAAAGTATGACATCCACATTTGAAATGAGTATGGTTGGGGAACTGGAATTCTTTATTGGACTACAAATTTTTCAATCTAAAGAAGGAATGACAATTTCCCAATCCAAGTATGCCAAAAATTTGGTAAAGAAATTTGGTCTCGAGAATGATTCTCACTTAAAAACTCACATGGGGTCTTCTCAAAAACTGTTTAAAGATGAGGATGGAGAGAGTGTTGATCAAACACTTTATCGAAGTATGATAGGCAGCTTACTGTACCTTACAGCGAGCCGCCCCGATATCATGTTCAGTGTCTGCTTTTGTGCTAGGTATCAGGCTGACCCCAAGGTATCCCACTTAACTGTCGTTAAGCGGATAATTAGATATGTTAGTGGTACCACAAACATAGGGTTAAGCTACACACGGGACACAAACACAAATCTTGTTGGGTATAATGATTCGGATTGGGTTGGGAGTACTGATGATAGAAAGAGCACCACTGGTGGGTGTTTTTATCTTGGGAATAATCTTGTGTCTTGGTTTAGTAAGAAACAAAATTGTGTTTCTTTATCGACTGCTGAATTTGAATACATTGCAGTTGGTAGTTGTTGTACCCAGTTGTTATGGATGAACCAAATGATAAAATATTATGGTCTTAGAAGTGAAACCTTGATGGTATATTGTGATAGTTTAAGTGTCAGAATATTGCCAAGAATCCGGTACAACATTCCAGAACGAAGCATATAGATATTAGGCATCATTTTATTAGAGATCTCATTGAACAAAAAATCATTACTCTTGAACATGTAAGCACAACAGATCAACTTGCTGATATCTTTACCAAGGCTTTGGATTTCGAGAGATTTTCTTCCCTTAAGAAGTCTCTCGGATTGTGTGTTACCAGTTGACTGCACAACTGTGCGGACAACTGTCTGCATAGACTGTATAATAGTATGTTACAGTTCACACACAAAAAAAAAAGTTGTAGATTGCATTCATCCTTGCACGATTGTCTCTTGTGATCACTTGGTCTTCTTCAGTTCCTTGACTCCGAGCTTTGACCCTTGAATGTGAGACCCTTCTTGACTCGATATTAAATTTATCTTGTTAATTCCTAAAGTGTTATCATGGAGTGGGCATTCAATCTAAGGTTACGAGGAAAACAAGTTGCCTCCAGTCTTTGAAGTTACTACTCATTTAGGCAATGTGCTGACATGTATTCATACATAACTTGTGAATCAGTGTAACACTGTATTGTGAGAGTGAAGAGCTCCTCCCCGTAACTTATTCATAAGTCATAAGCCTTCAAAGGGAGTGTTCTAGAGGCTGCATGATTGAAGGTGAATCTCATTGAATTCTTGTGAGTTGAAACCGAGTCATGAACTGAGTTGACCATTATATGTCACACCAAAAATTGAGACAATCTTCACTTGTGTGTTTAGGCATATTCTTTTTAGTTTTTTCCTTGGTATTTAAATCAGCAAATTGAACTGTTCTTCTTCTTGTTACAGATTTAATGCTTTCACGTGTTTAACGATAATCCAATAACGTGATGGCCAAGTTTTCGTGCAGGTGGTGAATTTTTTTGGGTTGGTGGACCTTTGTTGAACAATGGATTCTGTGGAATTATGGCAAGTATCTATTCTGGGAAAAATAGATGATCACAATATATGTCAAGATTTTATTTTTTTTAACATCAAAATCCCAGTCTTGGTTGGAATCTTAAAGGGTGTCCAACACTAAAATGGAGTCACAAGGTTTTCTCCCTCATCCAGTGCACCGAGTTCAATGTCTGGGTTCATTGCCCTTCATTGTTGTTAAATCTTGTCAAATCAAGTGTAAGCTCTCACCTCCCCCATCATAACTCCTGTCAACCGCCTCCTCTCTCATCATCATTTTTTCTCTTTCCTTCTCTCTTCAGATTAATTGCACTGGTAGTTGTGTTTTCTT
This sequence comes from Campanula takesimana, assembly GCA_026119855.1. Lineage (NCBI taxonomy): Eukaryota > Viridiplantae > Streptophyta > Magnoliopsida > Asterales > Campanulaceae > Campanula > Campanula takesimana. Next base: position 216,386 of record JAOWBW010000947.1, read on the forward strand.
GTGCAGAATCAAAACATGGCTTATTCGTCTTCTTCAGCTCCGACCATCTCCACATGCAACGCCATTGTTGTTGATTTGATCAATCTCCCGCAATCTGACTTACCAGTTGACCCGTGGTTTCTAGGGCTGCCCGATCACACCATTGATGTCGACAACACTCTCCAGGTATCCTTTTTTACCAAAGCTCGCAAAGCCTCTGCACCTGGGTCTCACAGTTCCAATCGGCTTGTAAAATTGGGGACATGGGCGTCTTCTGGGTCCTTCAAACCAGATGAAACCCGCGATGCCATGGTAGCCGAAGGAAGAGAAAAAGGAAAAGTGAAGGCAAGGGATACCGCTGGGTCCCATCGTTGTTTGATTTTGAGCGAATCGGAGGAAGAGGAGCCACCGTCTTCTCCGGCGCCGGCGGGCGATAATGTTCCGGTGGTGACCTTGATTCCGGCAAAGGGGAAGAAAGTGACAAGAAAGGGCACCCCATATAAATCCCCCTCTCCGTCTGCTCTGTCTCCGGCGTCTTCTAGGGTTCAGACGAGAGGTGCAAAACGGAAAGCCCTAGAAAAGTCTCTGAGAGAAGAGGGCTCATCTTCACAGTTTGATAACTCCAGTGATAGTGATGCTGAGTTTGATTGTGAAGCAACTCACTCTGACAAAGAAGGATCATCTCGGGTTCAAAGGCAGGGTCATCCTTCTGGGTTTGCTGGATCTGTCCGACCATCTGTGCGCAGATCTGTGATATCATCCCTACCATCAGTTGGTCAGTCCAGTGGCTCAGGGTCTATTGGCAAGGCAAAAAGGGTACGTAAACCTTCTGCTTCTATTCCCCTTGTCCCCTTTGACTTGACCTCTCCTCATGACCCCAAGTTCTACTATACTGCTTCTGCTGAAAGATTTTCTAAGCACTTTATTAGGAAATTTACTGTTGAAAGGATCAGGGATGAGAAAATGTTTGAGAGGCTGAATGTGTTGGGTTTTTTGGGTGAGAGACATCTTCTAAAGTCTTTAGTTTTTGCTTCATCTTTTTCCCGCCAGTTGGTAACCGAATTTTATGCCAATCTTTCTCAAGATGTGGCTTTGATTGGGTCCCCCAACTTTCACCACATCTTTGTTAGGGATAAGGTAATTGAGTTTTCTCCCAAAACTATCAATGATTTCCTCGAAACCCCAAACACCCCTCTCTCAAAAATTTCCCAAGATATCGATGAGTCAGTCAGAGTAATCACTGGTCACACCATCGATTTTTGGCCCCCTGAACTGCGATCAACATCTTTATCTAGGTTATATCTCTTTCTCCACCACATAATGCTCACCATTTGGAAGCCCTCCTCAAATCCATCGGTGGTTACCCGTGATCAAGCCCTTCTGCTGCATTCCATTGGGGTAAATAAGTTCAATCTGGGAGAAGTGATTTTTGAGACTATTGTAAGTTATGCTGAGTCTCAAAACACTACTTACCGGCTTCCCCATCCATGTCTTATTTCGGCTTTACTTGGCTCCCATGGGATTGTGACAGAACAAGATGACATCATTGTTCCTCTGCCATCCAAAATCGTTCAGCCGAAGACTATGTTTGAGCCTCATCGCTACAATGACTGGGCTAAGCCAGTTGATACCTCAGTTGACATTCCATCTGTCACGCCAACTGTGCCATCATCCGTCCCCACAAATCTGCAGTCATCAGTCATGCCTACACCAGATTCTTCTTAAGCTGTTCTCCAGGATCAGATTGAATCCATCAGTGCCTAGTTAGCTACTCACAAAGAAGAGGTCTTGGCCAAACAAATTATTATATCAGGGTTAGAAACTACTGTGGAAGGTCTTCGAAAGGCTTTGGATGGTTCCTCACAAAAGGGGGAAAGACTATAGAAGCAGGGGGAGCTAGTGCAGAGGGAGCTCTCACAGTTGATGGTTCAAGTGTTGCAGGAGGTCGCGATGATAGTGGTCTTGAGTTCTCTTTCGAAAAGGAAATGGATGCTGCAGCCCAAAATGAGATTCTTGGAGAAGATTTATATTCTGGTCTTTGAAACAAAAACAATCTTTATTTTTTGGGTCTGTAATAACTTGATATTTGGTACTTTCGTAGTAGTTTAAAATATGTTTGGTATACTTTGCATTATCTTGTTTTTTGCAGGTTTTGTTCAGAACCACAAAGATAGGGGGAGATTGAAGAGTATGGGTATACTCATCTTTTTCTTTGATATCTTATGATTCTGATCTCTTAATTAATTTGTGTATATCTTAGTTATAATTGTATAATTTTGGTTTTAATTAGGTAGTTATTTAGGATTTATTTCACTAACATATTAATGTTTATCTTTGATAAGTTTGTATATATTTTAGGAGTGTATTTGTAGGAGGACTCTTAAAAGGAAAGGTTGATTGGTTGCTTGAAGATCTCGTGGAATCAGAAGTAGCGGCCAAAAAAACCTATATAAGAAGTTTTCAAACATCCTCAAAGGTTACGGATTCTGAGTATTCCTTGAGAAAATTCAGAACTATAGAGAGTCTTTTGCTTTCTTAGAAGTTCTTCCAAAAAGAACTCTAAGTGTTTGAGTGTTTTAGTAAATTCTAGAGATCTAGAATAGTTTGGTCTTTTAGTATTGTTTTGTTTCTTTCATTCTTCTTGTACTCTGCAAGATCATTCGTATATGAAAGTTTTCCAACAAGTTATTTCTTGCTGAAGTGTTTAATTCTTTTTGTTTTTATCCGCTGCATTTTCTGATTATTGACAAGACAACTGTCTTGACACTTGTGAGCACAACTGTACTCACAAGTGGTTGTTTTCCAGAACAGTCCTAGCCGCCTATTTCTTACACATTCCAAATATAAAGATTGCTATTTAAACATGCAATTCTCATTAAAAAGCAATTGAACTATGAACTTTGAATATCATCAAAAAACTTTTGTTGATATCCCCTAAACCAAACCTCCAAAATGCTCTCGCGAATAATGAGTTGTGACACTCAAATGCTTCTCTAAATATTATTTAGAAACTGCTCAAATCCGGCATTCAGTTTATCTCTACACGGAAAACTTTGAGAACATAATAAATTAAAGAAGTAGGCTCCGCAACAAGTGCCTAACCAAGTATATCAAACATTGTAACAAGAAGTAATTCAAGCGTCACACAAAGGCTCTCGACGAAAGAAAGCAGAGGCTCTCGACGAATGAGAAAAATTCTAGATCTGATGCAGTAACCAAAATAATTCAATTGCATAAAAAAAAACATGAAGTGAATACATAATTAACAGTTTATCAAAGAAAAATAAAGATTGCCAAAAGATTACACCATTCCTCTATTTCTTTCCTTGTCATCTTCCTCATCATTGTCTTCATAAACAATCATTCTTGTTAAACAGTAATCAAGCGAATGCGGAAACTGATTAGAGTTTCTCCCCAAAAGAGTGAGATGAGGTGTATAGGTTTTTGTTTTATGAAATGGGGAGATTGAGGTGCTCATTATTATTATTTTTTTTGTTTAGATTAATGGTAGTATTGCCATCTATATTACTTCCTTCGTCCCATATTGAGATCTTCAATTCACCTTTACATGTTTATTAGGAAAATAATAAATAATGACAAGACAGGTAAAATTTATAGATTTTATGAGGGCATATTTCTTCACAACATTATTCATGAACATTTTTCACATTACTAATATTGATTTTTTTTGTAATTCTATTAAATTTTTTCCCTATAATTCTATTAATTTCTTTCTCGGACCTAACAAGAATAAAAGAAAGAACCTTAAATTGGGACAGATGGAGTATCACAAAATATTTGAGGGGTTTTACAAGAATAAATTTTGGCTCGGTGGACATTACCGGAGTAAATGTAGTTAGGTAGTTTATTTAAGAACTGGAAAGTATTTCAGGGGTCTTAGGGGAATAACCCTAAATTGAAACCAGCAGGTACAACTGGTCCGACCGCCATATAAGGAGTTCCGTTTAGTTTCATAGTTTTGCCGACAACCAACCCAATTGTCACCTGCCGGAGGAAAGATGAATCCCGAAGCAAAGGCGGCGGAAACGGAGGAATCACCAACTGATTCACAGCAAATAGGTAAGTTATTAATCTAAGATTTTGAATTACCGTATTTGTTTGCAATGCTCTATACCTAAACTGGGGAGGATGTAATTAATTTTTGCGTGAATATATTGGATGATATGCATTTTATCTAATGTTGTTTGAGGATTACGGTTTCAATGTATAGTATTGATTTCTTAATTTTTGGGGGAAGGGGGTTAGCCTTAACCGAGTGACTCTAGTAATTTGTTCTTCAACCTTCTTTACCTGACATAATTTTCAATTAATTTGACTATAATAACTTTTGTTTCCCATCTATTTTATAGTTCAGTTGTTGTATTTAGATTCAAATGCTTTGAGTGGCAATTTTAACTGTATGTCTCTCTCTTTAATTTGCGTATTTGGTCAAAATACAACAGGGACGGAGTACTTAAATTTTGAATTTTGTTTATGACTTAAATACCGTTTGAGTGAATCCGGGATGGTGCAAGTTTTGAATGGTTATGACGCAATGATTATGTGGAAAGTAGGAGTTGCACTAATTGTTGCACTAATTGAAGATAAGATGAGGGAGAATTGGCAAAGGTTCTTTGGTCATGTGAGACGGAGACCGTGTGATGGATCGTAGGAGGCTTGAAGAGTTGAGTAGTGACAAGATGGTGAGGGGCAGGGGAAGGCCTAAGAGAATAGGGGTGATTGAAGGCGATATGAGTCTACTTGAGTTGAAGAAAATATGGTTTTAAGATATTAGTGGAAGGCAAGTTCGTGTGGATGATGGGGTTTATTATTTATTTCTATTTTCCTAAATTGTCTTCCCACCTTTTTCTTCTTTTAAATATTTCGTTACGTCTTTTACTTGATGACTTCATATGACGATTCTTGTTAGCCGACCCCAAATCATTTTGTGACTGAGGAATTATTGTTTTTTTTTTGCTGGGGTTAATGACAGATTAGGGCCTGAACTCCAGGGGGGTACGTCTAAAAGGGGCCTGGGTTTTTTTCCCGCTAGATCAGGGCTCCAAATCATTTTTTTTTTGGCAATTAGGGGCTTTCTGACGGAATTCAATTAGGGGCTTTCTGACGGAATTCGGTAGAAAATCAGTTAAGTGACCATGTGCATGGCACGTGATTAACAGATCAGTTAGTTTGAATTCATAGCAACTTTTAAGGGGTTAAATTATATGTTTTAAAAGTATAGGGGAGTGAAAAAAAAACTTTATATCCCCTTCATCTCCCTTCTTTCACACATATATATACACGCACGCACACATATATATACACGCTCTGTATCCCATTTCTCTCTCTCTCCTTTCCTCACCTCCGGCACACACTCCGGCAGCCGCCAAAGTTCCCGGCGAACCCCCAAACCCGACCTCTCCTTCAAACTCTCAGTCTCTAACCTTAACCCTTCACACAAAATCCCCATCAGCTCTTCCCCCAATTTCACCATTTCTGAATCCCACTCCGCCACCGCCTCCCTACACATATCCGAAATCGCCTCCCCCAATTTCACCATTTCTGGTTGATTGCTCGTTGAAGGATTTGATGACGGAGATTATGGAGTCGATTGCGGTTTGGGGGACGGTGTGATTGACGATCTGGAAGAAGCCGAGTGTGGAGGAGGAGTTGCGGATGGCGTCGACGATGGTTGATCGGGGAGCGGAGAGGTCGATGACGGGGATGGTTAATTCGGGTTTTGCTCCGTTGGTGGGTTTTTTATTTCCCCCCCAAATCGTTGGAGAAGAAGAAGGGTTCCCCCCCCCCCCCCTAAATCCTCCTTCTCATGTATTGATTTTGAGTAAGAAGGTGGTTGATGATGGTGCTGGGTTTGTCTTATGGTGGTGGCTAGACGTAGAATTGGCCGGAGATGTGGCCGGAGTTGTTGTAGAAGAAGGTGGGTTGGGTTTTGCTTTTATGAATTTGTGCATCATGGTATTGTACATTTAATGGTATTGTACATGTAACTAATGTACAATAGTTTTTATTTATGTTTCAAAAAAAATTAAGAAAAACTCAACAAGTCAAAATTATACTAGAGTATGTCTAAAACGGTTAATTAACATATAGGCATGAAAATTATTTTTGCAAAAGATCATAAATTTAAAGTACTTACTGTATTATTTAATATATAAAAAGGGTTAATTGATATTTAGGACATAAAAATATTTTTGCAAAAGATCAAATTTAAATTAATTTTTTGTACAAAAATTTATGTTAAATTTGCTTAAAATTTTAATATGATAAATTATGCATTAAAATAATACAAAAATACATATTATTTATTTAAGATAATTATTTATTATTTTGGCATTTTAAATAATTATATTGATCTTAAAGAAAAATTAAATATTTTTGGTCAAAAATAATTATTTAATCTTGGAAAGATATTTGGTTTTTCTAACCCTTTGAATTTAAGAATTTGCTTTAAACCCCTTGATAGCAAATATCAGTTCAAACTAACTGATCTGTTAATCATGTGCCATGCACATGGTCACTTAACTGATTTTCTAACGAATTCCGTCAGAAAGCCCCTAATTGCCAAAAAAATGATTTGGAGCCCTGATCTGGCGAAAAAAAAAACCCAGGCCCCTTTTAGACGCACCCCCCTGGAGTTCAGGCCCTAATCTGTCATTAACCCTTTTTGCTGAGGATTTTGGTTATTCCTAGCTGTAAAAGCAATCTAATAAAGTCTTGAGTCTTGACTGAGACTCTATGTCGAGCACCTTCGAGAGTCTTGAATAGTGTGACTTACTTCATGGCTATAAGATGTACAATCATGGTCTATTATGACCGAGGACTGTTATTCTTGTTGCTAAAGAACCTTGGTAATACTGATTTAGACTATGAGTCTACGATTTGAAATGGGCAAGTAGGTTGTGGCCTAGTGATTGGCCCTCCTCACTTGAGATCATAGATCTCGAGTTCAAGTAACCTATATGAAGGAATATGTAGATCCCCTTTGAAAAAGGAAAAAGAAAATATATGACTTGAGATGAGTGTTTTAATGATAAAAGTATCTCGTTACCAACTTTATAGTGATCAATCAAGATTGTATCAGTTTGGTATAATGGGGTCAATATATGTGCTCCTCATCCCAACTCCTGTACCCAGTTGACCCGAGTTGTCCTTTTTGATACCCACCATGTATGCTATTTCAAAGCTGAATATTAATCCTACTTGTGTTTTTGATTGGATATAACGGATGCTAGTTACTGTTAGACATTTTCACCGTGGTATATATGGTTTCTTGTTCAGTGCAAGTTATGTATGACCAGATCTTATTATGAATATCTACATGGGCTACATTGGTGTTGGTGTTGGTGTTTATCTGCATAACCAATTATTTTTACTACATTGGCAATAATTATCTTCTTTCAATGTTTTTCTGTTGATTTTGTGATATATCTTGTTGTGGATTGAATGTAATTGCTAAGTAGACTTATGGTCGTGTAATCTGTATAATATACCATGTTCAATTGTAAGCTGACTTTCTTCTCTTTCATATTTTAGTTTCTGAGGATGACGAGATAGATTACTCCATCAAGCCAGAATTCTATGATCCAGATATTGATGAGAAAGACCAACTATGGGTTCAAAAGAAGAAAAAAGGTGATTTTTCTGATGCCGTGCTTAGCTGCCCAGGCTGTTTCACAACCCTTTGCCTAGAGTGCCAGAGGTATGTATATCAGGTTGTATGGTTCAATTTATTTATTTTTTGCAGTAAAGAAATTTTAAGAAGTGATACTAAAAAAAAGGTGCCTGCCCTTCCCAAAACAAATGATAGGGAATATGTTGCCCCTCTTGCTTCTTTTTTTTTCTCATTTGGTTTGTTGCCATTATATCTTTCCATTTTAGGTGTTCAACTAAAACCATCCTAAACTGAAAATTATGATTATAATTGTTATTGTCTTTTGGCTTTCACCCTTGCGCATAAATGATTTTCTGTCAATGACTAGTGTCAAGGGTTTGTATAATATAATGTTTTGGCGTTCAAATGTGAACTATTTTGTCTCATAAGGGATCACTTTTGCGAGTTGTTATCAACTTGCCTATTTATCTTTTTTTTTGGTTTACATGGCTCCTATCTGTGCTACATCATGTCAGTTACCCTTGGACATCTAAATGATTGTGAAATGGAGGTGACAGTTTTGTTTTGGTCTCTCTAATTGCCATCTCTGAAATTTCTGATTCTGGTTCCTGGATCTTGAAGGGTTCTTGTTAGTTCTTTTTTGTCTTTTTCTCCCATTTTGACTGAATGCCCAACTCTTACTCTTTCCTGCTATCTTCTTTAATGCTGAAACTTGAGCCCCATTTAATGGAATTTTGCATTCACTATGGCTCGAGCCCGAGACCTCTTGCTTAAGAAATAATAGCCCCTTCCACTGTGACCAACCGTCATTGCTCTAGTCTTTAGTTCTTGATAAGCTTTATCATTAGGGATGGCAACGGGTTGGATACGGTCCGGATATCGCAAAACCCGTATCCGACCCGAGGTTGTTGACCCCGTATCCGAACCCGCCCGTATCCGATTATGGCGAATCCGTATCCGCCCGTAAGATCCGCCCATTTTTTTTTATTTTATTTTTTTAGTTACCATTTTCTAATGGGATTTTGCAGGAATGTCGTGTGTTGGCTATGGTTGTATGCTGCGGGTGTTCTCGGTGCCACTGATGGTTCTCGTCTTTGTAGAAACATTTCTAAAGAAAAAAAACTCCCAACATCCCAAACTAAAATCACACAATGGCAGAAATCCAAGGGATTAAAGATATGAAAATGATGTTCCCATAAAATCAAGTGCTAATTCTTGCCTCGAGACCAACCCTCATCTCAAGAATCACACATAAAAAAAGTATAAGGACTTACCTGAGCTACTGAGTAGACGACAAGCGCCGGTCGGAGGGACGGCAGTGGCGAAATCGACGACGGTGAAATCGATGACAGCGGCCAGATTAAGAGAGTGGAGGGAATCAAAGACACCAGGATCTGAGGTTGGTTGGCTGGTTGTAGGAGCGGAGGCCGGTTACCGGAGCGGAGACGTCGTCGCCACCACTCCCAAGTTGAATCGCCGATTGCGATGCCCTCTCTCTCTCTCGGCAGTAACGGCGTGTGCTTTTGAAAAACCCTAGGATATGAAAATACGCTCATTACATATATACCAGATATATACCAGGTTAGGTTAGGACAGTAATAAGGGCTGAAAGTAAGGGCATAATAGGAATAAAATGCTAATATTGCTATACGGGTCGGATACGGGTCGGGACCCACCGGGTCTGAGGAAGCTACCGAACCCGAACCCGTATCCGCCGGGTTTTGAAAATTAGTTATCAAACCCACCCAAGCCGGACCGGATTGCTTTCGGATACGGGCGGGTTCGGTTAAATTGCCATCCCTATTTATCATTGCCAAGTCATGCAAATTTGGGTACCCTACTAGTAGATTTCTCTGTATGTGATGTGTTCCTCTTCCTCCGAATCTTATGGTATCTTCTCATCTTTTATGTTTCTTAAGTTTGAGAGTGGGGGTGGTTGTGTGGAAGAGAGACAGATTCATCTAGATAAGTTTGTCTTGGGTGAATGCAGAAGCAAAGCTAATCCCGTAGTCGATTTCTGAATATAATACAAAATTTCACACTCCATCCCAAATTGAATGTCCACTTTTGAGTTTTAGCGAGCTAAGGAAGGATGTTGACATTTAGACATTTTTTCTGTAGCATTTATACCCCTAATGATCTCACCCATATAACATAATTAGTACAAATGCAAAAACTAAAACATTATGATCACAAAGGAGTTTTACGAAACTTCACATAAAATAAAGGTCATTCATTATTTTGGGACAAATTTATTGCCAAAATGGGCATTCATTTTGGGACATAGTAGTATATAGGAGTATTTGTATGTGTGTGTGTGTTAAGGGTTAGAACTGAATTCATAACTAACTTTATGAATATAATACAAAATGTCATAGTACATGTGTGTATGAGAGTGTGTATATATTACATTAGAAGGCTGCATCAATAATGAGATAAGACTGGCAGAATGCTACCTTTATAGAGAGATTTAGCACCCTTTGCAAAAAAAACGCGAAGAAACTCTATTCCTTTCATTATTTTCTGACAAATTTGATAATATGAAATCTATAATTGCTTTCGTCAGTTCAATGATAACGATTCGCATTTTCCTGTGGAGCACCTTAAGGAAAGGGAACTGTGTGCATATTTTGTTTCCTCGACAAAAAGATGGATGCATACTTGCAGATCCATTCATCCCACTCTTTCTTAGATATATGACAAAGGAAACATATGATAGCTGTAGACCTTAGTGAGCTTGTTTAGTAGCAAGTTGATAGGCAGCTTTTTTTTTTCATGTGCTTGATGGTATTGAATCATTTTTAGGTTATTATGGTCATTTATAATCTTCCTGGAAGAATGCTACTATATACTCCCTCCGTTTCATGTGAATTGAGACTCAAAAAAAGGGCACAATAATTAAGAGAGAGTAGTGAATGTGTGGTGGAAAATGAAGAGAGAGAATGAGTGGGGTAAATAGTAGTGTTGGTTGGATAAAATGAGTGGTGGAAAATGAAGAGAGAGAATTAGTGGGGTTAAATGGGTGGGGTCGGGTGAATATAAAATATTAAAAAGTTTGTCATTTTGGGCAGTCTCAATTGAGGTGAAACGGACGAAAAGGGAAATAAGTCTCAATTCACATGAAACGGAGGGAGTAAATGAGATAACGATGGTTTTCGGACATTTTTGGTTAAGAAACTTTTAATGTGTGCTTTTCTAATCCGACTTTTATCTTGACTTTTGCAGGCATGAAAAATATGTGACACAATACAGGGCGATTTTTGTTGTGAATTGCAAGATCAAGACGGACCAAGTGACACAACCAGGAAGTATGAAACGGAAAAGAGGGAGAAAAGGGAGAGGATCAACCAATAGTGTAGGAGTTGCAGACACTGATGAAATAAAGCCAGTTTGTTGCTCGGTTTGTTCGACTGAGGTTGGTGTAATAGATGAAGAAGAAATTTATCATTTCTTCAATGTCCTTCCGAGTGAATCCTGATGTCTTTCTTCTTCTCCGTAAAGCATTCTGGTTTTAGGTTTTGCGCGGCAGACCACAACAAACTAAAATGGCTACATTTCTAGTGATAAACCATGTCAGAGAATGAAAGTATGTACAGGGAATTTTTATTAACAGTATTTATTTGAGTGTCATGATTTTTGGCTTTGGCTCATGTCCAATTGGCTAATTTTATGGTGCAGGTTTTGTAATTTAAACCCTTACATTTAATATTGACTCTGTCCAATCCAAGAAATATAGTTTTACTTTGACTTTTATGGTCAATTCTATTGAACTTTGGCCACTTCTAGAACACGCACTGGCACATATAAACATACACTTGACACTTAGCAACATACACTGGCACTTTAAACACACGCCAGACAGGAGTTTAGAGAACTCCTGTAGGTCATTTCCCCACCGCACGGGTCTAGAACTGCTACAGCCAAATTAGCTCCAACGCTCCAACGATGTGAAAACAATGTAACGTTTGTAAAATGTTTTCTACACAATGTAAAATTAGCTCCACGTTGTACAAAACGTTAATTTTTTTATATATTTTTTTTAACATTTGGTAGTGAATGTTTTACATTGTGTACCCAACGTTTTACAAACGTGTGATTTTTACACCGTTGGAGCATTGGAGCTAACTCTCGTTGTAGCAGTTCGAAATCCCCCTCCGCACACGCGCTGTAATATATTAACACATACATTGGCACTTCAAAGATCGACACTCTTATTGACAAGTATTTATTTACTCCCATTTCCCCAAATTGATCTTCTCATTTGTTATTTTTTATGGTCTTAAAAATTTCTTCTCATTTCTACAATTTAAGATTAAAAGAGCATTAACTAAACATGACTAGTGAAGCAAATGTTCATATCATTCAAAAAAAAATGTTTAAATAGTCAAATGGAAAGATTAAATTTTAGGATGGATAGAGGATTAGATTAGTTTGAAAGTTTACAAGATCCAGCTTAAACGTGTAAAAGTGCTAGTTTGATTAAGTAGCACTTTTAATCTTCAACTGACACGTTTTTAACAAATACTAAAAATGTCGGTTTAAATGTGTAACAGTAGTTTATAACACAAATGAGTCAGTTTATAACATTAGCACTGACATTTATATAAAGGGGACGCACGCGATTTAGACAAACCCATCTTTCCGAAGCAGTTTCCTAAGATCAACTCGCCCTCGTTAGATTAATACTTGCAGCTTCAAGATGGTAAATAATAATTCAAAAAAAAAAAAAAAAAAAGACTCATCCCAAAAAGGCTAAATTATCTACAACCAGATACAAATAGCAACTTCTTCAAGTTCTGGAAGGTAGGCTTTGTGAAAACTATCCCATATTCCTCTTGATGTGGTGTATATATTACTGTGTAGTATAAAAATATACAAAGCTTAAAGCTTACAACGGTTAGCAAAATATTCACATCCTCCATACACTTCTAATCCTTGCTCGCCTAGTTCCTCCTCAGTGAAGCATGCACAGCGTTTGCTCATTTTCCCGGTCAATGCTATTTCCAGTGGCCTCTGAACCAGCCTCGGATAACCATTGTCGCACCATACCTGAAAATACACAGATAAACCACACACACACACACACACACACACAAAAAAAAAAAAAAAAAACATTAATTAATCAAGTACACCTCAATGAATTTGAAATGCCTATAAATCTACTGAGAAATATATTATTGCATGTCCTGGTGAGCGTTTGAAGATTATTTGCGATTCTAGCATATCTAACTGTAACATACTCCTTCCGTCCCATAAAGATAGCCTTATTTAACTTTTGATGGTCAACACAAGTGAACTTTGACTAAATGTTAATGGAAATAATTTATCACTAACAATTTCTAGAATTCCACTAAGATGATCAGATTGCAATTAACATTCAGTCAAAGTTCAATTTTGTTGACCATCAGAATTCAAATGAGACTATCTTTCTGGGATAGAGGGGATGTCATTCAACAAAGAGCACTTATTTAGTGCATGCAAACCTTTTTGGCAAGTTTGAAGGCAATAATTGAGTAAACATAGCAACTTTGTCAAGCAATAAACCAAAGCATATGAGAAAATCAAACCTCTGATCCCTCTTCTTGACTCCATCTGGAGTTGCAGCCAGGCTGTTTAGCTTCTTCAATTTTCTGCTTCTCCATGAGTTGCGCACCTCTTGCTGCCTTTGCTTCAACCCCTTTCAAGTACTTTGTAGGGTTGCCCTCACTATCATAGTAACGTCCAACTAGCTTACCCGAAAATCTGATATAAGAAGCTCTCAAATGTTAGAAGTTCAAACATTCTGCCAATTTACCAAAGATTAAAAACGTCTAGTTTTGTACTCCCTCTGTCCCGCTTTAAGTTTCTTACTTTCCTTTTCATTCTGTCCCAATTTAAGGTTCTTATTTTACTTTATTACCTAAAGTGGACAGTTGGACCCACTTGTCATTCTCACAACAAAAACACCCTACCCACTATCAATCTCCTATTTTACTTTTCATACTCACAACATATACTTTTTCATAATCCCCGTGCAAAGTCAAAGTAGGAACCTTAAATCGTGACGGAGGGAGTAATTATTAACTTTTGGTTGATTAGTGTAACTTGATATTTTAATCCAATTCATAGTTAGGAGTACATTATTCCGAATTTCTCTGACACTTGATACTAGTTTTAATTACATCCTTACATTCTGTCACTAATCAACATATCGGAAACTAGTTTAGTAGGAAAAGGGTAATATGCCACTGCCCATAAAAGAATGATTCTTTGGGAATGGGATCAACATAAAATAGACATTTGCTTAGTAGAACAGTAAGGGCTCGTTTGGTAGCCTGATTAGAGCTGGATATGATTATTAGTCCAATAATCTTGGTGTTTGGTAGACTAAATGCAATCCGATTAATAATCCAAGATACAATTCAAATAAGCTTCTTATCCACTCTTATCTCCTCTAACCCCCTTCATATCTACCCATAAAAAAGGGTGGTGTAATTAATACACTGATTAATAATCTTCCAACTATTAATACGGGCTAATCCTATCAGGCTACCAAACGAGCCCTAACTGTTCAACCACATCTTACACCCGATTAACCCTTGTTCGCTATGTTTCTTCAAGAAAGGAGAGAGGCAGGGGAAGTGGTCATTTTTCATTGACTTAAGATACGATTACATTTTCCAAGTATCATCTATGCAAAACCACGCAAAGACTAATCCATGCTTTCAAGAGATGGAATTATCATTCTAGTTTTTCACTTGAATGGGGGTTCCACGTGGATCGAGCTTTTTATAATATGATTATGAATTTACTCATGCAATGAGCTGTCACCCCATTTCACGTGAACCGGATTCCTTCATACCAAAATGTGCCCTACGATCCTTACTAGGTTTGAATATTCATAATTGTGTCATCTTGTGGATCTCCATGGTAAGAATGTTTGTAGGAATGATCAAAGGTAGTAGTCCCCCTACTTTCAGAACCTCTTAACCAGTTTTTCCATGGATTCGTTCGAAAATTTCGAAGTTTCTTTACACTACCCCTTCCTTTCCTTTGTACCAAAAAAAAAAAAAAAAAAAAAGATTTACACTACCCCTAAAGAAATACTGAGTTTAGGGTCTTTAAGAAAACTATTCCACCATCATATCCCCAAACGGTTAATACCTCCATCCTAAAATGAGTCTCCCTTTTTGTTCTGCACAAGAAGTAACAGTCATTTTAGGATGCAGGAGTAATGTTTTACATTTGATTCTACTTATAAAGCATGGATAATTTTCACTCTTCAGCGGTCAACTTTTGAAGCTCTTTATTTATTTTGACGGCCCATGTAGTTTGGGGGACCCGGGTGCTTTTGTGACGAATGAATCTAATTCCTAAATAACTGTCAGAAAACGTTCATAATGCCATAAACTATTACTCCCACCACCTCAATATAGAAGAGTATCATTAAGCATGCAAATTAAAGGGGGGGGGGGGAGAGGGGGAAGAATTGGCTGCCTACAACATCTCTTAATAATCCCTAAAAACATTTGAATTCAAACTGGGTGGAAATGTTAGAATTTAAACTAGAGGGGAAAATAAAGGTTAGTGTAGAAAATAATTATATGAAAAAATTGCCTTAAAGGGAATGTTACTTTAGAATATGACAGCCCAAAAACAATCGCAGCTTTTATATTAGGGACGGATGGAGTACACCTTTTGAGCAGAGAACATTTTAAATTATCAAAAATACTCACATGCAATGTTCAATAGCCAGTTTTCTAGATACGAAATGAGTCACACCAGCATTCGTTAAAAGCTTTGGACTAACTATATTGCTTCTATGCTCTACTAGTCATGCGTATCCATATAATCTCTAATGCACTATATAACTCAAGAAATTGAATGACTAAAATAACTCACATGTATGTTCTGAAGTAGAATCCTCTCCAATCAACAATACTCTTGACCTACATCAAAAGAATATAATACTCAAATGGAGAAGATTCTGGTGTGTTGTCGATTGGTAGACGCCCTATAACGTGATAAACTATTAAGAATATAGGGAAACTAAATGCTTATGAAACAAACATGAAGAACACATAAAATTACCTCAGTACTGGATAAATTAAGCAATGAGTCAGTAAGTCCATCTCCTGTATCCATGAATTGAACAAAGAACAAGCTCAAGTATGTAAGCATGCTTGTCATTCTTTGGCAATAGCTCTCTTTGGTCATTAAAAACTACTCCCTCCGTCCCAAAATGATCTTCACATTTGACTATTCAAACTTTTTACGGAATTATGAACACTTGCTTCACTAGTCATGTTGTGTTTATGCACATTTAAGCCTAAATTGTAGAAATGGGAAGAACTTTTTGGGACAATGAAAAATGGCAAACGAGAAGATCATTTCGGGACAAAGGGAGTAGTTACATATTCTATATAATCGTTTGTTAAATACACGCAAGTCAAGCAGATCATATGTAGAAATTAACAAAGAGGAAGAAAGTATGACTTTCAACTTTAGCCCATGCATCTATTGAACTAAACTCATCAGTTTTCCAGACTACAAGGATAAGCTACTTGAATCAGTTCCACATTCTGCATGCTTAAGGTATGCATGATTTTTTACTTTTAAGAAAATAGCCTAATTAATTGCAACCATCCCCATGTTATCTCTGGTCTGCCGTTCTTCTACCGTAATTGCTTACTGACCAGTGACCACCTATTCAAAGTAATTAAAAGTACAAAACATTTTTTCCATAACTCATACAACAAATACAGTCCAATTGGGTAAATCACACGCCTCATAACTTAGAAACATGAAGGAACCGAAGAGGTTTGCAGGAACCGTGCTACTCGAAAAGCGGGAGGAGCCTAAAGTTTTCGTATACTTGATCAGTTTAAAATTCAAATTTATGTATATGTATAAAAAATAAAAATAAAAACATATCACATTGTTAATTGACAAAATTGCAAAACAAGTGTAATATGCATCAAAGAAGTCAACAAGATAAACCCGTAATGTATATTACTCTGGAGTGTAAAAATAGTACTAAATAAATGTAACAACAAAAAAATGTGCTTTAGAAAATATGTAATGGTTTTTAAGACTTAATTATATAGTTGCTAATCATGTAATAAAACACTTTCTAAAACAAAATTATAGTAAAAATATTTGGGTTTAGAAGCCACAGAGAGAAGGAGATTCCATGTTGGTATATAGATATATGTGTACACTCTCCAGACAAATACATACTCCCTCCATCCCAAAACGAGTATCATAAAACAAAAAATATTCCTAAATGGGTATAAAGTCACTAAGTACATCTTTGTGTAATCAAGTCCTGACTAGATCATTAAGTGTGGTTATCAATATGTGCTAAGTAGTATTCTTCAAAGTCAAAAGGGATACTTTTTCTTGAAAATATATGATTTGATACTCATTTGGGACAGAGGGATTAGTATATTACATGAAATACACAAAGATATAAAAAATTGATAATAAGACAAAAATGACAATGACACATAAAGAGAAGGAAAAAGTCCGGGTATGTGTTCTATGGGCAAGAAAGCTGAATTGTAGAAAGAGCAAAACTAATTATTAAAGATATTAAAAAATTAACAAACAAACAAAAACAATAAATACAAAACTCAAAAAAAAAAAAAAAAAAAAAAAAGGCAAATACGAAAAGTACAACAGCAGAGAAAAAGAAACAAATTTAAAAATTGAGAAATAAAGTGTCAAATAAGAGATAAATAAAATGAATCAAAAAATTGCACTCCCTCCTGCGTCAAGATAGTCCTATTTTTCTTTTGGTGGTCAACTCAATTGAATTTTGACCAAAATTTAATGAAAATTTGATAATCCTCATGAAATTCTTAAAGTTGTTATTGATGCACTTCAAAGAATACTAAACCTTACCCTGCATAATTGCAAGAAGGGTGCTCCTAGGACTCGAACTCGTGACCTCTAGGTCACACGGCAACACCTCAACCGGTGCGCTATGTTACCTGGACACGGTATCCGGGATCCGACACGGATACGGATCCTAGTGTCGGATACAATTTTCTTAATAACTTTGGACACTGGGACGCCGTCCTAAATTTGGACACGGGTACAGGATACGAGCATTATTTCAGGACAAATCAAAATAGTATAAATAGACTATTTATACTTTACTTATAAATGAAGTCAACTCACTCTTTTTTTACTAAGATATATTGTATAATTAAGTAAAACAACATTAAAATTTGTAAAATCTTTATAAATGAAGTCAAACTCACTCCTTTTTTTCTTTCAAATTTTTCTTGTCGTATCCGAATGAAAAAGCAGGTGTCCGGGTGTCGTGTCGGACACGGGTACTTCAACATATTTGAAGAGTCCGGGTAACATAGCCGGTGCGCCAAAGCTCTCCTTACTTCAAAGAATACTATCAAAAACAAATATAGAATTCATGTTGATAATTGAAATTTACATAAAATTTTGGCCAAAGTTCAATTGAGTTTACCACTAAACTTTATATGAGATAATCTTCCCGATATGAAGTACCAAGTACCAAACAAACAAAAATTAAAAAAAATAGACCTCTGACTATGTGAAGTAGTACTCCCTCCATCCCAGACTACTACTTTCCTTTTTTGACGTCCCAAAGTAAGAGTCTCATTCTTAAAATAGCAAATGAGGAATAGTGTTTTGGACACTTTTTCCCACTTGCCTAATGAATAGTGTTTTGGACAATTATGTCCTCAACCCACTTGTAATATTAACCACTCGTTTATGGTTTCCTTAATAAGCGTGTGAATCCCATGTAGGACTCTTACTCTTGGACAAAAGGAGTAGTACAAAAACCACAGATTGGGAGAGAGGTAAAATTGAACCATTCCAGCTGCATACTGGTTGCTACAAACTAGGAAGAGAAAATACAGCAATTAGAGTGAAGGTGGAACTTATCCTTAAACTGAAAGGGAGGTTGCAATATTCATATTGGAACCTTGAGATAAGGAACCGGAAGCAGGGTGCTGGTCTTGCAATATTCTTATCTTACTTTCCTTTTTTGTTAAGCTCAAAATCCTCTAAAAATTAGGATTTCCTTTTGGGAGTCATAGTAGAAAGGGTTTGATTATAAGACTATACTGTATTGAAGATAATCATCAATGTTCCAAACATATGCACTAAGTGATTATGTTGTATACTTCCGGACCATCATGGGCATTTATTTCTCTTTCCATTTCCTATTACGCATAGTTTAACCATTTCTAGAATATGTTCCTCTCAGATGTAGAAAACAACAGGACAGCACAGGACACAAGGTTTCTGGCATTGAGGGGTTCAGGAAGACTCTAGGTCAC
The DNA here is from genome assembly GCA_026119855.1 of Campanula takesimana. NCBI lineage: Eukaryota > Viridiplantae > Streptophyta > Magnoliopsida > Asterales > Campanulaceae > Campanula > Campanula takesimana. The sequence goes on from JAOWBW010000947.1 coordinate 235,310, forward strand.
AACGGCAACCTTAAAAAGGGTATATACATTCTTAAAATTATAGATCAGGCAAGTATATTGTGCATGCATTCAGGAGAAATGGTGGGTGACTAGAGAGCAGTTAAAAGTTCTTCACTTGTTACATATATCTAAGTAGCATATCAAGCCTTGTACTTGATGGACGTAGGCAAATAGTGTAACAGTTGAATAAACATCTAAACATTTTACCTGAAAATTTGCCCGAAACAAATGCGCGAGAAGCATCTCTGGAATTGCAATAAAGGAAAATAGTATCAGAAAAGAGGCCACACAAGATTCAAGAAAAGTCCAGAGCAGCCAATGTTCCATATAGGGAATAATGTACAAAACACAAAGTTGCCAGGGAGTCCACACAAGATTGAGTACAAAAGTGACAAATACTGATACCTAAAATTCCTCAAATTCGCTCCCACAAAAGTGATCAATAAAACAGCAAATACAGTACAACTCCACAAAGTTTTTCTTCATCACAATCAAAATCATGTAGAAGGCAAGGGAATTGTTGATGCAGTACATAAGAGGATCAAAAAATAGAAAAAGCAATGGTACAATAGGACTCATAATTTGCACAAGTTTTAAGGCAAAGCGGTTAGGGGTTTTATTGATGAAGTCATCTTATTGCTCCGGTATTAACATAGGATATTGTAGGGCTGATCATCTGCTGGTCGGTCCGATATTACTCCCTCAATCTCATTCATATTGGTCATACCTTTTTTGGCAGTATCATTTTTTTTTGGACACTCAAGTTTTTTGTGCATATTTGTTGTTTACTTTCTCATTATACCCTAATGTATTAAAGGTTTCCAAGATGTAATAAAACCTAGAGTATTGCACTTGTTTTATGCTGTAAGCAGAACTTTACTTTGTTCGTGAATATCACATAATGAAAAGATTGAGAAATTTCATCTTGGACGTGTTTTCTCACGAGTCTAGCAATATTTACGCTGAATTCAACGGTTGATCATGGCCAACAATGCATTTATAAATGCTTCACATATGTGAAACAAAAAACATAAGGAGGCGGGTTTAATAAGTATACGTTCATATCCATGTTCTGTACCTGGGGGAATGGGGAAGTGCAAATAGATTTTTGTTCCCAACGTGTATGGATCCACTGATCCTAAGAGAGGAGGTGGCTTTCTTTTATTCTTTCCTAGGTTTTTAATACCCATGTATTTGATACCAATTCCCAGAAGAGAAATGCGTGCTACAGGCTATGTGAATGTAGAGAGTGGTATTTGTCAATTAAGCCGATCATAGAATATGAACGGGAATTTCTGGTTTCTTTTTTAATCCATATCCTACTCCATTCAGTTATCTTACTGAGTACAACCGCAAAAGTGACAATACCAAACCAGCTCACTAATTCATCCTAAATTTTTGACTTGATAACTTATGACTGCAAGAGCATAAAAGTCTTAAAACAAGTTTTTAAAATATATCTGGAAACAAGCATATAGACATACAAAAGACAAGAACCAACCGAAGTTTGAGGTATAAATATCTCAAGATAATAACAAACGGAAAAGGAGATGAAACCTTCCAGCAAAGTGATTGTAGCCACCTCCTGGTCCATAATGTGTTTTCCCCTTTGTCACATCGAACACCGAGCTAGTAAATAAAAAACGACACTTAAATAGTTGACTTCCGAATCAAATGAATATGCGAACCCAAGCATATGCAACGAGAAATTACACGGTTGAAATTAAAAATATGAATTATATTATTTTATACCCTCTCCATTCCACGATAAAGAGTCTAGCTTTGATTGTCTTCCCTTTTTTCTTTTTTTTTTTTGCTCTAAAGATTAATACCCCCTGGGCCCTCCATCCCAAAAGAGTAGGCATTTACCACTTTATTGGCTCCCAATAAAAGGAACAGCGTTTCTAAAAGAGAAATAGTTTTAGTACTCCCTCCGTCCCAAAATGATTTTCCCGTTTGACTATTCCAACTTTTTAAGAATATGAACACTTGCTTCACTAGCCATGTTTTGTTGATGCACTTTTAAGCCTAAATTGTAAAAATATGATGCACTTTTTGGGACAATGAGAAATGACAAATAGGAAGATCATTTTGAGACAGAGGGAGTATAATCCCATTAGGATACAAACAAGTAAAGCTGCAGTTTGACTTGTCAAAGGCGACTCTTCTTGTAGGACGGAGGTAGTATAGATTTACTTGTCTTTATAAAATTACAAGAACACAAGTCAAAGCATTTTCAACGTACTCGGCAGTTCTTAATTACTGGAATTTTTTTTCCTAAACCCACATCAAAAACAAAAGAAGTTTGAATGATAATCAATTAACGATACCATATATGCATGTATTGAGTTTTAAATGTGGATAGTGGACACTTGGGAGTAAATAAGGGGAGTACTTACTTTTAATAAAGACGACCCACAAATTACACACAAAATATACTTCACAAAATCCTGTCTTTGATTGGATTACTTAGGACAACAACAACAACAACAACATTACCCCAGTGCCGCAAAGGCTCCCACCTATGGTGGGGTAAGGGGGGGTCGGATGTACGCAGCCTTGCCCCTGTATTAAAGCACAAAGAGGCTGTTTCCAGATGACCCATGATGAAAATTGCGTCGAAAAATGCATGGACTGACTGCTGCTTCATCACAAAGAAGCGCAGACAGTTTAGTGACCCATTTTGCTTTATTCCATCATATTCCCAAGCCAAAAAATAGTGAGTCTTTGGCTCCATCGGAAATGATGGAAAAGATTGGATTACTTAGGACGTGGTTATTAAGTGACGAGAACGCCAATCAAAGCTGACATCCAAGGTTTTGTAAATTAAATTTTTCCGACTTTTTTGCATCAGTATTGACTCACAAGTCAAACAACACGGAACTTGGGCATGCACACACATACTAGAGAAGAGGAAGTAGTGAGAAGAGTACCCAAGAATTCCTAGGAGGATGGGCAAATCGTGTTGAGTTCCATTATAGATAGCCAATTCCTCCACTGTGAATAGTCTCTGTCCAATTTGGTAACATCCCATCATCATTAAGAAACTCAAATGACCCGCAGAAATTAAAACGCAATGTGCATTTGAAGATTGATAACATTCAAATAATAAGGGTTTGTTTGGCTACTCAAAACTGAGCTTGAACTTGAAATTGGAAGAACACAATCAATTCAGTAGCTTGAATTTGAAATTGGAAGAAACAAATCAATCCAGTAAAAAGGCTTCAAATTGCTCATTATATTGTAAATCCATGGTTGAATTAAGTATGCAAATCAACATAGACACTTCAATTAAAAGTTAGAAAGGATTAAATTAGAGAAAAGTAATACTACCGATGAAGGATCAGGAGGCGGAGGAGGTGATCTGAATGAGTAGAGGAAGAGAGAGATTAAAGCGACGGAGACGGAGCCGGCGATTCCTAGTAAAGAGGACGACCACCTTCCCATTTCAACTCTTTTTTACGACTGCTGCTTTTCTTTTCTTTTCTTTTTTTCCTAGTGAAAGTGGGCAAGTTAAAGTCCAGTTCAGATGCTCAAAACTAACTCATAAGGATGGTCAATTTTGGTCCACTTTCATGTAGTCATTATTTAATTTCTCTCTTTTTGTTTTTCACTTGTTTTTTTTTTTTTTTTTTTCTTATGATAGTTCAAGTATCTCACGTAAATACAAATAACTGGAAAAGAAAATTATGTTCATAATAACAACTTGATGTGCTCAATCCTAAATTATGCTTGGGTCCAATATTATCTTGAAGTCCATTTGTGCAGCTAGGCCTTAAACCTAATTGAAGCCAAAAATCAACTTTAATTGGTTATGGATGGGCATCCCACATTGGGAATTGACCAATTCAGCATGTAACATATATATAAAGATTTTGGGTCACTTAGCACTAATTGGTTTTAAGGTGGAACCTCAGACTTTAAGATGGTATCAGAGTCTGATTCGTTACACGTGCAGGCCCGATGTCTGTTCAAATGTTAGTCAATATTAAACGAGAGTTATGAGGATTTTATCTTTAACCTAACATGTAATAACCGGCTTTTTGGCTCATTATTATTATTATTTTGCTTTTATATTAAATGTTGTGATCGGGTTCATTAAGTAGTTAATGAATTGGGCTAATAAGAGGGGCCCAATCTAGTCAACCTTAGGAAACCTTTTTGGAAGGGGAAAGGAAAACCCTAAGTATTTAAACCCTCTTTAAACCCTCTCCCTATTATTTTGTGTCAAACAAAAACCCTAAGAAAAAGAGAGAGAGGAGGCGGAGAGAGAGAGAGAGAACCGAGAGAGGGAGAAGAAGGAGAAAGAAGGAGAAAGAGAGGAGGAAGAAGAAGATCCAACCTTTTTCCCTTCGAAGGTAATTCCCTCGTACTCTAAGCTTTAATTCTTGGGATGGGTATCACCTAGGAATTTTGAATCAAACTTAGAACCCTAACCCTAAAGTGATAAAACTAGGGTTTAAGGTTAATCTTTGAAAACCTTTTTAACGAAGAAAGTTGGGAATAGTATGGACATGCACGGCGGCGGCGGCTGGCGGCAGGCGGCGGCGACTGGCGGCGTGTGGGTGTCCGTGCGTGTGTGTGAGCGTGTGTGTGTTCATGCAAGTGTGTTTGTGTGGGTGCAAGTGTGTGCAGTGTGTGTGTGCCGTGTGTGTGTGTATGTGTGTGTTGTGTGTGTGTATCAAAATTAGGGTTTGGGAATTAGGGTTTTGTGTATGTGTTTTCAAGGTGTTTTCTGTGCATGTAAAGTCAATGCTTGGAATAGTAAAGTCAATGCTAGGAATAGTAAAGTCAATGCTGCAATAGTAAAGTCAATGCTGGGAATAGTAAAGTCAATGCTGGGAATAGTAAAGTCAACGCTGTGAATAGTGTTTTCATAAAATAAAGTCAACTTAAGACACATGGATTAGAAGTAAACTTTTACGTAAACCTAAAGATATGTTGGGAAAGTTATGAAGGGTAAGATAAACCCTAAACTAAAGTAAGAACCTTAAGAAGGAGTTTAAGAAATAAACTCAAAAGGTTAAAGTTAGAAAAGGAATTTGGGGACGGGGATAAATATTGTTCTTGTCCTAAAAATAGTATCTTTGCGTGATTGTAGATTGTACGCAAGAACCCGCTAGCAAGGTAAGGGATTACGTTCCTAAGTATCTTGAATTCTTTATTCATTGGAATTCTATAATTCTTTCATGAATGCTATATGGTCCATAGCACTTGAACTCCACGTTAATGAACGTCTTTTGTATATCTTACCTATGACATGTTTTGGTCGTAGGGAATCTCAGAATATTTGAAATTGCATGTGCTCTCGATTAGGGAACACTATTTTGAAAAGTATGCTATATCTAATTGCAACAGGTGTAGCTGCATAGTCCCTGAAAAGGACTAACTTGTCCCTGAAAAGGACTAATGTGGAAACTGTCCTAGGAAATGGACTAATGGAAATAAGTCTAGTTAACTACTTGTAACTTAGACTTTGTGGAACTCTAGATTATCATGATAACTCTAAATAAGGGAGCACCCTGAAAAGGTGTAAGGTCTCTTATTCACTTAACACCCTGAAAAGGTGTGACACCCTGAAAAGGTGTTTGGAACTTGGAATTGACGGAATGAAAATAGGACCACCAATCTTTGAGTAGTTAATTGTATTCGTTATATGCAGTTAGTATTTGAAATGATATCCGATCTTTGAAATTATCAATTGAGTCCGTTCTTGCGGTCACTTCTCCTTAGCTATCAGAGAAGTCCGTATGAACTTACTGAGCATTGTTCGCTCACCCTTTCTCTAATAATCTTTTTCAGGTAACGACTTAAAGAGGTAGACGGATCACTAGATGAAGCTGTCCGTGTCAGTTATATTAAGACTTTATGGTTTATTTTGTTTAGCTAGTGGTTATACTGGCTTGAAGACTTGGTATTTAATTTCGCTTCCGCATTTATGGTTGAATTGATGGTTGAGACTAGCCGTTGGGCTATTTAAGATGGATTTTGTAAGACAACTGTTAGTATTTCCATGTTTTTATGGATTTGTTTACTTTATGAAAATCTGGGTCGTTACAGTTGGTATCAGAGCTAAGGTTTTAGAACTTAAGGGATAGGGAAACTCTGATATTGAATAGGCTTGATTGAGCATTCTAGGAATACTAGGATTGCTTAAGGTAGAATTTTCTATTTAGGAAACTTTCTATTTTGGGAAACTTTCTATTTGGGGAAACTTTCTAAATTGGGAACCTTCTATTTTGAGAAAGAATCTGGAATCAATTTAGGGATCCTAAGAAATACTTATGAATGAACCTTAAGTAATACAGTGATGCATTGTGTTGGTGCTTAAAAGATATTTTGGTAATCATTTATATCATTAAGATTATGGTCACTAAATGTGGTAATGTCATGGTTGTAGGTCATGAACGGAGTTGAGAAGAACTTGAAGATGAACTCGATAGGCAAGAACGTGACCAAAGTGGTTAAGAGGTACTCTCTTCGGATAAGGAAGTTGAATAAGACTCTGAAGAAGGAACAAGCTAAGGGAAGGATTACCTTGAATAAGTGGCTACTTGCAGAAAAAGCACTAAGAGACACTAGCAAGGAATTAAAGGAAAGAAAGGAAGAACTAATGGGATTTAGAGAGTGGGCTGATATATTATGTGATGATGTGCGAAGCTACTACTTTGCATTGAAAGAGGTAGACCCACAAATGGCAAGAACTTTGATGGAAGAGAGTAGAAGGAGGGCAGGAAAGCTAATTGGGAAACATGTGGTAATCAAGGAAGAAGCCGAGGAAATGGAGGTTAACATGGAGGGCAATGAAGCTGTCGCGACCGCGACCCCGACCCCGCGGGCCCGGAGTATGCGAGCTGGACGTCGACTTAAACAATAAACTCTAAAATAATGAAGATAAAAATTTCCTTTTATACCAAAAGATGATAACACAAAGTTTGGAAATCCAACTTGAACAACAAATTATAAACTAGTGTAAGCTCCATAAGCTTACATCCAAAATTAATAAAATATACGAATTCTAATGACGTCAAGTTTGGTACAACTATTCCCAAAAAGGTTACACATTTATGTAATATAAACCCACCAATAACAACTTGTCCCAAAAGCTCAACCCTCGCGACGTCCTCCTCGTGATCAGCGAGTCTAATCCTTTCCTCCTAGGGGGGGTTAAGGAAAAACAAAGATAAAAGAAAGGGGGTGAGATAAATCTCAATAAGTTACTAATGCAACTACATGACATACATGGACAGTAAATTAAGTCCATAAGGAGTGGCTCAGTGGTAGAGCCAAACTTCACAATGTGTGAGGTCTAAACTTCACAATGTGTGAGGTCTCGGGTTCGATCCCTTCCCATGCCTCCTAGGACATTATTATTATAAGGGGGTAAGTGGGGAACCACTATCGATCCTCTTTAAAAAAGAAGAAAAAAAAAACTACATGACATGCTATGATGCAATAAGCCATAAACAATAACAAATATCACTTAGCACATAGCATTTATCAATTAACAGATACCAGCGGAAATAAACAAGTAACAAAGGATATTAGCCAAGGTTTTCCAACTGATATAACCAAATAAAGGTCGCTGCGCAGCTTCAACAATCAACAATCAACATCTTCATAGTAGCATGAGAGCTTGAAGAGAAAACCCCCGGTACCGGAACCAATAACAAAGTAACATGCCACAAGGGGCGGGAGCCATGCCACAAAGTCATGCTCCGAAACGTGTAGCTAGAATACTCACAAAAGGAGCTAGCTCATCCCATCCAAGGCCAATCTGGATGAGGAAGAAGGACCAATGGGCGATGCTATACTGGACTTGGCTTGTGCCATTATAGCATTATCCATTGCCTGACTCGATACACAAATAACCAGCTGGACTTTCAAATTAAAGCTAAGTAATAATTACCAGCTTAAATAAACAACTCACGATTCCAAAGTAGGGAACCATTCCAAATAATTCACCACAAAGGTAAACCAATCCAAACAACACATCAAAGATGGCCCACATTCCCAAAACGATACTTAATCAAATTTCATAACATATTTATTTACAGAAGATCAAATTCCAATTAATAAAGTGTTCCACGATGTTAACTTAAGTTAATTTAAGTAATTAAACTTAAACTAGGGAAGTCACTTAGTCATAACCAAGCAAAAAGACAAAATTCTGGAACAGGCGGGCGGGCGGGTGCGCGCATAGGGGCGGGCGGGCGCTTATTTGCCCAGAAGGTTTGGCCGCAGGAAAAGACTAGGCGGGCGGGTGCCTGGTCCAACCCGGGCGGGCGCTCGGTCGACGGGCTGGGAGGGATTTCAGCTGGGTTTACCAAAGTTTCTCACCATTTCTCAAATCAACCAACGATCAATACTTCCCACAAGATCCACAAGGTACCCAAACAACATTTAAACTTAAAGGGACCTAAATAACACCATTTATCAACCAAAACCAAGATTGAATTCCAACATTCATAACAATCACCATTTTTAACCAAAAACCCAAATAAATTCTAAATAAATTCCAAACTCAATAAAACATCAAATATAACAACTTAAGCATTATATAAACATGATATGAACATTTTAGCATAAAAATGGGGGAAAAGTAACTTACTTGGAATTTCTCAAAGATGACGGAATTCAAATATTTTTAGCTCTCTACGATCCTATCGACGATCTAAACATGTTTCATAATATGAGAAATGAGAAATAATGGAAGGAAGATAGGTAGAATGAAGAGAGAAGGGAGAAAAAAACTTACCCAAACCAATTGGAGAGAGAGAGATAGTTTGCTGGGAGAGAGGGAGTAGGGTGAGGAAGAGAGTGAGGGAGAAGGAAGAGTAGGGAGGGAGTAGTTAAAATTATTTAAAAACTTACACTTAGGCCCCCTCCTACTAACACATAACCCAAACCAAATTCCCTACTACCCACTTAACACAATATCAACCAAATAATGCTAAACACAAATTAATATTATGGGACATAAAATGCGCACATAAATATTTAAATCAAATAAATAAATAAATAAATAATTATTTATCAATAAAATAGAGACGGGTTTTCGGGTCGTGACATTCACTCCCCCTTAAAGAAAATTCGACCCGAATTTTAACGAGACTTACCCGAATCAAAAAGCCACGGATATTTACGCTCCATCTCCTCTCGAAGCTCCCAAGTCGATTCCTCAACATTGTGATTCCTCCAAAGAACTCTAACCAACGGAATGCTTTTGTTCCTCAACTCTTGGACTTTGGTATCTAAAATCCGAACCGGTCGTTCCTCGTAAGTCATGTCGGGCTCTATATCCTCCGGTACCCTCGGTAACACGTGAGATGGATCATGAACATACTTCCGAAGCATAGAGACGTGAAAAACATTATGTAACCGGTCCAAAGAAGATGGTAACGCAAGACGGTATGCTAGAAGTCCCACTTTCCCCAAAATCTCAAACGGTCCAACAAACCTCGGAGCTAATTTACCCTTCTTCCCGAACCTTCGGATGCCCACTTTCGGAGATACCTTTAAGAACACGAAGTCTCCGGTCTGAAAACTAAGATCTCGTCTTCTATGATCGGCATAGCTCTTCTGTCGACTCTGGGCTGTTTTCAATCGATCCCGAATAACTTTAACCTTTTCCACCGAGTCCTGAACCATGTCAACACCCCACAGTTTTGCTTCCCCAACCTCGTCCCAACAAATAGGTGACCGACATTTCCTCCCATACAAGGCCTCATACGATGCCATCTGAATACTCGACTGGTAACTATTATTGTAGGCAAACTCTGCAAGCGGTAGATGTGTATCCCACGAATCTGGAAAGTCAACTGTGCAAGCCCGTAACATATCCTCGAGAATCTGAATGGTTCTTTCAGACTGACCGTCAGTCTGAGGATGAAATGCTGTGCTAAACCTCAAATCGGTACCCAAAGCCTTCTGTAACGCTTGCCAAAATCGGGATGTAAACCTGGGATCTCTGTCCGACACAATACTAACTGGAACACCATGTAATCTGACAATCTCATGAATATACAAATTCGCAAGTTTCTCCATCGAATAGGAAATGTCAATGGGTAAGAAATGAGAGGATTTAGTCAATCTGTCCACAATCACCCAAACTGCATTGAACCTTCTTCGAGTCCTGGGTAGTCCGGTTACAAAATCCATCGTAATGTGTTCCCACTTCCACTCGGGTATCTCAAGAGGCTGAAGTAGACCTGCGGGTCTCTGATGCTCTGCTTTAACTTGTTGACAGGTCAAACACTTCGATACATAATCTGCAATTTCCCTCTTCATGTTAATCCACCAAAATTGTTGTTTTAAATCCTGATACATCTTCGTACTCCCGGGATGAATGGTATACCGGGATTTATGACCCTCATCAAGAACTCGCTGTTTAATCCCACCGATATTCGGCACACACAATCTGCTACGGTAAGTCAACACTCCCTCGGAGTCAAGCCGGAAGTCCACATACTGTCTATCCCGAGCATTATCCATAATCTTCCTCAACTCTGGGTCATCCTTCTGAGTAACCTTTACTTGTTGAATTAGGGTCGGAGATACCCTAATATTCGCAAAAATCGCCCCACGTCTAGATTCGCGAGGACACCAATCTCGAACATCCTCTAGAAATTTCCATTCACGAATCATCATTGATCCCACATAAGACTTTCGACTGATCGCATCAGCTACAACATTTGCTTTGCCCGGATGGTACGAAATGGTGCAATCATAATCTTTTAAGAGCTCCATCCACCTACGCTGCCGGTTGTTCAATTCCTTTTGATAGAAGAGGTATTTCAAACTCTTGTGATCGGTAAAAATTTCAAACTTCGCTCCATATAGGTAATGCTTCCACTTATGCACGCAAAGACTATCGCAGCCAACTCCATATCATGAGTAGGGTAATTCTGTTCACTATGGGTCAACTTCCTCGAAGCATAAGCAATTACTTTCCCGTTCTGCATCAAAACACAACCCAAACCCTCTTTCGAAGCATCACTGTAAATTACTAAATCGTCATTTCCATTTGGTAACGCAAGAATAGGAGCCGTAGTTAATCTCTTCTTTAATTCATCAAAGCTATTTTGACATTTTTCACTCCACACAAAAGGTACATCCATCCTTCCGGGTCAACTGAGTCATCGGAGTAGCAATCCTCGAAAACCCTTCTATAAACCTTCTGTAATACCCGGCTAAACCCAGAAAACTTCTGATCTCGGTCACTGACTCGGGTCTTTTCCAATCCATTATGGCTTCTATCTTTGAAGGATCCACCGAAATCCCATCTTTCGAAATAACATGACCCAGAAATGAAACCTTCTCGAGCCAAAATTCGCATTTACTAAACTTCGCAAACAACTGCTCCCTCGCAAGAATGGATAAAACTGTCCTCAAGTGTTGCTCGTTCTCCTCTCGAGATTTAGAGTAGACAAGAATGTCGTCAATGAAGACCACTACAAATGAGTCAAGATAAGGATGGAAAACCCGGTTCATCAAATCCATAAATAAGGCAGGCGCATTAGTCAACCCAAATGGCATAACCAAGAACTCGTAATGACCATAGCGAGTGCGAAAAGCAGTCTTCGGAATATCCTCGGATCGAATCTTCAACTGATGGTACCCACTCCTCAAATCAAGTTTTGAAAACACTACGGACCCTTGAAGCTGATCAAACAAATCATCAATGTGAGGTAGAGGATACTTGTTCTTCACTGTAACCTGATTCAACTTTCGGTAATCGATACACAATCTCAAAGAACCGTCTTTCTTCCGCACAAACAAAACCGGTGCTCCCCACGGGGAAACACTAGGGCGGATAAACCCTCGATCAAGCAACTCTTGCAACTGAACCTTTAGTTCCTTCAACTCTGCGGGAGCCAACCTATACGGTGCCTTCGAAATCGGAGTTGTACCCGGCAAAAGGTCTATACAAAACTCTATCTCACGATCAGGAGGCATATCATATGCAGAAGAGAAAACATCGGGAAATTCTCTAACTACCCGAACACTCTCCAAACTAGGGGATTCTTTCCTAGTATCAAGAACACTAGCCAAGTACCCCTCACAACCACGGTGCAACAATCTCCTAGCTTTCACATAAGAAATGATACGAATATTCCTACCCAAAGGCATAGCCTCAAAAACAAATTTAGGCACATCAGGGATAGAAAAATTAACAACCTTCCTACGAAAATCGACTGAAGCATGATATTTGCTCAGCCAATCCATACCCAAAATGACATCAAAATCTTGAATCGGAAGGACTACCAAGTCCGCACACAAGACACGACCACATATAAGCACATCACAAGCAAGAAATACTCTATCAGTCACCAAACATTTTCCTATAGGGGTCGACACCTCTAGCACATAGGGTAAAGACTCAAATGCAGCATTTAGCAAAGAAGCAAATTGCACAGAAATGTAAGAATGAGATGATCCTGGATCTACTAACGTACGCGCGCTCACATTAGATATAGAAACAATACCTCCAATCACTGAGGGATCATCTGCCTGATGCTGATTCATTGCAAACACTTTTCCTTGGACCTTGGGCTTTCCCGTAGCATCCCTTTTCTGACCCTGTGGAGCCCCAGCTCCTACCCCAGTCGAATGACCTCTGAATCTCGGGCAATCCCTCACAAAATGCCCCAACTGCCCACAGTTAATACATTTCCCCTGTTTCTTCCAACACTGGTCCTCCGAGTGTCCTCCCCTTTGGCAATATGAACAGAGTCTCCTATTTTGGTTCCCTTGGTTCCCGGCAGTAGTGCCCGGGTTCCTTGGGATTGGTTGCCCTCGGGACTGAGATTGTCCCCCAAAATTACCTCGGTTATCCGAACGGGATTGTGGCTTGCTCTGCCCTCCTTGCTTGCTAGTGGTAGTTACCTCAAACTTCTTCTTATGCTCCTCTATATCTTGCTCGATTAAGTATGCACGGTCTACCGCATCCTGGAATGTCACAATCCTTTGGGCTATAAGCTGAGTCCGAATAGAAGTCTTCAAACCCCGGATGAATCTCATAGATTTCTGTTCTTCGGTCCTCACAAGATAGTCACAATACCGGGCTAATTCTGTGAACTTAGCCGAGTACTGAGCTATAGACAACAAACCTTGCTCCAAGTTGAGAAGCTCGATCTCCTTTCAGTTCTGATCCACTACCGGAATAAAATGCTCTTTGAACTTCCGCACAAACAATTCCCATGCATACACTGTATGGGTATCATCCCAACTCGCTTTAACTCCTTTCCACCAATGCTCGGCGGCCCCAACCAATTTATAAGCCGCAAACCGGACCCTATCCTCGTCCGTGCACCCAAACACATCATAAATTTTCTCCATAGACTCAACCCATAGTTCGGCCTTCTTCACATCGGGCTCACCATCGAACTCTGCCGGTTTCAGTTTCAAGAATTGCTCCAAACCATATCGGGGTGGTGGTGCTTGCTCTACTCTCGGTCCTTGGTCATGAATTGCCTTCATGGCCGCCTCAAACATGCCTTGGAACATAGCACGGTTCTCTTCCCGAAGATCATTCTGATTCTGAGCCCCACTAGAACCTTCACCCGTTCTTCTTCTAGCCATTGGAAACAATTACCTGCATAAAACATCAACCGTTACTCACTCCGAACACGACTACCCTCCTAGGTCATACTAGTCCACCTAGACTTATACTTAGAGCTAAACCATAGCTCTGATACCAACTGTCGCGACCCCGCCCCCGCGGGCCCGGAGTACGCGAGCTGGACGTCGACTTAAACAATAAACTCTAAAATAATGAAGATAAAAATTTCCTTTTATACCAAAAGATGATAACACAAAGTTTGGAAATCCAACTTGAACAACAAAATATAAACTAGTGTAAGCTCCATAAGCTTACATCCAAAATTAATAAAATATACGAATTCTAATGACGTCAAGTTTGGTACAACTATTCCCAAAAAGGTTACACATTTATGTAATGTAAACCCACCAATAACAACTTGTCCCAAAAGCTCAACCCTCGCGATGTCCTCCTCGTGATCAGCGAGTCTAATCCTTTCCTCCTGGGGGGTTAAGGAAAAACAAAGATAAAAGAAAGGGGGTGAGATAAATCTCAATAAGTTACTAATGCAACTACATGACATGCTTTGATGCAATAAGCTATAAACAATAACAAATATCACTTAGCACATAGCATTTATCAATTAACAGATAGCAGCAGAAATAAACAAGTAACAAAGGATATTAGCCAAGGTTTCCCAACTGATATAACCAAATAAAGGTCGCTGCGCAGCTTCAACAATCAACAATCAACATCTTCATAGTAGCATGAGAGCTTGAAAAGAAAACCCCCGGTACCGGAACCAATAACAAAGTAACATGCCACAAGGGGCGGGAGCCATGCCACAAAGTCATGCTCCGAAACGTGTAGCTAGAATACTCACAAAAGGAGCTAGCTCATCCCATCCAAGGCCAATCTGGATGAGGAAGAAGGACCAATGGGCGATGCTATACTGGACTTGGCTTGTGCCATTATAGCATTATCCATTGCCTGACTCGATACACAAATAACCAGCTGGACTTTCAAATTAAAGCTAAGTAATAATTACCAGCTTAAATAAACAACTCACGATTCCAAAGTAGGGAACCATTCCAAATAATTCACCACAAAGGTAAACCAATCCAAACAACACATCAAAGATGGCCCACATTCCCAAAACGATACTTAATAAAATTCCATAACATATTTATTCACAGAAGAACAAATTCCAATTAATAAAGTGTTCCACGATGTTAACTTAAGTTAATTTAAGTAATTAAACTTAAACTAGGGAAGTCACTTAGTCATAACCAAGCAAAAAGACAAAATTCTGGAACAGGCGGGCGCGCGCGCGCGCGCATAGGGGCGGGAGGGCGCGCGCATAGGGGCGGGCGGGCGCTTATTTGCCCAAAAGGTTTGGCCGCAGGAAAAGACTAGGCGGGCGGGCGCCTGGTCCAACCCGGGCGGGCGCTCGGTCGACGGGCTGGGAGGGATTTCAGCTGGGTTTACCAAAGTTTCTCACCATTTCTCAAATCAACCAACAATCAATACTTCCCACAAGATCCACAAGGTACCCAAACAACATTTAAACCTAAGGGAACCTAAATAACACCATTTATCAACCAAAACCAAGATTGAATTCCAACATTCATAACAATCACCATTTTTAACCAAAAACCCAAATAAATTCTAAATAAATTCCAAACTCAATAAAACATCAAATATAACAACTTAAGCATTATATAAACATGATATGAACATTTTAGCATAAAAATGGGGGGGAAACAACTTACTTGGAATTTCTCAAAGATGACGGAATTCAAATATTTTTAGCTCTCTACGATCCTATCGACGATCTAAACATGTTTCATAATATGAGAAATGAGAAATAATGGAAGGAAGATAGGTAGAATGAAGAGAGAAGGGAGAAAAAAACTTACCCAAACCAATTGGAGAGAGAGAGATAGTTTGCTGGGAGAGAGGGAGTAGGGTGAGGAAGAGAGTGAGGGAGAAGGAAGAGTAGGGAGGGAGTAGTTAAAATTATTTAAAAACTTACACTTAGGCCCCCTCCTACTAACACATAACCCAAACCAAATTCCCTACTACCCACTTAACACAATATCAACCAAATAATGCTAAACACAAATTAATATTATGGGACATAAAATGCGCACATAAATATTTAAATCAAATAAATAAATAAATAAATAATTATTTATCAATAAAATAGAGACGGGTTTTCGGGTCGTGACAGAAGCTGCCCCAATGCTTGTTAAGGATAATGAAGAGATAGTGGGGGTACCAGTTCGTAGGCCTTGAGGAAGGCCCGGAGGTTCGAAGAAGACACCCAAGGTTCCTAGTGGAAGACCTAGGGGAAGGCCAAGGAAAA
This sequence comes from Campanula takesimana, assembly GCA_026119855.1. Lineage (NCBI taxonomy): Eukaryota > Viridiplantae > Streptophyta > Magnoliopsida > Asterales > Campanulaceae > Campanula > Campanula takesimana. The sequence continues at coordinate 251,221 of JAOWBW010000947.1, forward strand.
ATGCAAACCATTGAATAAAGAGTAGAAGTTGGATATTCTTTTATTTCTTTCATAGTGTTAGTAAGTAGTTATAGTTAGAAGTTTAGTTGGAATTTTTCTTTCTTAACTATTGGATTTTGGAAGTTTCATTTAATAAAAGTATTGAAGTTATTCATTAGTAATTGACCTTTGTTATCCGTTATGTCTAATTATGGAATGTGATCTAGTAGAACAAGAAGTGTAGGTCGAGAAAAGACCTTAATTAGAAAGTATGGCTCATGAAAACGGCCAAGTGGAATTAGTTTTGGTCTAGTGGAATGACTGAAACAAAACTGTGAATGACTTCATAGTAGTAGTTAACTGTAGAAGTAATTGGCATGATTTGATGGCCAATTGTGTATGGTAATAGGTCTAGTGAATTGACCTCTAATGAATGAATGTAGCCTAGTAAATGGCTGGAACCTGGAATTAATGTGGAAACTTTATCTTTTGGGGACGGCCCTATGCATGATAGTATTTAGACATAGTAGCTAGGGATGGCAACGGGGCGGGTTCGGGGCGGGTTTCTCCAAAACCGAACCCGACCCTAACCTCAAACAGAGTGACCCGAACCCGAACCCGACCCGAAGCCAATGAAACCCGACCCGACCCGACCCGAGTGGCATAAAATCTAATTTTCCCATCCCATATTTGATTTTGCCTAATTTATGTTTAAGCTTAATTTGAATGAGTTATACAAATTAGTCTTAACTCATCAAAACCTCACTCACAAACAACTATAAAAATAAATTTAACAACACTTAATTTGACTTAGAAGGTCCTATATGAAAATAAAAATATATCACTTATACACTCGGGTCGGGGCGGGGCGGGTCAGATTGTAATACCAAACCCGACCCGAACCCGTGCGGGTTTTAAAAACTGTGATCCTAACCCTACTTTTTCGGGGCGATCGCCCTCGGGTTCGGATCGGGTTCGGGCGAATTGCCATCCCTAATAGTAGCCATGCATGTGTAATGTAAATAATGCGTTCTCCCCTACGATATTAACTTAAGAATAATCTTGTTCAGATGGCTGGAAGAGGATCCGGACGAAACGCTAACGCCGAGGGACGAGTTGACCCTGATATGGCAAATTTGTTTAGAACACTGAATCAAACCGTGGCCGGTATCGGGCAAGTTATGACGGCACTAACTCAACTACAGCAGAACCCACAAGTTCCTATGAGGGATCCGCTAGAACTCTTTCAGAAACGGAAACCGGAGTCATTTTCGGGCTCTAAGAATGAGAAACCAGAAGACTGGGTGAAAGACATGGAGAAAGTTTTCGAAACTCTGGATTGTACTCCAGAAAGGAAGGTGGTGTTCGCCACATTCATGCTTAAGGGACAAGCCCTGAAATGGTGGGAAGGAGAGAAGAGAGCTGCTACGGCTCGTGGTGATGCTGCACTTACTTGGGATGGATTCAAGCGCATTTTCTATGCAAAGTATTATTCAATGAGCGTTCGAAACGCTAAGGTGGCAGAATTCATGACTCTAACCCAAGGAAGGATGACTGTAGACGAGTATTGCGAGAAGTTCACAGAATTGCTAGAGTTTGCTCCGGCGTTCTTCGATAATGATGAGCAAAAGGCCCGAAAGTTCGAACTTGGTCTGAGTGACCGAATCAGCTACAGAATTACCCCACTGATATTGCCAACGTATGATCAGGTGTTGGACCGAGCTAAGATCGTGGAAACTGAAGCGGACAATTATCGGAACAAGAAGGATGAAAGGAAGAAGACGACTGAAAAGGAACCTACCAAAGGAAGCTGGAATAAGAATGAGGATAACAAGCGCAAGACGAGTGATGATCGTGAGAAAGATGGTACGGCTAACAAGTACCCTAATAAAGGTCAAGAAAGCCGTAGAGATGGAAAAAGAGAGGATGCCAAAGGGCAAGGCTCAGATGTGAAATGCCAAGTATGTGACGGGAGGCATAAAACTGAAGGGTGCTGGTACAAGGAGAAGAAATGCTACAATTGTGACAAGATGGGACATCCCCATTAGAAGTTCCCGGAACCAAGGAAGGACAACAAGGCCAAAGGAGCAAAGGACGATAATAAAGGAAAAGGTGGAGGTAATGGATGTGTCTTCACTATGACAGCTAAGGATGCACGCGCCACTAATGATCTCGTGGCAGGTACGATACAACTCTACTCCTGTAATGTTCGTGCATTGATTGATTCTGGTGCTACTCGTTCTGTGATAAGCACTCATCTAGCAAATAAAATGAAATTGGTCCCTGAAGTGCTAGAGCATTCGTTAGTAGTAAATACGTTGACTAAAGACTCGATTTCTATTACTTCAGTATATAAGGGATGCCCTGTAGAATTGAACGGTAGGAAATTCGAAGTCGACCTTATCAGTTTGAAGATGGATGAGTTTGACGTGATCTTAGGGATGGATTGGTTAGCAGCCTATCATGATCATATAGATTGCTTTAGAAAGGAGGTTAAGTTCAAGCTACCATCTGGAGAAGAGTGTTGCTTCAGAGGTACGAGACTTAAGACCCCCTCGAACATCATTTCAGTTATAAAGGCACGTAGGATGCTAAGAAAGGGATGTGGAGGATTTCTGGCGTATGTGAATACCACCGATGCAAGGGAGGTAACTATAGAGTCGCTCTCAGTAATCAAGGACTTCAAGGATGTATTTCCAGAAGACTTTCCTGGAGTACCACCTGAAAGAGAAGTTGAGTTTTCCATCGATTTGGTACCAGAAACTACACCAATATCGAGGGCACCGTATAGAATGGCTCCCCTAGAACTAAAGGAATTGAAGGAGCAACTACAAGAATTGCTGGACAAAGGATTGATTCGACCAAGTGTTTCGCCATGGGGCGCACCGGTCTTATTCGTAAAGAAGAAGGATGGGACGATGAGGTTATGCATCGACTATAGGGAATTGAATCGTGTAACGGTAAGGAACCAGTATCCGTTGTCGAGGATTGATGACTTGTTCGATCAGCTTCGTGGAGCATGTTACTTCTCCAAGATAGATTTGAGATCTGGTTATCACCAGCTAAGAGTAAAGAAGGAAGATGTAGCAAAGACGGCTTTTAGAACTAGATATGGTCATTATGAATTTGTGGTGATGCCGTTTGGATTGACTAATGCACCGGCAGCGTTTATGGAACTAATGAATAGGATATTTCAAAAGTTCTTAGATACGTGTGTGATTGTCTTCATCGATGATATTTTGGTGTACTCAAAGACTAAAGAGGAACATGATGAACACTTGAGGTTAGTATTACAAATCCTACGGGAGCAAAAGTTGTATGCCAAATTTAAGAAGTGTGAATTTTGGTTAGAGGAAGTGGCATTCCTAGGGCATGTAGTGTCGAAAGATGGGATTGCTGTGGATCCAGCAAAAATAGAAGCCATTGTAAATTGGGAGAGACCAACGTCAGTAAGTGAAATAAGGAGTTTCTTGGGACTGGCAGGTTATTATAGGAGACTCGTGGAAAGGTTCTCTAAGTTGTCCTTACCACTAACCAAGTTGACGCAGAAAGGAGCCAAGTTCGTTTGGTCTGATGAATGTGAAACAAGTTTCGAGGAATTAAAACGACGTTTGGTATCTGCACCAGTTCTTGCACTACCATCAGGCACCGAAGGATTCGTGGTTTATAGTGATGCTTCACTTAAAGGAATAGGTTGCGTATTGATGCAAAATGATAAGGTGATAGCTTATGCATCCAGGCAGTTGAAAAACCATGAGAAGAATTACCCTACTCATGACTTAGAATTAGCAGTTGTGGTATTTGCCCTGAAGATTTGGAGACATTACTTGTATGGGGTTACATGTCAGATTTTCACGGATCATAAGAGCCTTAAGTATATCTTTACGCAGAAAGAGCTCAACATGAGGCAGAGGAGATGGTTAGAACTATTAAAGGACTATGATTGTACGATCTTATACCACCCCGGCAAGGCCAATAAGGTGGTAGACGCGTTGAGTGGGAAGAATCGTGGGACGCTAGCCACATTGATTTCTAAGGAGAAGAATGTTTGGGATCGTTTGGAGATTGCTAACCTAGAGGTTGAGGTTAAAGGGTATTTGGCACAAATGAGCGTTCAGCCAACGCTTATGGATAGGATTAAAGAAGCTCAAGGAGGAGACGAAGAATTAAGGAAGGTACTGGAAAGTATAGCTAATGGGAAGGCGAAGGAATTTCGTGTGGGAGAAGATGGAATCCTGAGGTATCAGTCTAGAGTATGTGTACCTGATAATGAGAATATCAAGAGGGAAATTTTGAAAGAAGCCCATTGTTCGAGATTTTCTGTACACCCTGGGAACACGAAGATGTATAGGAATCTAAGGGAATCATTCTGGTGGAACAATATGAAGGGAGAAGTAGCTGAGTTTGTTTCAAGATGTTTAGTATGCCAGCAAATGAAAAGTGAACACCAGAGACCGGCAGGATTGCTTCAGCCACTGCCTATTCCCGAATGGAAGTGGGAGCATATCGCAATGGATTTAGTAGTGGGATTACCAAGGACGCTGAAAGGGTATAACGCAATATGGGTGATAGTTGACCGACTCACCAAATCTGCTCATTTCCTGGCAATTAAGGTAAACGATTCGCTGGAAAAGTTGACAAAGCTCTACATAGATGAGATTGTAAAATTACATGGAATACCAGTCTCGATTGTATCCGACAGAGACGCTAGGTTTACATCAAAATTCAGGAAGAGTCTGCAAGGAGCGTTGGGTACCGAGTTGACAATGAGTACAGCCTTCCATCCGCAGACCGATGGGCAATCAGAAAGAACTATTCAAACGCTGGAGGATATGTTGAGAGCTACGTCATTGGATTGGCAAGGAACTTGGGATGAACACTTGCCGTTAGTAGAATTCGCTTATAATAATAGTTTTCATGCTAGCATTGGTATGGCACCGTACGAAGCATTGTATGGGAGGAGGTGTAGATCACCGACGTGTTGGGACGAAGTTGGTGAGAGAAAGATAACCGGACCAGAACTTGTGCAAGTGACTGCCGACAAGGTTCTACAAATTAGAAAATGGTTTTTAACCGCGCAAAGCCGACAGAAATCGTATGCTGATCATCGAAGACGCGATTTAGAGTTCCAACTGGGCGACCATGTCTTTTTTAAGATTTCGCCAACCAAGGGAGTGATGAGATTCGGAATCCGTGGGAAGCTGAGTCCGAGATATGTGGGACCATTTGAAATCTTAGAACGAGTTGGGACCGTGGCATACAAGTTAGCTTTACCACCTGTTTTAGCAGGAGTTCACAACGTGTTTCATGTATCTATGCTGAGGAAGTATATTCCTGACCCAAGCCATACAATTGAGTACAAGCAACTGAGGATGCGTGCCGACCTGAGCTATGACGAAGCACCGGTAAAGATAGTGGATCGCAAGGATCAAACCCTGAGAAGAAGGGTGATTCCTTACGTAAAGGTTCAATGGAGCAATCACTCAGAAAGGGAAGCGACGTGGGAGCTCGAGAGTGAGATGCGAGAAGCATACCCCGAGTTATTCGCTGCTTAAGGTACGTTTAGTTTGGAGGACCAAACCCTTTTAAGGAGGGAAGAGTATAATAACCGGCCTTTTGGCCCATTATTATTATTATTTTGCTTTTATATTAAATGTTGTGATCGGGTTCATTAAGTAGTTAATGAATTGGGCTAATAAGAGGGGCCCAATCTAGTCAACCTTAGGAAACCTTTTTGGAAGGGGAAAGGAAAACCCTAAATATTTAAACCCTCTTTAAACCCTCTCCCTATTATTTTGTGTCAAACAAAAACCCTAAGAAAAAGAGAGAGAGGAGGCGGAGAGAGAGAGAGAACCGAGAGAGGGAGAAAGAAGGAGAAAGAGAGGAGGAAGAAGAAGATCCAACCTTTTTCCCTTCGAAGGTAATTCCCTCGTACTCTAAGCTTTAATTCTTGGGATGGGTATCACCTAGGAATATTGAATCAAACTTAGAACCCTAACCCTAAAGTGATAAAACTAGGGTTTAAGGTTAATCTTTGAAAACCTTTTTAACGAAGAAAGTTGGGAATAGTATGGACATGCACGGCGGCTGGCGGCTGTCGGCGTGTGGGTGTCCGTGCGTGTGTGTGAGTGTGTGTGTGTTAATGCAAGTGTGTTTGTGTGGGTGCAAGTGTGTGCAGTGTGTGTGTGCCGTGTGTGTGTGTATGTGTGTGTGTATAAAAATTAGGGTTTAGGAATTAGGGTTTTGTGTGTGTGTTTTCAAGGTGTTTTCTGTGCATGTAAAGTCAATGCTGGAATAGTAAAGTCAATACTGGGAATAGTAAAGTCAATGCTGGGAATAGTAAAGTCAATGATGGGAATAGTAAAGTCAATGCTGGGAATAGTAAAATCAACGCTGTGAATAGTGTTTTCATAAAATAAAGTCAACTTAAGACACATGTGTTGGTAGTGGTGCCCTAGGCACGTTTAATAAACGTTGTAATTGTTATCATTTATTTCATATCAATAAAGAGATGTTTTGATTATTATTGTTGTTCATGTTTACTTATAATAATCTCCGTCCCTAGTACTTGTTAAGCACTAGTATAAAGGCTAAATGACCATGGGATGATCATGTTAGATTTATGGGTACTTGTTTGGAACAAGGTACTGGACATGACCCGCTGTATGAGATTTATGTCATGGTCTATGTCGAACATATATCTCATATTAGTTATGTCATTCGAATCCTTAGACATGAAGTTATTATAGTCTTCCACTTGATGAACATTATGTTTGACATATTCAAACGCTACCTTTAACCGGGTAGTTATAAAGGGTATGATTGGCATAATCGAATTCACGTAGGGAAGAATAATAAGCTAAATGGATTTGTCCCTCTACGGAGAGATGTCAAGCTTGGGCCTCTCGTAGGAATGATGTTGATGAAATGTTCGGCCGGACTCAAATGAATTGATTAGATCAATGTCATTTGGATTATCAACATATTCGGAATCGAGAAAGTATTGAACAAATCAAGTTGACTGTTTGACCATGACTTGTGTTCAATGACATCGTGGATAAAGGGATTATGACATATTCTAAAGGAATGCGAACTTGTATCTAGTTATACTATTTGGGTAGGTATGACGGTTTGCTAGAACCTAATCATATCTTATGGGATCATGTTTGAGCCCATTGCCAACTTAGTATAATCCTAGAGGGTCACACACAATAGAACGAATCTTAAATAAGAGGACTATATTGGCATTTAGGGTCGGAGGACCTCCAAGGAATTTCTGGAAAATTCTGGGCTTCCTGGTCAACCAAGCGGGCGCTTGGGTTGAACCAGGCGGGCGCCTGAATGAGTCCGGAAAAGGGTTGGACCTTCTGTTCAAATGAGCGGGCGCCTGGGTTGGACCAGGCGGGCGCCCGGTATGCCGGCAGAATAATTCCTAATTCGATTAGGAAAGGTTTTTGGCACAAGTTACCTATTTGGAATAGGTCTTAATTGTGTATAAAAATCCCAATTCGGTCAGACCATATTCACTAGTGCTTTTGTGAGTCTCAAAGAGTTTGAGAAAGATTTTATTTTGTTCTAAGATATCATTGATTGAGGAACAAAATAATTCACAAATAAATTCCATATAGTTCTTTATTAAAATTGTGAAAGTGTGTTTCATAATTATTGGTCTAGCAACCAAGATCAAGGAGCCTCTTGATATTCGTTCGAAGTGTGGACACCGCTAGAGGGTGAATTTTATCATCTACAAAGTTCGTGATTTTGTCCGTGATAAAGCTTCAAATTTCTCCACCAAGACCGAAGAAAACTTTGATAGTCATCAAGGGTTAGTTCATCCTTTATTCATGTTGTTGTATTTGATTTAATCATATGAACGGATCCATGACTTTGGGTTTCTTAACATTTTAATTGCTATATTCCGCTGCGCATGTTACTTGGAAACCCAACAGTGGTATCAGAGCCCCGTTCATGTTGATTATTTCAATACCTTGATCATGTTATGTGTATATAAATTGTTTATGTGCCTAGCATGATATGAATATTGGGATATATGATGCTTATGTGTTTTGTGATTTTATGTGGTTTATTGTTTTACAACTTTAATCGCACGATTCAATCGCAATAAAATTATGGTAGATTCTGAATTATTTCGATTATTGATTTTTGATTGGATCAAAGTTTTAATAATCGGGGAAAAATAATTTTGAGACAAAATTTTCGAACTTTAAAATTCTATACCATTCTGACCATTCAGGCGCCCGCTCGTTGAAGACCAGGCGGGCGCTCGGTGGTCAAAATATGTTCTGATTTTGGTTAAAATCTGAATATGGAATTTTCGATAAATTCGACAAAACCAGTAACAGAACCAGTCCAGACTTGCTGATCTGGAATGGGTTTTGGGTAGTTGGTTTGTGTGTGGATTTTGGGGTTTCATTTCCCTATTTGTTTTAGTCTTGTGATTCCTAGATTGGTTCAAGTTTTGGATGGCTAATCTGCGTTCATCGAGATTGTGTTTCCCAAAATTGATCGCAATCAAAGTTTCAAAGATAAAACGAAGTTAGAATTATGAAGAGTTCATAATTGCTAAAATTGAGAAACAAAGTTCTTGATTCAAAGTTTGGAGATCCATGTGGAATTGTGAATGCAATTGGCCTACGTTCATCGAGACCATCTATTCCTTAGTTTCGGCCACATGGACTACTTTCTTGGTTTCTTGAATTAGTGCGGGATTGTGGTTGCCTGATGGCTTAGTTCGACCGCACGTCTTGTTGTCTTGATTTGGAGATAATAACCGAAGTTGAAATATTCTCATCCTCATAATTATAGAGAAACTAATGACACATAAATATCATGCTTAAATTAATGGAGATTAATTTAGTGACTAAACTTGATGTGTAACATGTTTATATTATGTGCTCATAAATGTGTTATATACTATATGTGATGAACCTTCAAAGAAAGTTTTAAGTCCTTCTTTGCCATGCCATGATTAAAACACTTGTTTATATATGGGTGATTTTGATGTGGGTTCGCCTCCGCGAAGTGCATTGATTTTATTCATGTATGAGCAAGATGAGGTTCATTAATTTAATGTGGGCTTGCCTCCGCAAGGTGCATTAAATTGAATGGTTCCTATGCGTTTAAAATGGTTGGACTTAATTAGGCGTCAAAACAGTTTTGGGCCTAGGCAAAAGATGAGATTAAACATGTTTTGAAATTGGATTTCTCAAAGAATCTCATAAAAGGATCTAAGAATCATATGGGATATGATTGACATGATTGTCTACCTAATTAATTTAGTTTTTGAGCGGTCCGCCTCCGTGGACTCAAAAGTTAAATTAAAGTTGGATCTTAGCCCAATTAAATTATATTATACATTAGATGTATATGAAGGTTATATAATTTAGTGGGAGTATTTTGTTTGAAAAATACATTATTTATCTCTTTAATGAAAATCGGTACTTATTAAATTTTGGAAATTTTGCATATTTGTAGATAATGACTAATAACACTCAATCAATGTCGTTGCGATCGATCCTTGAGAAGGATAAGCTCGAAGAGAATGGTACTAACTTTATGGATTGGATCCGTAGCATAAGAATCGTTCTTAGGCAAAAAGATAAGTTGTACATTCTCGATGGGCCTCTCCCTGCTGAACCACCGCCTACTGCCCCTAGGGTAGAAAGAGACAATTACAAGAAACATCGTAATGATTCTAGAGATGTAAGTTGTCTCATGCTTGCTGCTATGTGCTCAAAACTCCAACAAAGTTTGGAACATTTGGAAGCCTATGAGATAGGCGTGGAGTTGAGAACCATGTTTCAAGAGCAAGCTAGGCAAGTGAGGTACAAGACCATTGTTGCATTCACTACTTGTAAAATGAATGAAGGGCAACAAGTGAGTCCTCACTTTCTTAAAATGAAAGGTTATGTAGAGCACCTTGAGAAACTTGGTTATCCAATCCCATTGGAGCTAGACACGGATCTCATTCTTAATTCATTGCCTAAAAGTTATAATCAGTTTGTGATGAATTATAACATGCATGGAATGGATAAGAATCTCTCTGAGTTGCATGGGATGCTCAAAACTGCAGAGATGAAAATTGTGGAGAAAGGTTCTCCCGTGCTCTTGGTTCATGATGGGAAGAAGGCTAGTGCTAAAGGAAAGGGTAAGAAAGTTGTCAAACCCAAAATAAGTAAGGCAAAGGTTGCCAAGGCTTCTGAGGCAAAACCCGATTCACAAAAGGATGCAATCTATTTCCATTGTCAAGAAATTGGTCATTGGAAACGTAATTGCAAGGCTTTCTTGGAAGAGCAAAAGAAGAAGAAGGGCAGCAAGGCTGCGTCGACTTCAGGTATCTATATGATAGATATTCTCCTTTCTACCACTGATTCTTGGGTATTGGATACCGGATGTGGTTCTCACATTTGTCTAAATGTGCAGGGACTAAAAAATAGGAGACTGCTTAAAGAAGGTGAAGTAGATCTACGCGTGGGGAATGGAGCAAGAGTTGCTGCATTAGCCGTAGGGTCTTATGAAGTCACTTTACCTTCCGGATTAATTCTTGTTTTGAACAATTGTTATTATGTTCCGGATTTAAGCAGAAATATTATTTCAATTTCTTGTTTGGATAATGAAGGTTTTAAGTTTCTTATTGAGAATAAGAAATTTTCTATTTATTTAAATGATGTGCTTTATGGTATTGCTAATTCATTTAATGGCCTTTATATCTTGGATGTCAAGAATGAAAATAATGACAATGTTTATCATGTAAATAAGAAATCTAAACCTAATGATGTAAATCATACTTATTTGTGGCATTGCCGTCTCGGTCATATTAATGAGAAGCGTATCTCAAAGCTCCATGGGGACGGACTTTTGGGTTCATGTGACTTAGAGTCATATGATACTTGTGAGTCGTGTCTTCTTGGAAAAATGACCAAGACACCTTTTACCAAGTTGGGTGAAAGGGCAAGCGACTTATTGGGGTTGATACATTCCGATGTATGCGGACCATTAAGTAGCAATGCTAGGGGAGGATTTCAATACTTCATAACCTTCACTGATGATTATAGTAGATTTCGGTATGTTTACCTAATGAAACATAAAAGTGAAGCATTTGAGATATTTAGAATATTTCAAAATGAAGTAGAAAAACAACTTGGCAAAAGTATTAAGGCACTTCGATCAGATCGAGGTGGAGAATACTTGAGTCAAGAATTTGATGATCATCTAAAGAATTGTGGAATAGTTTCACAATTGACTCCACCCGGAACACCACAATGGAATGGTGTGTCCGAGAGGAGGAATCAGACTTTGTTAGACATGGTTCGATCAATGATGAGTCAAGTTGATCTTCCAATATCCTTTTGGGGTTACGCCCTAGAAACCGCTGCTTTCACACTAAATCGTGTTCCAACTAAATCGGTTCAAAAGACTCCATATGAGATGTGGAGCGGAAAGAAGCCTTGTCTGTCTTTCATGAAGATTTGGGGTTGCGAAGCTTTTGTCAAAAGACTTGTCTCAGACAAACTTGCACACAAATCTGATAAATGTATTTTCGTGGTATATCCTAAGGAAACTAGAGGATATTACTTTTACAACCGTGAGGACAACAAAGTGTTTGTTGCCCGAACTGGTGTCTTTCTAGAGAAAGAGTTTCTCTCCAAAGAAATCAGTGGGAGTAAAATAAATCTTGAAGAAATTCGAGACCCAGAAAATAATATTGAACCAATAGTGGAACAAGAACCACAAGGAGTTGTGGAACCTGTTCAAAATACACAAGCAACTCGCAGATCTAGTAGGTTACGATCCGAGCCCGAGAGATATGGATTTCTCGTAACGGATAGTAATGAGGTAGAAATCATTGAGAATGATGAACCGTCAACCTACCAAGAGGCGATGTCTTCTCCTGATTCGGACAAGTGGCTTGGAGCCATGGAATCCGAATTGCAATCCATGCAAGACAATCAAGTTTGGAATTTGATTGATGCGCCCGAAGGTGTAAAAACCATAGGATGCAAATGGGTCTTCAAGAAGAAGACTGGCATGGATGGGAAGGTGCATACTTACAAAGCTAGGCTTGTAGCGAAGGGTTATAGGCAAGTTCATGGTATTGACTATGATGAAACCTTTTCACCCGTAGCAATGATCAAGTCTATAAGAATTTTGCTTGCCATTGCCGCATATCATGACTATGAAATATGGCAGATGGACGTCAAAACTGCTTTCCTGAATGGAAAACTCTAAGAGGATGTGTATATGACACAACCAGAAGGTTTTGAACAAGATTCTAAGGTATGCAAATTGCAGAGATCCATCTATGGATTGAAGCAAGCTTCTAGGAGTTGGAATCTCCGTTTTGATGAATCGGTCAAAGAGTTTGGTTTCATCAAGAACGAAGATGAGCCTTGTGTATACAAGAAGATTAGTGGGAGCGTAGTGCTATTCCTTATTTTATATGTGGATGACATATTGCTCATTGGAAACGACATTCCTACACTTCAGTCTGTGAAGACTTGGTTAGGAAAGTGTTTTGCAATGAAAGATATGGGTGAAGCCGCATATATACTTGGCATTAAGATCTATAGAGATAGATCAAGGAGGCTACTTGGTTTAAGCCAAAGTACATACATTGACAAGGTCATTAGAAGATTCCGTATGGAAAATTCTAAGAGAGGCACCTTACCCGTGTTACATGGAGTTTCTCTAAGCAAGACTCAATGTCCTAAGACAAACGATGAGCGTGAGAAAATGAATGATGTTCCATATGCTTCGGCAATTGGGTCCATCATGTATGCCATGATTTGTACTAGGCCGGATGTATCTTATGCTTTGAGCATGACAAGTAGATACCAATCCGACCCTGGCGAAAATCACTGGATAGCTGTAAAAGCGATTCTTAAGTACTTGAGAATAACTAAAGACTCGTTTTTGGTCTATGGAGGAATGGAAGATGATCTCGTTGTAAATGCTTACACGGATGCAAGCTTCCAAACTGACAAAGATGATAGCCGATCGCAATCGGGTTTTGTGTTTATGTTAAATGGTGGAGCTGTAAGCTGGAAGAGTTCCAAGCAAAGTACAACTGTTGATTCTACAACAGAAGCTGAGTATATTGCTGCATCGGATGCTGCAAAGGAAGCTGTTTGGATTAAGAAGTTCATAACTGAACTTGAAGTGGTTCCTAGTATTGCTAATCCAATAGACCTTTATTGTGATAATAATGGTGCTATTGCTCAAGCAAAGGAACCAAGAGCACATCAGAAATCCAAACACATACTTAGGCGTTTTCATATCATTCGAGAGATCGTTGATAGGGGAGACGTAAATATATGCAGAGTACCTACTGATGACAATGTTGCGGACCCGCTAACAAAGGGACTTCCACAAGCTAAACATGATGGTCATGTTAGGTCCATGGGTATTAGATACATGGGAGATTGGGCCTAGGGCAAGTGGGAGATTGTTGGTAGTGGTGCCTTAGGCACGTTTAATAAACGTTGTAATTGTTACCATTTATTTCATATCAATAAAGAGATGTTTTGATTATTATTGTTGTTCATGTTTACTTATAATAATCTCCGTCCCTAGTACTTGTTAAGCACTAGTATAAAGGCTAAATGACCATGGGATGATCATGTTAGATTTATGGGTACTTGTTTGGAACAAGGTACTGGACATGACCCGCTGTATGAGATTTATGTCATGGTCTATGTCGAACATATATCTCATATTAGTTATGTCATTCGAATCCTTAGACATGAAGTTATTATAGTCTTCCACTTGATGAACATTATGTTTGATATATTCAAACGCTACCTTTAACCGGGTAGTTATAAAGGGTATGATTGGCATAATCGAATTCACGTAGGGAAGAATAATAAGCTAAATGGATTTGTCCCTCTACGGAGAGATGTCAAACTTGGGCCTCTCGTAGGAATGATGTTGATGAAATGTTCGGTCGGACTCAAATGAATTGATTAGATCAATGTCATTTGGATTATCAACATATTCGGAATCGAGAAAGTATTGAACAAATCAAGTTGACTGTTTGACCATGACTTGTGTTCAATGACATCGTGGATAAAGTGATTATGACATATTCTAAAGGAATGCGAACTTGTATCTAGTTATACTATTTGGGTAGGTATGACGGTTTGCTAGAACCTAATCATATCTTATGGGATCATGTTTGAGCCCATTGCCAACTTAGTATAATCCTAGAGGGTCACACACAATAGAACGAATCTTAAATAAGAGGACTATATTGGCATTTAGGGTCGGAGGACCTCCAAGGAATTTCTGGAAAATTCTGGGCTTCCTGGTCAACCAAGCGGGCGCTTGGGTTGAACCAGGCGGGCGCCTGAATGAGTCCGGAAAAGGGTTGGACCTTCTGTTCAAATGAGCGGGCGCCTAGGTTGGACCAGGCGGGCGCCCGGTATGCCGGCAGAATAATTCCTAATTCGATTAGGAAAGGTTTTTGGCACAAGTTACCTATTTGGAATAGGTCTTAATTGTGTATAAAAATCCCAATTCGGCCAGACCATATTCACTAGTGCTTTTGTGAGTCTCAAAGAGTTTGAGAGAGATTTTATTTTGTTCTAAGATATCATTGATTGAGGAACAAAATAATTCACAAATAAATTCCATATAGTTCTTTATTAAAATTGTGAAAGTGTGTTTCATAATTATTGGTCTAGCAACCAAGATCAAGGAGCCTCTTGATATTCGTTCGAAGTGTGGACACCGCTAGAGGGTGAATTTTATCATCTACAAAGTTCGTGATTTTGTCCGTGATAAAGCTTCAAATTTCTCCACCAAGACCGAAGAAAACTTTGATAGTCATCAAGGGTTAGTTCATCCTTTATTCATGTTGTTGTATTTGATTTAATCATATGAACGGATCCATGACTTTGGGTTTCTTAAAATTTTAATTGCTATATTCCGCTGCGCATGTTACTTGGAAACCCAACAACATGGATTAGAAGTAAACTTTTACGTAAACCTAAAGATATGTTGGGAAAGTTATGAAGGGTAAGATAAACCCTAAACTAAAGTAAGAACCTTAAGAAGGAGTTTAAGAAATAAACTCAAAAGGTTAAAGTTAGAAAAGAAATTTGGGGACGGGGATAAATATTGTTCTTGTCCTAAAAATAGTATCTTTGCGTGATTGTAGATTGTACGCAAGAACCCGCTAGAAGTCAACGCTAGCAAGGTAAGGGATTACGTTCCTAAGTATCTTGAATTCTTTATTCATTGGAATTCTATAATTCTTTCATGAATGCTATATGGTCCATAGCACTTGAACTCCACGTTAATGAATGTCTTTTGTATATCTTACCTATGACATGTTTTGGTCATAGGGAATCTTAGAATATTTGAAATTGCATGGGCTCTCGATTAGGGAACACTATTTTGGAAAGTATGCTATATCTAATTGCAACAGGTGTAGCTGCATAGTCCCTGAAAAGGACTAACTAGTCCCTGAAAAGGACTAATGTGGAAGCTGTCCTAGGAAATGGACTAATGGAAATAAGTCTAGTTAACTACTTGTAACTTAGACTTTGTGGAACTCTAGATTATCATGATAACTCTAAATAAGGGAGCACCCTGAAAAGGTGTAAGGTCTCTTATTCACTTAACATCCTGAAAAGGTGTGACACCCTGAAAAGGTGTTTGGAACTTGGAATTGACGGAATGGAAATAGGACCACCAATCTTTGAGTAGTTAACTGTATTCGTTATATGTAGTTAGTCTTTGAAATGATATCCGATCTTTGAAATTATCAATTGAGTCCGTTCTTTCGGTCACTTCTCCTTAGCTATCAGAGAAGTCCGTATGAACTTACTGAGCATTGTTCGCTCACCCTTTCTCTAATAATCTTTTTCAGGTAACGACTTAAAGAAGTACACGGATCACTAGATGAAGCTGTCCGTGTCAGTTATATTAAGACTTTATGGTTTATTTTGTTTAGCTAGTGGTTGTACTGGCTTGAAGACTTGGTATTTAATTTCGCTTCCGCATTTATGGTTGAATTGATGGTTGAGACTAGCCGTTGGGCTATTTAAGTTGGATTTTGTAAGACAACTGTTAGTATTTCCATGTTTTTATGGATTTGTTTACTTTATGAAAATCTGGGTCGTTACATGACAAGTAGCCGTGATCCTGACATTAAAAGACAAATCAAATCATTTCACTTTCCACTAACTCCCCCAGACAATGGACCACTCACTGGGTGTCACGTGGCATGGTACTTGGGTTGTCAGCATCAATAATATGGGACTATATATACTACTCACATCCCTCTTCATTAAGTAAGCCTTCAATATACTTTTGTTCTCTTCATTAACATCCAATTTTTCGACTGCTTGTACCTGATTCTCACGCCGAAGGCTTTTAGCCATGACACCCTTATGGCAAAGCTCACAGTTATTTCTGTCTGCAGGATTCTCAAGCGAGCTAGGAAGAAGTTAGGGTATTATCATTCCAGCTAGACTACTACAAAGAAACTTGGTGGACTACATTATTTCTAGTCGCATTACTTGGTTCCGTTTCCTTGCTTGAAACACTAAATCTAGCCAAAATATATTTACTTCATTGCAAGTATCATAACCATTGTGGATGCCCGAGTAGGAATGTCAAAACAAATGTATATCACATCCACAGTGGAGGTTCATACACCTCATAGGTTGGGGAGAACATTATCCCATCCTGCACACCCATGAATTAGCTCGATCTACTCATACCAACTCAGAAGACAGGAGAAACCTAACAAAAAGTGCCTTGGCCAGGTAAATGGAACAATGAGATGCTCGGGGGGAAGAAGGGTAGGAAACCAGGTCCAAGTGCCTCCACCTCTTACTCCCGAGGAGGTCCAGATTAAGGCAATCCGCCTAAGAAGGGAAAATGAGACGTATGTATAGTTCCTAGCCAACAACCGGCGACTTGTAAAGCTTTGAGAGGAGCCTTTGCCTCTACCATAAGTCTTAGTAGGATAGTTGGTGTCAGTAAACCAGGTGACAGGCCCTAGCCATGCAACTAGCTCCAGGCGAAGCTAATCAGTGATTAGAGAAGAGAACTCTAAACATGGAAATTGCTCAGCTCGGACAAGAAGCAGATCAGATCAGATTATAGGGAATCAGATCGAATAATAGGGAATAGAGGAAAGTATGAGGCTCCTTTAGAGGAGACTGGTGAGATCTAAATGGGGAATAAATAAGGCATATTTATTGTCACTCTCGAGATGAGGAAGGATCTTCCTACTATTATAAGTACGATGATTCTTGCATGGATACATAATCTACTTATGATAAAACTTACATGCCTGAGATATCAGAGGTGACTAACAAGAAGGGTAGCAAGAGCAAGATGCCAAACAAGGAAAGAGGTGAGAAGAGGGTAAGATGATGACTTGAGAAAGTGGTCGAGATTAGAGGATCAGATGATGTGTGGAAGCTGCGAAATTGGAAGCATTGAAAAGTGGGAAAAGGAAGATTTGAAAGACTCATACTTGGTTCCATTAAGCAGAATAATCCATGATTCTGACCCAGTCCTAAATTTTGCATGTCATGTTATCAGTGTGTACGAAAATACTTGAGCTGATCAGGTAATTAATTTCAAGGTGCAGATGTCACTGCTAACCAAGATGATGCAGCAAAATGCAAAGCTTTGGTGAGCACACTTTTGCTTCATGCACTAAAATGGTTCCTCGAGCAGCCTGCAAAGTCAATTATTAGCTATGAAAATTCCTGAGATAAGTTTTTATCTTGTTTTAGTACAGCATGAGACCAACCCATTAGAAAACAGGAATTGTGCGGGATAAGGCAGAAGGTCGGGGAATCTTTGACAAGTTATATTGAAAGGTTAACGAATATCGCAGATGAAATTATAAATTTGAGTCGGGATGAAATAAGCATGCTCTTTTGGGGAAAGAATAATGTCGAGGCCATTCAATACTGAGCTGAATATGAGGGCAGCAGTAACTTCTGGTGAGATGTTAGAAAGGGCGTGAGGCTATGTAACGGGAGATGATGGGGGTGGTGGTTCTCTTGTACAATTTCGAAAAGAAGTGTGAAAAAGAGGACTGAGTTTGTAAAGGATGACAAAGAGGTGCTGAAGCAATAAAGAGGAAAGGGAAGGTGGGCAAAACCAGGACAACGATCTCGTTAAGGAGCACAACTTATCGAAGCTAACTATCAAGCCTAGCGAGCGGGTGAAAATTGTTTATTTGCCCAAAGCATTCCCATCAGACCCCGCGAAAGAAGCAACTCGCGATAAGACTAAGTTTTGTGATTACCACCAGGGGTATGTAAATGAGCGTTTGTGAGTGCATGGTGTGTTCATGTATGTATTTGATTTTTTTTAAAAAAAAATAGGACACGTGGCGCAAGCTGGGAGGAGGGAAGAGCTGGTCGGGCGGAGCGGGTAAGCGTGTTGACCCATGGGATGATCCGTCTCACGGGGTAAGACAGTCTCACCCAAGTCTTTGTCAGATTTTAATGGTGTATAGTTTTTAATGGGAGTATTGTTTAAGATGTAAATTTATAATTCATCATCTCCAATTGTTGTGGACTTTTTATTCCTTTTTTGTGAAATTTCAAAGAAGGTGTTATATTTATAAGAATTTTTTTAGTAATAGATACTAATTAATTAAAATTTAATAAACTACAACAAAAAATTCTAAAATCATAAATTATAATTTATAAATTTATTATTGGGATTTTTATCCGTAAGTCCATGAAATGCACCTCTAATACTCAATAAAAACACACATTATCTGATTATACCAATACATCCGTGTGTGAAAAATAAATTTTTCAATAAATCCAAACTTATTATAAATGACAACACTACCCCCGATCAACAACTACCACAACCTCCTCTCTCTTATCGCCTCACGGTGTTTCTCTCTATCAGACGACTCTCTCTCTCCTCTCCAACCTCCGACGACCTTCTCCGGTCCTCTTCTCTAAAACGACTACCTCGCTTGATTTTCCTTCCCACTGCGACCTCTTATTCGCCAAAATCTAGCCTAAGTGTGTTTGTTTACCTGGATTGGATCTGGTCGGAGTGTTTCTAGATCTAGCCGGAGTTCGACCTCCAGCAACCTTCTCCGATTTCTCTTCTCCAATCGACTACCCCCACTTGACTTCACTTCCCACCACGACCTTTTCTCTGCCATAGATTTGGTTTGAGCGTTTGTTTTTTACCTGGATCTGGTCGGATTTTCAAGGTAGATCTGGCTGGATTTTTTTGTTGACCTCGATCTGTCCCTACTCAACTTCGGATAGATTTGATTTATCCGTTGTTATTTTGATTCATATTTTGTTTAGTTGTCATTTTGATTTATCAGTTGTTTAGTTGTTGGAATCAACTTATGATAGTATTAATTTATCAGTTGTTATTCTAGTTCATCAGTTGTTTAGTTGTCATTTTGATTTATCAGTTGTTTAGTTATTTTCTCTAATTTAGCAGTTGTTTAGTTTTTTTTGTTGTTTTTTTGTTAGTTGTTTTGTTTAGAGGGTGTATGAGCAACTATGAATGTGAGTTACCTGTTGTTCGAAAGGTATTTATTCGTGAATTTCTATTCTTCATATAAGTGTGAAATGAGACTGCATTGAGATATAAATTAAATGAGAAATTGAGTTATCAGTTGTTCACAATTGATGTAACAACATTTTTCTCTTCTTCATAAGTGAGAAGTGATATTTTACTGTGAGATGAATTTATCAATTTTTTAATTTAAAAATGAACAAAACATTGTTGGAACTTATATGTGGGATTTTATCCCACATTGGAAAAGAGATGGAAAATTAAGAGTCTTTATAAGTGTAAAGTTATTGGATTAATTAAATTGATGATGGACCAAATGATTGGGCTTAGTGGATTTTCTATTAGGTAATTAATCTATCTATATAATCTATATAATATATAAAAGCAAAAACATTTCATGCTTCCACATTTAGCCACGTGGAAGTCCACGTGGCTTCGTTTTATTGGCTAATGTATTCAAGACTTATTTAAAGGAATATTTTGACATTCATTTTTAATCAAATAGAATAAAAAAATTAAATTTATTTGAAATCTTAATAATGAAAAAACTACTATATTTAAATAGATGATTTCATAATTTATTCCTATCCAAATTTAAACCCCAATTCAAAATCATTTGAAATTGCATTGCAATCAATATTAGGAATTTGTCCATTTTGATGTCAGATTTTTTTTTTCCCTCTCACAATCATCTCTATTTTATTCTTCTTTTCATTCAGTCAATTAAAAATTTTAAACCATCTACGAGGTGATTCTAAATTCTTCATTTTATTTCTCTTATTTAATTTTTTTTTTCTGAGCGTGTAATGTGTTTATGTTGCAGTTCAATGTTTGTGCATTGTCATGTTCTCAAGGTTGACACGTGAGATTTACATCAACATTAAAGGTCATTCAAAATACTTATTTAAAATTTTGAGATTTATTTACCTAATACTCCCCCAGTCTCAGAAAGATAATCTCATTTTGATTTTTTATAGTCAACAAAAATAAAATTTGACCACATATTGGTGTCAATTTAATTATTACAATGAAATTATAAAAATTATTTTAATAAATCACTTAATGATTTATTAGTTACAAATTTTAGAATTTCACTAGAATGATTAGATTGTCACCAATGGTTGGTCAAAGTTCATTTTTGTTGACCATAAAAAGTCAAAATGAGACTATCTTTCTGAGAAAGAAGGAGTATAAATAACTAAATAAGTACCAGGCATGAAGAAAGCCATCTCCTACAAAGAAATTTCAAATTCAGTTTTTCTTTATTTTATAAAAGATAATTATCTCAACAAAATCAACTCAAATCTAAAATTGGTGAATTGATTGGCTTGAACAAGCGTTAGCCCTACAAGTGAAATTTGAATTTGAATGGCTT
Source organism: Campanula takesimana (assembly GCA_026119855.1). Lineage (NCBI taxonomy): Eukaryota > Viridiplantae > Streptophyta > Magnoliopsida > Asterales > Campanulaceae > Campanula > Campanula takesimana. Next base: position 272,129 of record JAOWBW010000947.1, read on the forward strand.
GAAGGGGGCTCATCCATGCGAATTAGGAAGCCTGTCATTTAATTGTTCATATTCCATATTCACATTCACAAAAATTTAATCTAAGTAAATTGTAAATTATTTAATTTTTAAATTTTCAATCTAATAAACCTCAAGATAGGCGTAAGATATGCCGAATTATATTCGTTTCCCTTTTCAAGCCAATGATCCTACACCACTGTATACTTCCCTCTCATCTATCAATTGTTTTTTTCTCACAGCCTCCACTACCCGCTTCTTTTTTTTTTTTCTGCCAACGATATAATAAGAACATGGTTGTTTAGGTACTTCAAACATACTAATATTTTCTTATTATATGTTTGATTAATAGGAATGTTTAGGTACTTCAAACATACTTTTGCATGCCAATTAAATCGTTCTCCACAGTCCCAGCTGAAGATGGAGCTGAATGATTCAAAACGAGGTAAATTTCCAAGCTTGCTTTACTTAATTGCAATTTCTTCTATATACATCGCTTAGGTAGATGATGTAGCTTTCCTTAATATGATTTTGTTCTCACTACTCAATCTGTGGGTATGTGACAAAAGTAATGTAAATTTATAAGATTTCATGACATTGAGATTTTTATTTTTTTTAATTTATCATCAAGAGATTATATATTTTCTACCCCTCAATCACATAACAAAATAAATATTGCCTTTCAAAAAAAAAATGTATTAGTCATTTTTACCACAATACAAGTAATTTACAACCAAGTAATACACATTTTAGAAAATGTTGAGAAATCAAATACCATATAATATTCAGTTTGAATAATTACATAATCAAATAGAAATATAACCGCATTCTCGAGTAAAAAATCTGCGTGGTGAGAGCGAATTGCTAATAAAAATGTCAAGTGTTATTGAAACTGTTAGGATTCAATGTTAGTACACCCATTTGATTTGATTGATCCATGCCACGTGTCTTTTTATGGACTTTAGGACCGCATGTAATGAAGTTATACTTCAATTTTTAGATAAGTCAATTTCTAGATTTTTGTTTGTCTAGGCTGAGTATATAGTTCGGTTTACCCTAGCGGTTAGTTATTCAAACCGCACTTGTGTTATCTTCGAACCGCTAGCATGGAGCCGCAAGTCTTTCATCAAACCGCATTTTGTGGCTTTGATGAAACCGTTCTTCAAATCTTATTTAGAACCTCTGATGGAAACTTGATGGAACCGCCATTCATGAAACCGCGCACTACAGTTTCAAAATGAAACCGCACATCAAGTTCATTCTTGGAACCGCTCCAGTGCCTGGTGGAACCGCAGAGTAGTTATTGAAGAATTCGCTAAGTCATTTATTCATTGAGACAAACATTCCCTTTATAACCGTAAATGAATGTTTTATGTCTTGTCAAAATAACTCTAAGTTAACTTGGAGTTACTGCAAGGAATGTCGGTCTTGTCCAAGCAAATTGAATTGTTTACCGTTAGTCCTTTTCTGCAACAAAGGACAGATGTCAGGTAGTGGTGCTACAACTACCTAAGACTACAAGACAAAACCAAAGACGACAATGACAGCTCAACCAATGGGATTTCGACAGCAATTGTACCCTCAGATTTAATTCAAATCTTTACCCAACGGTCACAAATGTGCATTGCCTATAAATAGCCTTCATTCTTCAACAATAAAGGCTGCTGAGCTTCAAGAGAAATTACTCCCAAGTGTTCAAGTTTGTTTTGAAGATTTAAACCCAGAAATTCAAACCTTCAAAGATCTCCTTAGCAAACCCAGAATTCTTCATTAAGCTTCAAGCCAAACAACCATCCATACTCAGCCTTAACACAGAAAGTTCTTCATTTTCTCAACCATCATTTAGATACTTAGAGCATTTGAATTCTTTCCACACATACACACCCGATTTATATAATCACATAGATTATATACTTCGAATACACCGGTTGTTATAATAGCTTTATAGGTTAGATTGTTTATTTAGAGTTTAGATTCATTCTGTAAAACCTCCTCTAATTAATACAAGTCTAGTAGCTATTAAAAAATCCTTGACTAACCATCTAGGTAGAGGACGTAGTTCATTCAAGAACGAACATCTTCAAATTGTGTGTTTGATCTTTACTTTCTGTCTTGTTATTTATATTTTTTGTTTGTGGTCTATAACTTAATCCATTTACGAAATGACTTGAAATTTGACTTGTGTTTTTTTTATCTTTAAGTTGAGATTATCGGTTGCATCATAGTGTTTTTCAACCCGAGTCAAACCGCCCAACTCTTTCCTTATCCTCTTTGGCCAAACCGCAAAACTCCGCTGTGCATTTTATCAGTTCGGTTCTAGTGCCTTGAACCGGAGTTGGCCAAACTGATAAGTACTCGGTTGATTTTAAAGGGTATTTTCGAAAAAGTTTGGACCACTATTCACCCCCCTCTAGTGGTTCTATACCCTTGTTTCCCTCTGAGACCAACAGAAACTTTACAGGATTAATTATATAGCTTTCAATTTTTCATTTTCATGATATATGTTGTAGTTTTGTAATTGTTATGTGAAACTTCTCAAAATTATATACCAAATGTTGTTACAAGTAAAGGTGGTTCAAAAATGCCTTAAGTTATGTGCCAGTAGTCTTAAATCTTATAAATGGTTGTTAATTATTATGCATTGCGTTCAGTAAATATAAATGTAATATTACTTCCATAATATTGATAAGATTAATAATCACCTTAAAATAATACTTTCCCTATTATGACAAGAAACTTTAGTTGTAGACTTTTACTAAAATAACATGAAAATTTGATAATTCTCATGAAAAATTGAAATTGGTTAACGATAGTATTTTTTTTAATGAATCAATAAAAAAATCAGAATTATGGAGATATATTAAATTTATAAAATTTGGGTCAAAATTGAATTGAGTTTATCAAAAAAATCAAAGTTGGACTCTTAAGTAAAGATGGGAAAATGGCGTTTTATGTATTCCTCATAATCTGCCTAACCCTGGTTTAGTTCATTCAAACACACCCTATTTCTGCTAGCTCACCTTGATCATTCAGTCAGCCGCATAAATGTTGATTTGCCGGCGTAGTATGCATGCAGAAACCAAGAATCAGGGAAGGAAAATAGAGAAGTTGAGACAAATGTGTAGAAGAGCATGGTGGCAGTGCGCAGTTGAAATTGGCGACAGTTGCTGTGAGATAGTAGAACGTCGAGTATCGACAGTTATTTATAGTAATCTTGAGGAATGATGTTCTGCAAACATTTATCATCGACAACTCTTTATATATGATTTGTGTAAGGTGCGAATAAGAGTAATGCTATAGAAGTAGTTATTGATAGTATGTATTATAAGATATCAATAATTATAATTTTTTAATAACATGAAAGTAATTCGAGTTTATATTTTTCTAAAAGGTTTGCTCAAGTAGACCTCATAAGTCACGTTGCGACATTATTTAATACAAAGGACATAATTAAAGTTATGTATTTCGTTCAACAAAAATAGTCACCGCATAATAATGATATTTATTCCTACAAAAAAGAAAGAATTAAACATTAATTTTGGTATCTTTATTGAAGTATGATAAAAATTCATGAAATTTTAATTATTGTTACCTTTTTTTTTTTTTTTTTTTTTTTAAATCGACCATCAAAAATTGAATGAGACTTATCTTTTCGGGACAGAGAGAGTATTAGTTAGCAAATTGGTTCTTCTCTTATTATGTCTAATATTCCATCCGTCCAAATTTAATGTTTTTACTTTGTCTTTGCATGAGAATTAATAAATAATAAATGTTATGGGTATGAAAAAAGTAAAGTATGAGAGAGAAAGTGAGTATGAAGTTTTTTGTTGTTAGATTGACATGCATGTCCCGTTGTCCATTTTAGGTAATTAAGGAAAGTAACAACCTTAAATTAAGGGCAGACCAAAAAATAAATTATCTTAAATCGGGACAGAGGGAGTAGATTTTAATATTTTGAATATTCATGTCTATATTGTTATTAAATCATGTATAAAATTGCAATTAATTTATATGGATAACATTATTTGAAAAATATTAAGATGAAGGGTAAATTATTTGGAACTCTGGGTTTAAGTGAAAACAACAAGATCTAAACCTTAATTTAACCTAAACTGGAAATAATGAAATTCAAAAAACAATGAAAATGAAAAAGGAATTTGAGTTTCCAAGTGAATGAAATCCATATCCAAAATGAAATACAGGGAGTGGTTGCAAAGGATGGATGGATGGAGGTCAAATAATTCTACGATTCATGCAAATTGCTTATAATAGTCGAGGATGATAGTAGAGGTTGTAGCAATTTGAGATTCAGGAAGGTATAAGTGCTTTTGTCGATTGCAAGAAGCTATAAGTGCTTTCGCCGATAATAGTGGTACAAACTCGTGTGATGAAGGAGTTTTTATAGTTTTTTGTTACATCTATTACACGCAAGTCAGACCAAGTCAAACAAAAAGTGGTGTTTCAAGTGGCAAGCTTAGATTGGAAGAGATATAGAAGTATGAATTGATGAATCGGTGATGTTGGAGGTTAAAGCAATATTCCCTCCGTCTCACCATACGTGCTACTAGAATTGTGGCATAATAATTAAGAAAAAGTAGTAAATGTGTGGTAGAAAATAAACAGAGAAAATGAGTGGGGTAAATAGTAGTGTTAGTTGAATAAATTGTATAGTGGAAAATGAATAAGAGAATGAGTGGGGTTAAAAAGTGAGGTTGGTTGAAAATAAATATATTAAAATATTTTCATTTTGTGCAGTCTCACTTGTGGTGGGACGGACCAAAAAAGAAATTAGTGTCACTTGTGGTGAGACGGAGGGAGTAGCTGCCATCGCCTTCAGATTCAAGGAAATAGTATAATGAAAGAGTGCATCGAAAACATGTTTGGGTGCTCGTGGGTGTCGGTGATGGTGGTGCAGACTATAATGGGATGGGGCATTTGACAGTACATAACTCCTTTCGTCCCAGCTCACTTGACACTTATTTTTATTTTAGTCCGTCTCAGCTCACTTGACAATTCTCAAAATAATCTATTTTTTATACTTTATATTCACTCTACCCCACCACTCATTCTCTTTCTTCCACAACTCAATTTATTCAACCAACACTACTACTTACCCCACTCATTCTCTCTCTTCATTTTCTACCACACATTTTCTTTATTTTATTATTTTTCCTTAATTATTGTGCCACCACCTCTTGAATATCAATTGAGGGGAGACGGAGGGAGTATTTAATTGTATTTGTACCACCAAATATATATTAAATTATACATTTCTAAGAAAGAGAAACACTTTTTTACCTTCATAGAATGGCTTATGTTCAAATTGAACAAGCGAAATGAAATATATTTTAGATATTAAGTCCCATATAGTCTGTAAGTGCAGACACTAATGCTGTCATAAGTGTTGTCATCATATCTCAGATGCTATACAGACGAGTATTTTTGTGATAGTTGCACATTTATTTTATCTAACATTATTATTCCAATGATGTATTATTTCTTGCAATATATTTGTTGGTTTTTACAGGGGGTTATGAAAATATTAAAGTGAAAAGAGTTAATTATTTATAAAAGGAGTTTTATTTCTAAGTGTGGAAAACATGGGAAAATGAAGAAAAACGTGGGGAGACTTTGTCAAAGGCTTGATTGCTGTTTTAAAGAGAGTACAAGAGCTTTGATGCATCCAAGTACAAGGGGGCGAAGTATGGTCTTGAAGCTCAAGTAATTTATTCCTATTTATGTGGAACTTGAGCACAAAAGGAGGAAACCACTCAACTCACTCTCTCCGACTTTAGCCGAGTTATTCACACACATGAGGAGTAACCTCCAAGACTCCCTAGCCTATATAAAGACAAGGATGAAGACATTGGAGGTGTGCCAAGAATCCATAAACACACTACTACACACATTCTTGCACAAGAAAAGATCACACACTCTATGAAATATGAGCACAAAATTAATAAGTTAAGATTATTAAGGGTGTTGACGTGCTGTACTTATGCAACTAATTGTATTTAAAAAATCAACTTTCTCTAATATCACTTAATTGTTTCTTTCTTGCTCAAATACAATAAACATGTGCATGCATTTGAAATTTATCTTAGCTAACTTTAAATTTGATAAAGATGTTAATCTCTCCTTTCCAACATAAAAAACTTTAATTTTGGTTTAAAAATTCATTTTAAGACAGAGGTAGTAATAAAAACGAGACTAATTATATTTATTTGTATCATCCTTTCTTTCTCTTTTTTTTTTGTTGTATGTTTGACAAATAAAATTAGTTGTATCACTTCTTTTTAACTGGCCAATTAGTAATACTAATGATAGTAAGAATAAAATACAATTTATTCATAATCTTATATTTTTTAATCATATAACTTCAATTATATTTTTCTATTCTTAGCATTATTATGCTCTCGTCGAATCTCGACGGGTTACTCACTAGTATATATTATTTTTTTTGGATATAAACAGATAATGTCTTTTCAGACACAATTTTTTAAAATAACTGTCTTTCAAACAGTTGCAACTGCTTAGGCAATTTTGTCTGAAAATCATGTTTGTTAAAATTCAAATTTTGACTACTTATATAATTATCATCAGATTGTGTATTGAATACACAGAAAAATTCCATCACCTTCTTCCACCTTCTATCTAGTCTGAAAGCATAAAGTAGATTCGTCAGGGAACAAGTTCTTGTGCAAGAACTTGTTCTGAATAGTTGCATTCTCAACACAAACGCTTGAATCTGCAGCACAAGCGGAGACAAAATTTTGTCTTAGGACACTGCATAGCAGGTAGACGTGACCAAACGGTTAAAACCGACGGTTCACGGTTATAACCGTCGGTTATGAAAACTGGTTTTGCCTAACCGTAACCTAACCGGCTAATAAGGTTAACCGGTTAATCCGGTTACTTTTTTTTACTTTTTTTAAACAATTTTTTTTTAACAGTTTTTTTTTTTTTAAAAAAAAAAAACTTCATTTTTTAAAAAAGTGTTTTTTTTTTTTAAAAAAAAAACTTCATTTGCTTCAATAATTTGTTATTTTAAGTTAAAATGTATGACATAATTTTTTTTAAGTAAAAAAAGGGACGGTACTCCTAAATTTTATTAATTAAAATTAAAATTACAAAAAGGGGGACAACCAATCCTTGCCCTTTTATAATTAAGGGAGGAAAAAATGGAGTCCTACCTCAACTAAACTATTACAATGAAATAAAAACAAATCTATTCTAAAAATTAAAATAAAAACTATCTAATTTCCGTCCCCTTCCGAACTTCCCGTAGAGTCTTCCAAGTCGTATTGGTATTGTGGATCTATTAAATCCTCTTCATAAGGCATATTTTGCTCCCTTTTTTCCGCTCTAACCCAATCACCAAGTAAGAGTTAATTTTCCAAATTTTCAACCGTTAGTTGAGAACGTCTTGAATCCAAAACATTTCCTCCCACACTAAATGTCGATTCGACCGACCACCTCTTCCCACGCCCCGAGCTCGGCCTCGGCCGCCCCTACCACTTTGAACAACATTTCTTCAACGTGTTGCTCACTTTCGTCCAAATGTTGCTCAAAATCTCGGTTAAGGGAGGAAGAATTAACATGTTCCTTGTCGCTCCTTCGAGATGAGGACATTTTTGTTAATAAAAACTGACTGGAAATAGCTTAAAAAAAAAATGACTGAAAATGATGAAAAACACAGATTTTGTTAAAAAAAACTACCTGAAAATGTCAAAAAACTGACTGAAATTCTGAAAATCAACTGGAAAATGTTTGGAAACGGACTGGAAATGGTTAAAAAAGTGACTGAAATTTTCGGAATAAATTAGAAAAGTGATTTCGTTTGAAAACTAACTGGAAATCCTTAGAAAATTGACTAAAATTCTGTAAACTAACTGGAAATGAATGAGTGTGAGAGACTTAGGAATTAGTAGAGAGTTAAAGAGTAGAGAGAAGGTGTGGAAATAAAATGCTAAGATGGAGGGGGTATTTATATGTAAGCAATTTTTCACAAATTTTTTCTTCATTTATGGCCGCCAGTTAACGGAAACTAACGGCTAGTTTTCAAACTAGCCGCTTTTTTGGACAGTGCACGTGTCTGCAGAGTCTGGGGGCAGGTGCAAAATTCAAAAAGCAGCCGTTAGGCGGTTATAACAACCGGTTTAACTGCCGGTTTTTGAATACGGTTATATTATCATCTTCTGAATTTCGCTTAGAAACGAACTCCTCCTGCAACTTACAATACTCCATTTGTCTCATAATATAGATGTCGTACTTATAAATTACAAAAGTCTCTTAGTGCAATTTTACTATTGTACATGCAGTGTACAAATTAAGTAAACCACATTTTTAAAAAACATTGAAAAATTATGGAGAAAATAAACAGAACCCAACTATATAGCACAATAATATATCTGAAACATATTGGGAGAGAGAATGAAGAACTTGAAATTAACTGGCTTGACTATAATATAAACCAGTCGGAAAAAAACTAAAGGAGAGAGATAGAGACGCTTGTGGGACAAAAGAAAACAATATAAGAAGAGATTAGTAAGTACTCTCTCCGTCTCACTATGTTTAGCCACTTTTGATTTTTAATGGTCAATATTTGTGAACTTTTGACTAAACATTATTGTCAATCCAATTATCCTAATCAATTTCTAAAAATTGTTATTGATAAATCATTCATATATCTATCAATAACAATTTTTAGAATTTCTATAGAATAATTCATTTGACATTAATATTTAGTCAAAGTTCATTTGTGTTGACCATCAAAAATCAAAAGTGGCCAAACATAGTGAGACGGAGGGAGTAATTTATAATGTATTTCTATGGGATGTTTGATACTATATATAGAATTTATAGTTGTAGGATATATAGAGGCTCTTTCCAGCCAATTAGTAGATCTTATTTTCCTTGAATACGTATGAGGCTTTTTCCAGCCAATCATCTTCACATATTTTCCTTGTATAGGCATGTTTCCTTCTAATTCAAATTTGAATTTCACTAATTTTAAATTTTGAAATAATTTTGAACATTTTATCAGTGATTATCCTTAACTGAATCTTACTCTCTTAAATGAGATATAGTTCAAATTTCAAATAATTTTAGTTTTGAATCAACTATCAAATTACAATCTTGACTTTAACTTAGCTTGACTTGCTTTAGTCTATAAAAAGATGCCACATGAACTTCCACGTTATAATTCCACGTGGCAAGCTGAGGATTAAGAATTGTACTCTACTTAAGATAAATATTTAATTATTTTTTTGTGGTCAATTTTTTTAAACAAACATTTACTTTTAAGTTATAATATTCTTTAGTAAATTAGCAGAGTAAAAATATATATTTATCCCCATCGAGTATCTTAAGTTATACTTTTTTTGTATTATAAATTTATCTTTACTTTCTTTTGAACTAATTCCATGCAATACCTCATGCTCTATTCTTTCCGTTTGTCTTGATGTAAGAATTTTACTTTCTTTTTGTTACAATTCAGAGAAATAATCATTTTTCAAAACAGCAAATGATGAATAGTATTTCAGGAAACATTGTCTTCTTAATGCTTATATATAATTTCAAAAAATAAATCAGTACTCAACTAACCACCTTTTATTCAGTGGAATTATTATTATAGATAGTATGTTGAAAATTTTGTCGTCAATCAATTTAAAATATTTATCTTTTTTTTAAATATCTCTTAAATATGCATGCAAAATTAAGATAACATATACATAATCTGCATATCCGCCTAATCATTCTAGTATGAAAATTAACAAAACGATATTGGGAGATTTTTTTATTGATATGAACACTTTTTTTTCCTCTATGTGGTAGAAAATGAAGAGAGAGAATGAGTGTGGTAAATAGTAGTGTTGATTGAATAAATTGAGTGGTAGAAAATGAAGAGAGAGAATGAGTGAAGTTAAATGGTGGAGTTGGTTGAATATAAATATATTAAAAGATTTCCATTTTAGGCAGTCTATTGTTCTCTCACCTACTTTACTTTTATACTCACACCACTTATACTTTCTCTCTCCTATTCAATTTTCATACTCACAACACTTGCACTTTCCTTAATTCATTTATAAGGTCCACATTGTGCCCATTAAAATTGGGGGAGCTCGGAGGGAGTATGCAAACACATAATAATACTTCAATAGTTAAATATCATGATTAAAGAGTGTTTTTATAAATCTCAAAAAAAAAAAAAAGAAGATTATTTTTGTATATAGCATGCAATATCTTTGAGACAAACGAAAGCTAGAAGTACGACATATATTATGGGGAATTAGGTAAGAGGGTATGATATAACTACTTCTATAAATTTAAAACAAAATGTTATATACAAATTTAATATAGAGAATACCCGCATTATACTTATTATTTTCACTTTAGTAAGCCTAAAAAATTTGCTAAAACAACAACTCTCTTTCTCCAATTCCTCATGCACATCTTTCGATTTATCTTGATACTTCTTGGCCATGTGAAAATCTCGAGAAAAACTTGTTTTACACTCGCTTTAGTATAAAACATGTTTTCATGCCTTAATGTAAAATAAAATTTCTTTGGTTTTTCATAAGACTGACTCCTTGGCCATAGATGCTTGCACCATAAAACACTACGAAATAAATAAGAATAATAAATGATAAAAATGAATAATACAAATAAAACTATTTCCCTAAAGAAAATTAAAGAGATTACTTTGTATATAGAATGCAATATCTTTGAGACAAACCAATGCTAGAAGTGCGGGTATGATATAACTACTTCTAAAAATTTATCACAAAATTTCAATTATTAAATCAAGTTACAGAGAGTACCTAAATTATACATATTTTCATTTTAATAAGACTAAATTGTTTGCTAAAACAACAACTTAAAAGCTCCTTCTCCAATTCGTCATTTCACATCTTTCAATTTATCTCGATACTTCTTGAGGCCATAAATGGTTGCCCCATAAAACACTAAGAAATAAATAAGAATTAAAAATGATAAAAAAACATAAATACAAACAAAACTATTCATAAAGAAAAAAACTAACAATTAAAACCAAAACCAATAAATCAAAATAATTCTTAATAAATCAAAACTGAAATAGATAGAAATATAAGAAAAGCAAAAATTAATAAAAATACAAAAATCAGATATTAATTAAAAGAAAAAAATAAATCAAAATAAATTTACATTTAAATTAAAATTTACATTGTCCAAAACAAAAATTAAAAGCGAATAAATGTCTAAACAGAAATGCAAAGAAAAATCTTTACCAAGATATTTAAGACAATCAAATTTGATTACTCATTTAAATCAATATGTAATTTGGCCAAACTTTTGTTGACTAAAAAAAATTACATTCAAGCATATATATAAAAAAAACATAAGAAAACATTTGAATCTTAGATTATACTGCCTCCGTCCCAAATTGATCTTCACATTTGACTATTCAACCATTTTAAAGATATGAACACTTAGCTTCATTAGCCATATTGTGTTCATCCACATTTAAGCCTAAATTGGTATAAATGGGAAGAATATTTTGGGATAATGAAAAATGGCAAATGAAAAGATCATTTTGGGACGGAGAGAGTATAATAAGTCAAGATACACTCAATTCATAAATCTGAAAAACAAATAGTGTTAGGAAAAACCGATGTCCTTTAAGAAATATTCAAAAATCACACAAACAATAAGTTGAAAAGTTAAAGGCATACTTAATCCTGTGATTAAGATAGAGAGAGACATTATGATGTTATATCTTGAAAACAAAACCAGACTTATTTCTTTATCATTTTGCGTGTTATCTGCACCAATTTGTGATGGATCTTAAGAACATTGGTAGGCTGGGGTCAAAAAAATAAAAAAAGAACATGGGTTGGCTATTCAAATTTGTGACAGATCTTCATAATTTGGGAAATCGGTTTGTGTGTTATCTCTGTGCAAGCTTTTTTTTATTATCTAACCAAATTTAAATTTTAAATAGATTTCTTAGTAAGGTAAGTTATAATTTGAGTCAAATTTATCGAAATTGTTGGGATTTGATTAGATTTAATTTGATATCTAATTATTTAGCTTAACTACTGAAATATGCAATTTAAACTTATCTTTACAATGGTTTGGTAATTAACCTTTTAAATTTTGAATCTATATCTATATAATATATAAAAGCAGGAACATTTCGAGGCCTCACAGCGCGCCACGTCATAATGCCATGTCATAAAGCCACGTGGCGCCATTCGATTGGTAGCAGATTTTTGATGATCACAAACAAAATGAAAAAAAAAAATATTAAGCAAAAGGCAATTCAAAAGTTATAAATCTAATAAGTAACTTTAGATTCAATTTGATTCTTTAGAGCAAATTCTATCAATCAATGCCATTTACAACTTGGGTATTACGCTTAGCAATGCCGTTATTAAGAACGTGAAGATTGAGCCTAAAATTACGCCAGCCGATCCTACCTAATCTCCGCAACTACTAATCATATTTTGTACATATATTTTGTATATTATTATTTATCTCCTTCCTTTATTCCTTGGTAATTAGTTGTTTAATGATAGGTATAGATTTGACTGTGTAAAATATCTTCCTAATTTAGTGGATGTAAATACTCCCTCCGGTCCCAAATATAAGCAAAAATAACTAAAATCACACCTATTAAGAAAGTAGTTAAGTTAGTTAATTGTCTTGATTTTATAATAAAAACATGTTAAAATTACTAATATATCCTCATATTAAATGTGTATTAAATGTGCACTTGTATTTGAAAATGAATAATTAAATAGAGGCAGTTTTGGTAAGAGAGTATTAAATATTCTTGAAATCCCTTAGAGTTGCTTATATTTAGGTAAAAAAAAAAACCACATTTGTTGCTTATAATTGAGTCCGGAGGGAGTATTTAATAAATAGTGAAATTTAGGAACATCAAATCACGTGACTTACCATTTAATTCCAACCGTGCATTCTTTCTCTCTTTCTTCTCATTCCCCCTGTTCTCAGCCTTCTCCTTTCTTGATATATTTCTTTTATCTTTCATCTTTCAGAATCGTTATCCCAATGCCGGTTTCGTTTTTGGATTTTTTTTTACAGCATCAATTTTTTATTTTATTTCTCTCTTTGCCTTAATTTACACAGTTAACTATGCTTTTTGATTTTAAGCTTATTGTTTATGTGATTCTTGAATAGTTCATTTAAGAAACCCATTTTTTTTCTAACACGAGATTTTTTTTTTTGAATTGATTATATTTTGACTTTTTATAATAATTTTAGAGATTGTTATGTTTTGTCTAACGTGTTCTTGATGGTGAACCTTAGTCTTTTGCCAATATTCAGCAGATTCATGCGGGAGAACAAGCTTCAAATTCTCCTTGAGTATGAGTATATATATATATATATCCCATTTAACTTGTAGGTTTGTTTTGTAACCGAATACTTCTATAAACATTAATAATCTTCTGCGTTGTGAGACATGTTGCGAGACCTGTTGAGTCCTTTGTTTCCATTATTTAGGTCTTTGTTAAATCTTTCAGTTGTTCTTCCCTTCACTTTCTGCATTTCTTTTATAAAAAAATCAAGATTTCATGTATATGAAACCCTCAGCTATTCCGGTACGTATGATGCAACTTAGCCAGTTGACTAATCCTATATTTTTAGTGCGGTAGATTACAAGCTTTGTGGAGGTTAAAGTTAGAAGCAAAGTTACGTAAGCGCAGGCTAAAGAGACAATATTAAGGCCTTAGAAGGATAGATTAAAGTTAGACGTTTATTACTCTTTGTATTGCATGAAGTGCTAAATTCTGATAGCTAAGTTGATAAAATATATCATTTTTTACATAAACGGATGAGTCAGTAGGATAAGCTTAAATTTTAAACGGTGTGGCAGATTTGATACTTTCATAATGCTTAAAACTTTGCAAGTTGGTGACAATATTCATTACTTGCCTTTGTATTGCATTAAGTTAATTGTTATAAGAAAGAAAGGGATGCAACATATTTGAGTCAATGAATATGAGATCTGATCACACCATGCATTATGTGGCTTGCACAATTAGTTTAGTTTAATGTAATACAAGGGAAGTTGTAGACTGGGACGGAGTATTTTAAATATAAAAGGGAAGAAGATATACACGGAGAGTCATAAACTGGGAAGGAGATATGGTTTGTGTCTCTCTATAAAGGAACCCATTTTTGGACAATACTCCTCACTTCACTAAAATGGTTGAATAGTCAAAAAGAACTATCATTCAAATATGGAGGGAGTATTATATAATTTTCTTTAATTCCCGCACCGATAATTTTTTTTCAATTTCAAACGACATGGAAAGAGTAGCTATTAGAGAAAATATTTTAATGGCTCTTTAATTCCATGTTTTATATTTTTGTGTGTATAATAAATTTATAAAGCTTATTCATTACTTACACAATTTCTGACTAAGATATATTATACTCTCTCCGTCTCACAATAAAGTGCATAAAAATGGGCTTGCTCTGGAATTAAGAAGTGAGTATTTATATTCAAAAATTTTAGTAGTTGAGTGGGTGTTGTGAGTATACAAAGCAAAGTAGGAAAGAGAAGGTAAGGTAGAAAATGATGAGTAGATACTATTGTGAGTATGACAAGTGAGTCTCGCTATATAAAGAAGTGTTATTAATTATCCATTTTAGATAATGTGACTTATGAGTGAGGCATCGAAAAAGAAAATTTGTGCTTTTTATGATGGGATGAAGATTAGAAGCAACTAGGGATGGCAATTTGTCCGAACCTGATCCGTATCCGGGGCAGTCCGCTCCGCTCCGCAACGGGGCGGGTTTGGTAACCATTTTTCAAAATCGGACAGGTCACGGGGCGGGTTTGGTAACACACCACAACCCGCGGGTCACCGCCCCGCCCCGTATACTAAAGCATGCTTCTCTTTACTGTAATGTCCCAATACACTCCTTCATATTTTGCGTGGTTATTGCTGATTTTAGTTTCATCTCTACTTGCATCATATATAATACGTCTTTCTCATTTCTAATGTTAATTTATGATGTTAATTTCATCCATAAAAGTGTGCTTTTATGAAATACGGGGCGGGGACGGGTTCAACACCATACGGGGCGGGGCGGGTTTGGTAACATGAGTGTTCATTGAGGGGAGGGTTTGGTTATGAGCAAACCCGCTCCGTATCCGCCCCGTTGCCATCCCTAGAAGCAACCAAAATCAACAAAGAATAATGAAGTAATAATAATAAGGGGCACGAATTTCATTTTTGGACTAAAATTTGAGAATTCAAGAACAAATAAAATTAAATTGTTAATGATTAAATAATTGCATTATATAATGGTTTATATTACGCTTACCTATGTGTATACTCTCTCTGTCTCATTTTAAGAGTAAAAAAATGGGTGGGTTCAAGAATTAAGTAAAATGTGATGTGTTGTGAGTGTTGATAGTTGGGTATGAGAGAGAAAGTGAGGAAGATAAGAGTTAGTGGATAATTGTTGTGAGTATGACATCTATGACTCACTTTTCATTTTACGATTTTGACTCTTAAAATGAGAAGCCCTTTTAGAAAATTTTTTATTCTTAAAATGGGGACAGAGGGAGTATTTCTTTTTTTTTTTTTTTTTTTTTTTTTGAATTTTTCACTACTCTACACACACTTAATGATACTTTCTTCAATTTTTTGGGTGTTAGTTAACAATAATTTTACATTTTTTGGTTTATAATCATTATTTAATTGCAAGATTGAATTAGATAATGTAATTTGTATCTGATAATAAATATCACAATTTTTTTTTTTGGTAAGCTTAATTTAATTTTGACCAAAAATTAATAAAATCTAATTATTGGCATGATTTTTATTTTTTTTTGAACGACAAAAATTAATTTCATTCACAATAATAAAATAGATGGCACACCACAAAAGTTGGATCCTCATCTAAAATATCAAAAGTAGTTTCATCTCTAAACCTACAACAAAGTTTATTTCGATCTAAATCTTGAGACTTACATATTCTATTCTAAATAAAATTTGGAAACTGCCTCAATCTGGCATTTAAGAGGTCCCTCACTGGATAAGTTGTTGCTTTGAGTCCATACGTTAGAGAATCCGGGTTGACGAAGAAACGCCCTCCAAACATCTCAAAATTCACGAAACATCTCTGTGAAGTAAGAACAAAGACTTCTACTTCATTGTGAAATTCTACGAGATTTGTCGCCATCAGAAGATACAAAAAACAACAAACAAACAAAACAACAAACATAAACATAGGCTCTCACTGAGGAGAGAAATCTACGGCTCTCGCTGAGGAGAGAATCAAAAGATCTCTACAAAAGAGAGAAATTTATTAAACAATATAAAAACTAATAAAAATCTCAACAACACAATTGTTTGTAATCTCAATAAATTTAAATTGAAATTACAAAAAAATTGTGTTGTTGGATACGCTTTAACAATAATTAATCAAGAAGAAAGGATAAAAAAACAAAAAGTTTTATGAAATTTGATTAATGGTGAAAAGGGAAGATGGAAGAGGAAGAAAACAAAAAGTTCTATGAAATTTGATTAATTGGCATGAAATTCTTAAAAAAAAATATTTTGGTGATTATAATGGAACGTCAATAACATTGTTTTTTGTTTCATGATAATAAATAAATACTAATCAATTATTGCCCAAAACTAAAAAAAAAAAATTGACAAAAACTCAAAGTAAGACATTTATTATGGTACGAATGAAGTATTAAATTATGTTAAATTAAGTTATTTTTAGAAATATGAAATATAGGCATGATATTTTTCAATTGCGACCAAGAAAAATAAATATCATGAAAAATTGAGTAGATATATACACGGTAATATGAAATATACAACTCGATATTAAATTATAAATCTAAAATATAAATGTCAATATTAAATTGCATAAATAAATTGTATAGTACTCCCTCCGTCCCATATTTATTGCTACCAAATGGGAGTGCACGAGGATTAAGAAATTATGTTGAAAAAGTAAGTATTGTGAATGTGTAGGAGAGATAAAATAAGTTAGTGGAAAGTTGTTTTGAGTGGATAAGAGATATGAATGTGAATATTTTGGGTAAATAGCAATAAGTATTAGACGCCCAAAAGGAATATAACTAGCGATAAGTATGAAACGGAGGGAGCATATATTTTTGAGGTAAGTGATTAAGAGCACATTGTTGTCAAAATAAAAGAGCATAAACCGAACAATAATATATAAAAGCCCATTCGATAGTATTATTCCGAAGCACCATGTGAAACTAAGATGTGGAAAATGTTTTTAAGAAAAAATAGTGAAGTGTATTAAATTCAAGTTTTAGGCGTATTACTAAACCTAAATCTGAGATAAAGATAGAGGAAATATGTTTAGATCTTTAAATGTAACCCATGATCTACCTTAAAGGCCTATATAAATACAACATGAAATCTTTGGTAAATGACTCAAGTATCGTCAGTATGATTGAAGGTTTTGACTGCCAAAGTCAGCTATGTTTTCGCTATGTTTTCGCTGTAAACATGCCTTTTGACCTTCTTTGCCATCATGGTTTCCAACCAAGTCAGGAGTTCAAGAATGTCGTTGCTTTGGCTTTCGATTACGTTCAAGTACGTTCAAACTTGGTAAAAAAATGGGTGTTCTGTACCAGGGTGTAAAAATCTCATGAAAGTAAAGTAGTGGAGGTGTTCATCCTTGATTACTACATAACAAGATATAGATGGAATAACTGATACTGCACAAGTGCTTCATCAATCTATACTACAATAGCAAATAGAAGTGACCGTTGGGATAAAGGACATAAAAATTCAAGCCCTTTGTAGTGATGTAGCTAAGTTTAAGCCTTTTTGTAGTGATGTAGTCGATAAACTGATCTCAAAAGGGGAGGTCTTCCCCTAAAGATTTCGTATTTTTATTGATTATTTCATTTTTGGTTGCCTGAAGCATTGACATTCTATATGAAGAGTTAGAAAGTAGTTGGCACATATGAAAAATTATTTTGTTTAAAAGGACTTGGATTTCCATAATTTATCATTGTGTTTGCCCTATTTCCATGATTTATCTGCCTTCATCCCAAAATGATAATTCCATTTGACATTTCAAACATTTTAAGGTTACATTTTAGGTTTTAGAAATTCAGTGGTTTTAAAGCCTTTATTTTTAAAATGAGACTAACCTTCAGGGACAATCAAATAGGGGGAATGGGACTATTATTTTGGAACGGGTCACTGAAGGAGTATTTTCCTAATTTTGTTTTTGCATTTCAGTTTACATTGATACTCAAATTCCTTAAAGGGTTTTAAAATGATCAATAATTTGCATTTTTCGTTAAAGTTGATTTAGGATTAGCGTGTTATTTTATGAATATCTTAAGTTTTTTTTTTTGGTTATTTTTGTCACCAATTATTAAGCTATAAAAGAGTTGCTATTACTTACATAAAATGCATTTTATTGTAATGAAAACACATTATCCTTAGTATTTTTTTAATGCTGCTCTCTCTATCTCTCTCTCTCTCATAGCATGAAAATGCCTTGCATCATTTTTTCTTAATTAATTAGCCTTATTATTCCCGTCGAATTTCGACGGGTTACTCACTAGTTAGCTTTTGAAAATCGAAATTGGATTGCATGAGTAATTGAGTTATCCTATCATGTGGATTTCCACGTCATAAAGCCACGTGGCAGACTGTGAGAACAAAAAATGTTTCTGTTTTAATATATTATGTAGATAATATTTATATTTGTTGTTATATTATTTTGTATTAAATAAGATATTAGATTGGTCCTTACAAACATAACTCAATTACGAAAACACGAAGGAAATGAAGCAGGCTGCTGGGGCACGCTGATGCAAAATTTATAGTAAAGACTTTTTTTTTTGTTAGTTTTAAAATTTTTTGTCCTCTATGATACATTCAGTTTTCATTTGGTCGACATGTCTCTTTATTGTTTGAAGTGTTGGACGGAAATTTTATCGTGAGGTTATTAAAAAAGAAAGGTTAATGCCATAAATCTTTTAGGCCATTTCTCTAATTTGTGATGTACTCCCTCCGTTTCATAATACATGACGTTTTAGGAGCAATTTTTTGTTCCAAAATAATTGACGTTTTAATATTATCAAGAAAGAATTACTCTTGTTTACCTATTATACCCTTATTAATTAATTATGAACTATTTCTTGTATAAGTATTTAAATGCCTAGGTAATTAAATACTTTTAGAGGCGCATATGTCTTTTTAATATGTATTAATTGTATTTCTTAATATGTATGAAGGAGTCTAAAATGATATGTATTATGAAACGGAAAGAGTATGAGTGTATTGATATGAAAATGTGGAATATTCTGTGAATAATGGAACATAATTGTTTGTAAGAAATGTAATGTGTGTATTTCGACAAGCCAAAACACGTGGTCGGCGTGGATTTAGCTACACACTTTTGCACCTTCTTACAGCCGTTGACCACGTTACATTACAGTCATTGTCCGAAACATGCTGTCCTTTTTACCTATTTTTTTGCCCTTTCGTGCTCTTCAAAACAACCTACCTCTCTCTCTCATTTCCCCATCCGCAAAACAGAAAAGCCCCAACTCAACTCCATAGCTACATTCCCCTGACAATTTTGGTTCGTAATCTTTTTTTTTTTCTTCTAATTTTAGTCTAAATTAAACTTGATTTGTTGATCTGTTTGGAAATTAGTAACTATGCTTCTCTAGTTTAATTTCTAATCTGGTTTTGATTTGATTTGATTTGTCTGTTGCTTATTGCTTTTTGAATTTTTAGATCTGATTTTGTAGGTAGTCATTTAAGATCATAATACTATGAATCTAGCTGTTTTCATTGTTTTCATAGATTTGTTGTTGATTTGTCCATCTGTGCTTAATTGATTGTTACTTAGCTTACTGTCCACTGAGCACAAGCATTTTGGTCAACCTATCCTACCAAAAGTCAATGGATGATGTCGGTCCGCAGTGGAAGTATGTGGGATTGATATTGTATTAGCTATGTGGTTTGGTTTGAGTAGGAAATTTGACATTTTCTCCTTGGAGTCTTGTTCTTGTTTAGTACTGTACTGCCCAGTTTCCGCACAATTAGTGGGCTTTCTATATTATAGGGTTCATACTGAATCGATTTATAATGTGTGTTTGTCCCATTAAGCGGTAAATTGCAAATCTATGAAAACATCATCACTTCTATTTTTTGTTTTACTCCTGCTATCTTGAAAAAAGATTTTAACGTTTTGTGTAGTTTTTCTAAAAAAAAAAAGGTGATATCTCTAGAATGTTTTTCAAAGTTTCTAACATAAACTATATTGTAGGAGGCATTTAAGGGGGAAGTAAAGTGAGGACGAATGAGAGGGTAGTTTGGGAATGATAACAAAGTGTTGAAAATTTGGAAGTCTTAAGTGTGGACCTTTTTAGAGGGTATAATTTTGCGATATGCTCTTCTCTTTCAAAATTCTCATTATGTTTGACCCTGGATAAGTTTAAGAAAAATGAATTTGACTTTATTGTAAATAGTAGTACTCTCCAAAAATGAGTGATTGGTTTGACCTTTCAAGATAGTTAAGAAAATTTACTTTCAAGCCATTTTAGTGGCTTAAGTACCTAATACCCTTATTGTCCTCCTCATATCATTGTAAGTGCACATTGAACATACTACTCCCTCCTTTCCAGAATAAGTGTCGCATTCGACTTGTCAAATATTTGAAGGATGGTGCTTTTTATATGTTTAAACCTCGTTTGTACCCATTTTAAATTTGCACTCAATCATTTCCTTTGTGGTAATAACATGGCGTTTATTTTGAAACATACTAATAATGGATTCTGGGACGGAGAAAGTAGTTGACAAAAAGGAAATTAGTAGCTTTAGTACAAAAACACACATTTTCAGACATTCACAAAAAAAATGGAGACTCATTTTGGTGGGAGTAGTATTGATTGGATTTTCCAGTGTTGTCTATGTGAGGTGAGGTCATTTAATTTAAGGAGGAATCAATGAAGTGGCCATCCAATAAATGAACTTTCATAAACTAGACACTCAATCTACGACAACCTTGATATAAATACTAGACACTAGTGTAGGTTTGTGAACCAAGTTTAATGAACATGACCAAAAAAGAAGAGTAAGTGAAACAAGGCTCATTGGATGGATTGGTGAGAGTATTTAGCATTTCAAAGAATAATGGAGATTGGTCTTTTGACAAATTTTGTTGGAAAACGTGATGATATTGGAAATAATATTAAAACAATGAAGAACTTGTTGATCACATTTCTCGTTGATAGATAAAACAAAACTAATGAACCAGCCTTAGCTAATGTTTGACAGCTTATGCACTAGCAAAATACTAACACCACTAATTACTAACTTAACAAATTTGAGCAAGCCTTTTCCAGTAATAACCTTCACTTAAACAACTTATTTACAGTAACTACATTTCACGCCACATGCTTACCTATTCGTATCAATCTACTTTCCCATGTCACTGTGCAGTTGTCACCAAGATGGTAAAATACGATGGCTTATGTAATATAATGATTTTGGACTCCAAATTAAGAACACCATAAGATAGAAATTCTTGGGTTATGTATGCTTAGTGCAAAAATGATGTTCTAGTCCTTTTTGCGTGTCTATATGTTAGTAATTTGTCCATACATTTCTGTCAACTGGCTTAATTTCCCTTACGATTTGTTTTGTCAATTTCATTTTAGCAAGAATACATTCATGTTTCTATGTATTTTAACTTTAGTTTCTCTGTGTTTAGTAGTGAAGAAACGGATAGCTTTATTGGATTTGAAGAAGTTCTGGAAATATGTCGAACATTGACATTGAGGGAATCTTGAAGGAACTTCCAAATGACGGTCGTACCCCTAAGACAAAGATTGTGTGCACACTTGGGCCAGCTTCTCGGTCGGTGCCTATGCTTGAGAAACTACTGAGGGCTGGGATGAATGTGGCCAGGTTTAACTTCTCTCATGGAACCCATGAGTACCATCAGGAGACGCTTGACAATCTCAGGATTGCAATGCAGAACACTCAGATCTTGTGTGCCACTATGCTCGACACCAAGGTGAGTACTTTACCTTGTTCTCAGTCCAGTTTTTTTTTTTTTTTTTTATTATTATTATTTTCCCTGTTTATTTTGATGAAATTCTCCATTGTTCAAGTGTTGAGTTTCTTCTAGTGTTAGAACATGATTTACATTGTTGGTGCTTTTTCTAATAGCTTAAGCTTTTAGGTGAGTTGGTTACTTAACATGGTATTAGAGCATGCTATACATTTTTGGTGCTTTCTAATAGCTTAAGCTCTTAGATTAGTTGGTTAACGGTTTCAGAAGAAGGGTGTCCTTCTAGAGAGATTGGGAGTTGGAGTTTCACTAACCTAACCTTAAGCTATCTTTGAGTAGAGTTCCTCAAATAAAACAGATCCGTTTATAGTTGATTTTTCTGAACACGACGTGGAGGCAAGAAGTCTATTATTGCTATCTTACGCCAACATGGGATTCTTCATTTTTTTTCCGAGTGCATTACTAAACATTTTGCCGACTGCAACCACTTAATTTACATACTTCTACACGAACAGACACACAAACGGTACTACATGTACCACCTGTCGGAATTCACACGCATATTTTTTGATAGTTTCCGTACTCATTAAGTTTGACAACCATACCATCTAATCACTTTCAGGGACCCGAAATTCGAACTGGATTTTTGAAGGATGGGAAACCTATTCAACTTAAGGAAGGCAATGAAATCACAGTAAGCACAGATTACGAGATAAAGGGTGATGAAGAGACCATCTCAATGAGCTACAAAAAATTGCCCGTGGACTTGAAGCCAGGAAACACCATCTTGTGCGCAGATGGCACCATTACCCTTACCGTCATATCATGTGATACAGCTGCTGGGACAGTGAGATGCCGGTGCGAGAACACGGCTATGCTCGGTGAGAGGAAGAATGTGAATCTTCCGGGTGTTGTTGTTGATCTTCCCACACTTACCGAGAAGGATAAAGAAGACATCTTGGAATGGGGTGTACCTAACAATATTGATATGATTGCTCTCTCGTTCGTGCGCAAGGGCTCGGATCTTGTTAATGTACGAAGGGTCCTCGGGCCCCATGCCAAGCATATACAGTTGATGTCAAAGGTAAGTTTCTTCAGATCTGATATCTAGGCTACTTGCAGTGACGGACCCAGTATCTTTTTTAAGTGGGTGCACAAATTACACTACAAAGATACAAAAATGTAATTGTGAACAAGAATGCCTGTTGTGGGACTCCCTCCGTCCCAAAATACTTGTTGTTTTAAAATTTTCACACATATTTAGAAAAAGCAATCAATGTATGTCTAATAGACTAAATTACCCTTGAAACATTTCAAGTACCTAGGTAATTAAATGATATTCCTATGACACTTAATAATCATAAATGAGGGTGATATTGGCAAACAGTGACAAAAATTCCTATATAATAGCAAAACAACAAGTATTTTGGGACAAAATTTTACTCCTCTACAAGTATTTTGGAACGGAGGGAGTATTTGACTAGTGCACCCTATTAAATAAGCCGATGTCAGCCACAGATTCCCTTCAACACTCCTAAACACCCGCCTACCCCCCCCCCCCCCCCCCGACCTTGTTGTCTAACGATAAGCTGTGTTTGATTGTTTTAAATGTGTGAAGGTTGAGAATCAAGAAGGAGTTGTCAACTTCGATGAGATCCTACGCGAGACAGATTCATTCATGGTTGCTCGTGGTGATTTAGGCATGGAAATTCCAGTCGAAAAGATCTTTTTGGCACAGAAAATGATGATATACAAATGCAACCTCGCAGGCAAACCCGTAGTAACTGCCACCCAAATGCTCGAATCAATGATCAAATCACCCCGTCCCACTCGAGCAGAGGCCACCGATGTCGCAAACGCTGTCCTCGACGGCACTGATTGCGTCATGCTTAGCGGGGAAAGTGCAGCTGGGGCCTACCCAGAAGTTGCAGTAAAAATCATGGCAAGAATCTGCATCGAGGCAGAATCTTCATTAGACTATGGGGTCATTTTCAAAGAAATGATAAAAGCAACCCCATTACCAATGAGCCCGTTAGAAAGCCTTGCATCGTCAGCTGTCAGAACCGCCAACAAGGCGAGAGCAAAGCTCATTGTCGTGCTGACACGTGGCGGGACCACAGCCAATCTGGTTGCAAAGTACAGGCCAGCTGTCCCGATTCTGTCGGTTGTTGTCCCGGTTTTGTCGACCGACTCGTTTGATTGGACATGCAGCGATGAGAGTCCAGCTAGGCATAGTCTGATATACAGGGGATTAATTCCCATTCTTGCTGAGGGGTCTGCTAAAGCAACTGATGCGGAATCAACTGAGGTTATACTCGAAGCTGCCTTAAAATCGGCCAAGGAAAAAGGGTTGTGTCAGAAGGATGATGCTATCGTGGCGCTTCATCGTATTGGTGCTGCTTCTGTTATTAAGATCTGCATTGTGAAGTGATTTTTCCAAGAATTTTGTTGCCTCAGATCAAGGTGGAGTTCAGGATGGTTTTCTATGTTTATGCTTAAGTTTGGTTTGAACAACTTTTTGTTATATCTTTTGGATTAATCTGGATTTTGGTTTTCCCTTTTTACCTATAATAACCTTTTGCCAAATTAAGAACACTTTTTTTTTTTGGGTGCAAGTTCCCTTGTTTTAGTCTGCTTACATGTTTGAGCCTGACTTTGCTTACAAGGTTGGTGCTGAGGTGTGTGGAGTTATCAGAAAATTTTGCCCTAAATGAGTGTTTATTATTTGTGAAGTTATTTGTTCTTTCTTTGTTAGTTAACATGTTTTAATCTTCATTTGCAATTTTGATGTCATATGTTGAAATCATTAGGTGTGTATATGTATACATGTTCCTAAAAATTGAAAGATAGTTTTACTTTGACATTTATGATCACATCTGTTAAATTATGACCATGACTATAATTTAGTAATTCTTGTGCAATTCAAAAAAATATTTTTATTAATCATTAGCAATATTATTAATAACATTTTTTTTTTTAGAATTATATCGGGAATTGAGTTTTCATATAAATTAAACTCAAAATTTGATTGAGTTGACGATAAAAATCAAAGTGAAACTGGCTTTTTAAAATGAGTCGGTCTTGTGAAAAACGCGCGTTTTACACTAAGCTATGGAAAAACGTGGTTTTCCCAATTACCTTTTCTAATATTATCATGTGTGTGCTCTATTATTACAAAGTGTCTATTGTAATATTACACTTATAAATATTCAAGCAGACACTTTTATACATTCAAAGAGACTTTTAGAGGTAGTGTTAACGTTGCTTGTCTTAGTATTCCAAAGTGTCTGTTGAATTATTGAAAAATGTCCCTTAAATTGTCAACAAGTGCTTGGTGGGTTTTTTAAATTTTCAAAACATGTGTCTGCCCTAGTGTTAATAAATGCCTGTAATATTGAAAAATGTCTCCTACAGTGTAAAAAAGTGTCTGGTGAGTTTTTTCTAAGTGTCAAGCGAATTTTTCTAAGTTCTAAAACAAGTGTCTGCCATAGTATTAAAAAGTGCATTCTGTAATATTGCATAATGCCTCTTACATTGTAAAAAATTGTATGGTGAGTTTTTGTAAGTTCCAGTTATTTACGAAAATGTCACCGCACCTTGTAATAACATTCCGCTTATTTACAAAAATACCACTCTGCATACGAAAAACACGTTTTACGGCTTTACGCTAAAACGAGTATAAAAAGCGTTTTTCCCAATATTTCCTGTTTTAAAATATAAGACTATCTTTTCTGTGTAAGTGGGAGTAGTAGATTATGCCTATTTAATGATTCTTTAATTGCCGTCGTGCACGGTAATTTTGAAAAACTTTCTGCCATTAGGAGAAATGGAAATGTGATTTGGATTTGCTCATGAGCTCTTAGCTCAAGCGAGCTTCAACCGGAACTCTCGTTCTCGACGGTTTTATTTTGTGCTTGACGGATGAGATGTTTTTGAGTTTGGCGAGTTTCACAAATTTAAATCAATCTCAACTATACGCAAAATAAATAGACACAAAATAAACAAGATAATATAGTCTAATCAGAGTTGTCTATTGAATACTTTAGAGCAAAAGAAGAAGAGGCGTTGTTGATAGAAAAAAATAGTAAAAAATGTTATTAATTTAGATGAATTTAAGTGACAATTAAAGTTTATTTACTTATTATCACTGTAAATATAATACTTATTATTGATACATCGTATAAATATTATCAACAACAATTTTAAATTTTCAAAAAATAATTAAATTAATTTTAATATCATTATTAAAACTCTATTCAAATTAATAACAGATAATTTGAAATTATATTTTTAGTACAAAGGGAGAATTAGAGTATTAATATTTACACATGTAAAATATCTTAATACGCTCGTATTTGTTTTACATTATGTGTAAAAGCATACTTCCGTCTCATGTCAAATTGTAAGAAAACGTCAATGCGCGGTAATTAAGAAAAACTATAACAGTAAGGTGCTATGAGTATGGATAGTGGGATAGAGAGTGAGATAGGTAATAGTAAGTGAGTTATCTTGTATAAGTATAATAATTAGGTCTCATTGATTAGAAAATACTTTATTTGTTTCGTAACAATGCGCACAAACTTCTCTTTGAGCGTCCATTGATAAGTCACACTTTCTCAAAATGAAAATTTTATATATTACTTTATACATATGGACATACTTGTCATACTCACAATAATAATCCACTACTATTCCCTATCTTACTTTCTTTCTCCTACTATATTTTTATACTCACAACAACTATCCATTATTACTCACTCATCAATTTCCGTGCACACCTAAAAGTATGCACATTGTTACAGGATGGAAGAAGTATGATGACACCATGAAATTTGGGACAACCTGAAAAGTATCTGGCTTCTTTGATGATTGGGAACCAAATAAACACATAAATAACACCATTAGGACTAAGGTTGTATTTGATCTCAACTCAAGCCCTCAAATTTGATAGTAGGATCTCTTAAGAATAAGCACCGAGAACAAAGCTTTGAATGCCTTAGACTTTTGGTATAAGAGCGTGCGTACATGATATGAGAGAGATAGAGTGGTATTTATAGTTCAAGATACCATGTGAGAGTGGTCACCAATCAATTTTCGTAAATTTATGCTTTTTGTCGGCCACGTTCCCGCTTTCTGTTAGGTGGCAGTCTGGATGCGACATAGTGTAACCACGAGTAGTGGCGAAGTCAGGATTTTCCGAAAAGGGGGTCAAGGTTGCTTGGGGATAAGTATTATTGTTGAGGTTTACAAATTTAGTATACAAGGCGGTCGAATAGTGCAATTTTTTCTCAAATTTAAGGGGGGAGGGTCAAAATGAATAAATTCATCATTTTTTTGTAGTAAATGTTATTTTCTAAAATTTTGAAGGTACTGAAATTGACACATTTCAAAATTTAAGGGGGTCGACCCTCTTCCCTTTTCCCTAGCCTCGCCACCGACCACGAGATGTCGTGATGGAATGTAAAGTGTATGGCGGAGAGCAGGTGGTAAAAAAAGCTCATCAATCATTTAGTGTAATCTGACAAGTCAGTGGTCGTACGTCGACAAGGCTCACGAGCTCGTAGGTTGGGAGCTCGAGAGGGTCGTCGCTCCATGACATGAGCTTGGTAGACAGAGCCCATACGGGGAGCTTGGGGGAACTTAATTCGATCCATCTGGAACTATCCTCCCGTTCAGCCCACGTGAGGCTTATTGTCTCGGTCCGTGAGATGCGGCTTGTCATTATTTATTTATATAAAATTTCCATTTTAAGTTTCTTGCCTTTTAAGTGGGATAGCTTAAAAAGATAAATTTTGTATTTTGAAACGAGATAGGAAGGAGTATAGCAACACTTGAGTATTACTCTCTCCGGTCACAAATATAAGGAAAAGTAACTAAAATCACATTTATTAAGAAAGTAGTTAAATTTAGTTAATTGTCTTGATTTTGTAATAAAAATACATTAAAATTACTAATAAATTCTCATATTAAATGTGTAATAAATGTACACTTGTATTTGAAAATGAGTAATTAATTAGAGGTATTTTTGGTAAAAGAGTATTAAATACAGTTACATTTAATGTGTTTTGATTTGAAACCCAATTTTTTTGCTTATATTTAGGTCCAGAAAAAACCCAATTTTTTTCACTTATATTTGTGTCCGGAGGGAGCGAAGATATACTCCTTCCGTTAGTGGCAAAGCCAGAATTTTTCGGAAAGGGGTCAAGATTGTTTTTAGGATAAATATATAGTTGAAGTATTCAAATTTAGCATACAAGAGGGTCAAAATATTAATTTAGTGTATAATTTACTCAAAGTTAAGGGGGGTCAAAATGTATAAATTCATCAATTTTAACAGTAAGAAGACATTTTTAAAAATCTTGAAAGTGGTAAATTTGACATGTTCTAAAAGTGAAGGGGTTCGAGTGATCCCGTTCCCACCAACTTGGCTTCGCCACTGCCATCCGTTCCACTTTAATCTTCAAAAACTGTTATTTTGGTTGTCCCATTTTAATCTACAAAATCCTCAAATAGAAACTTTTTTACACTGTTTAAATAATGAGACCCACTTGACATACTCATGACAATTACACACTTACTATTTCATAGCTATTTTTTCTCTCTTACTCAACTATCTACACTCTCAATATATCACATTTTCAGTTTTTTTTTTCCTTAATTAATGTGCTCAAACTTATTCTTGTAAATTAAAGAGAGACGCACCTAGTTATAAAAATTGGGACCTGTAATAGGGATTTCGAACCGCCGCACCCCCTAGTTAGTTCCACCCCATGGTTCCGATTGGAGCCACCTCATTTTAGCTCCACCCAACGGTTGAGATGTGTCCGAACTCGGCGGGACACAAAAAAAATTGAAATCATCTTAGCCGCACACCCAAACCGCTCTTCTATGTGGCCTTGATCGGAGCCGTTGGGTGAAGGAGTGGAGCTAACTTGGGTGGAGCGGTTCCGGGTCCGTGTAATAGCGCCTCTTAATCTCATGTTGGGTAGGGATGGCCAAACCGGACCGGAAAAGCCCGGAACCGGAGCAAACCGGGGAGGAAACCGGAACCGCAAGGCATCCGGGCCGGTTCAGGGTCACATATATGCCGAACCGGACCGGAACCGGACCGAAAATCCCTTATTTTTCAATAATTTAAAAGAGGGGGACCGGAACCGGAACCGGAACCGTACCGGGACCGGACCGAACCGGAACCGGATTGTGCCAAACCGGAACCGGGGTAAGCGCAGACCGATTCAGGGTCACCCTTTTGCCGAACCCGAACCGGTTTTGGCCATCCCTAATTAGGGATGGCCAAACCGGATCGGAACCGGAAACCGGACCGAAACCGGAGCAAACCGGGGAGGAAACCGGAACCGGACCGAAAATCCCTTGTTTTTCAATAATTTTAAAAGGGGGGGGGGGGACCGGAACCGTACCGGAACCAGACCGAACCGGAACCGGATTGTGCCAAATCGGAACCGGGGTAAGCGCGGGCCGGTTCAGGGTCACCCTTTTGCCGAACCGGAACCGGTTTTGGCCATCCCTATCCCTAATGTTGGGTATACTCCAGCCTTTTATAGGCCAAGCCACATCGAGGTTTGGTAAACCCGGGAAACCCAATATGAGCACCCACATAATTACTTTAGCTGCAAATATAGATAAACAAGAAGAAAAATAAACGAGATAAACCCTTCAGGCTCAGGATAAACCCTTTGGGCACAGGTTCGTATCTAAGAATCTTTACGCTGCTGACAAGCAAATTGCCAAATGCCTGACTTGCGTTTCTTGATTGCACGCCAACTGTTTGTTAAAATGACCAACTGAGTACTTGTATTTATTTGGTCTGAGTGGTATCCTGAAAGATTGTTCAAGTTAATTGAACTGAACTTTGGATTCTCATTTGCGGTGTGACTGTTTGTTAAAATGCCTAACTGGGTATTTGTGTTTATTTTGTATGAGTAGTGTCTTGGAAAGATTGTCCTAGCTGGTTAATGAACTTTGGATTCCCGTTTGCTATGCAACTGTTTGTTACAATGCCAAACTGGGTCTTTGTGTTTATTTTGTTTTAGTAGTATCTTGGAAGATTTTTTAAATTGGTTAATTATAATTTGGATTTCCCATTTGATTTGCAGCGTGCTTTTATTTTATCTGGAAACTTGAAACCAAGACTGAGTAGGGATGAGTTGGTCCTGTTGCAATTCGGTTTCCCCTACAAGACCTAAGCTTCTGGTCAGTAATGACTTCGGTAAGCCCTTTCAACGGCACACGTTTTCTGACCAGGTGTGTTTCTACATTTACCATCATTTGCATAATAAGCGACTTGTTTGTTTATATATAAATTTGTACTCTTTCACCAAAAAAGATGTTATAAAATTATATTCGTATATTACATCTAACAGGCTGTATTCAGGGGTTAACTTTCTTTCAATTTGAGCCTTTTAGTGTGTGTGTGTGTGCGCGCGAGGGCAGCAAAATCGAGCTACACACCATCATGTGCCCTGCAACAAGTAGTTATGGCCAATAGATGTGCATTTAACGACTCAAAGTTAGTCTGAGTTCATTTTTTAAATTAAACTGTGAGAAAAGTAAGGATATTTAAAAGGTCAATATTTGCCAAGGCATCTCTTATGGGAAAAGTGGTTTAGTTAGCTTCTCCGAGGGATTCTCCCAATGGCTCTGTTTGAGGAATTACGTTTTCTAATTTGAAGAGGGATTAGTCCGTTGCTATTGTTTAAATTAGGCTCCTTGCACTTTTTATCTCTTGGTAGATCAACCCGCTCCTTGTCCATCTGTGTACTATGTTATTTCCAATAAATATAATTTATTTTCCTATAAATATATATATTTTTAAAAATATTTGATCTTTGTTTAGCTCTTATCCTTACTCCGTCTTCTTTTTGTTATTATTTTCAGTTTTTCCACCTCACGTGAGACCAGAACAGTAATTTAAAAAAAGGTTGGCAGCTAGTAGAAATGAACATGTCTTAGCGCTTCTGGTCCCTAACTAGTTTCAGTAAGGCTCATTAATCTGGTAACTGCTTAGCACATTTAGCTGCTTTCCAGATTATGATATGACACATAATTACTGGCCTTTTGGCCCCTATTTTACAAGCTCGTCTTGATCTATGTAAGGCTCTTTCCAAAGTCATGTTTTTGGAGCAGCTTTGTCCAACTCACAGTCCCATAAGTTGTAATATTGATCACTTGATTGGATTATCTTTCTATATTTACATGATGGTTTTCTTTCATAGCAGCATCGACAGCAAAGAAGGGTTGGGTTCCATGGGGCAATGAAAACTCGGTGTTATTATGGCTTGAGAACTCCACCTTACAAACTTGTAAGTTTCTTTGTCCTTCCTTAGTTTGCAATCAAAACTCGTTGTCAAGTTGACTTGAAAACTTCTTTTTATTAACCTGTATGCTTCTTTGCACTCCATGGCTGTTTAAATTCTGCCAAGTAAATTCCATCGTTTCTGTGTGATAGCTATCTTTTGGTCTACTATCCCCTTTGTTAGTACAAAATCTTTCAATAAATTTGGTCAGTCTTTTCTACGGCTACATTTCTTCATGAACTGCTCTTTAATGAGTTTGGAAGTTGTAAGTTCATTGCACTAACCTATATTCATTTGTTAGCTAGTATCTCATTCCTTCGAAATTTGTTACAATATTTTTCTTTAGTTTCTAATTTGAACATAACGGTTTCTTTATTATGTTATCTGGTCATCGTGTTTCTTACTATCAGTGGGCTGGTTACTTATGATACCTCCTTGATCGAAAATCTCAAGGCTGTAAAACTGAACTTTCCTGTTGCTGCTTGAAGTGCCGTCTAGACCAATTATAATCTAACTGCCAAGTGAACTTTGTATGCGGCCTCTACTTGTGGTTCATGTCTTATATTTTATTACTTAGCTTAAATGTCAAAAATGTAAAAGTATAATACTCCCTCTCTCCCAGAAAGTTAGTCCCTCTTTTTTCATTGGTACTACGAATGAACTTTGAGCAATAATTTATGTTACTTTTAATCATCCTAATGAGAATCTAAAAATTGGTATTGATAATGTATATAATGGTGTATCACTAACACGTTTCAGATTTTTATTAGGATAACTAAAAGTAACTTAAATTATTGCTCAAATTCATTCATTGTAACAATGAAAAAAGAGGGACTAATTTTCCGGGAAGGGGGAGTATTTTGAAGGACATTAAGAAGTTCACGCAAATTCCTTGTTATTACAAACGATGCAGTTATTTGCTAGACTTTGTTGCCAAATATTTTCGTTTGGTTTTTAGTTGAACTTCAACTGAAGCTTTTTTGAAAAGGTCAATTAATGGCCTGTAACTCTAGCAATTTCTGACGAGTTACTGTTGATCCTTGTAAGATCTAGATGAGCGTAGACAAAAAGGGACGCATACTTCATTTTAATTTTCTAGCTGGCATGTGCTTCATAAAATTATGTTCTGCTTAATTTGTGCCTAACTTAATCTCCATCATTTTTTGTTCTACCAATGTTCTGTCCTTGATGTTATAGGATGCTCTAGAACCATTTATGAGTCAGAAGACTCTTGAATTGCATTGGGGGAAGCATCACCGTGGTTATGTGGAAGGTTTGAACAAGATGCTTGAGGGGAACGACTCCTTCTATGGGCGCACCATGGATGAACTTATCAGAGTGACATACAACAGTGGGAATCCATTACCAGAATTCAACAATGCTGCTCAGGTATATGTAGGTCATTGTTATTTAATTACCACATTTCAGTCAATGGATCTGGTTGCTCTGTTGACAAACGGCGCTTCTCTTCCTTTTGTCCGGCGGGTTCTAGAGAAATGTCATTTCGTAATCTTTGTCAAGTTGGCTTTTGGGCAGCGGGCTTTTAGATTGTTGGTCCTTATATTCAGTACTTAACTTAAATTGAGAATCAATTATGAAGTCCAATTTGAGTGTTGGGATCATGTGCACGTTTATTTATGGAAAAGATGTTTCTCAGTCGTTTATTTTGTTGTCTGAAGCATGAAAGTAGTTTATTTCAGTATTGATTTTGGGCTGACGACTTCCCACATATTGTCTTCAAAACCTTTTGAGAAATTTGGAAATGTTATTTTTTGAGAATTGCGTGAACAAATAAATCTTTGAAGGCAACCACTGTCTTAAATATGTACAAATTTCATCCTATAAAACGTACTAAATTCAAGTTAGTGAAACCCAACAAGAGTTGATGAAATCTTATTTCTCTGTCGATGTGAAGTTTGGAAGTTTTCTAGTCCATACTATAGTCTTAGCATATTTCATAAGTGTCTAGTTATGTTAGGTTTTCTCAAAGTTTGCTCCGTGTATTTGTGCTTGAATTATAGGATGCCAGAATAGGTGTTAGTTTCCATCAAGGTTAAGTTATTTTCATTGATTATCTTGCAGCTTGGGCTCCAATTTACTTACTCACCAAGGATTCTTCTTGGCACCCAATTCGCCGGGTCTATCCAAGGTCTACGTAACGCGTTCATGTATGTGTGTAAGCATGCAATAAAGTGTGTTCTATGTGCCTAAACCTAAAACACTTATAATCAGGGCAACCCTATAGATATATATTACTAAAAGGAACTTGGGGACAAATCCTAAAAAACAATAACCATGCATATAATCAAATAAGAGAAGCCTAATCCTAAACATATCAATCAATAATCTAAGTGAATACAACAACAAAGCCTTAGTCCCAAAATGATTGGGGTTGGCTTAATCATCATATGGAATCTTCAATGAAAAGAGGTGAGGGAAAAAATAAGTGTGAATGCTAAGAAAATTGGTGGGAAGTGATTTGGAATAGATAGGAAAAAAAAAACCCATCAGCCACATGCATTTTTGCCATCCAATCTACTCTCCAGTGCTATATTTTCTTAAATCCCAAGTAGACCCATATCGCTTTCCTAGTCTAAACCTCCAACTAGTCAATGGAATCAAAAGTCATGACTGAGAAAATTAATTATAAATTATAATAGAGCAAGTAATCAAGATACTATGAATCAAAATATCAGTCTAAATAATACTCCCTCCGTCTCATTAATTGTTTGGCCACTATTGACTTTTGATGGTCAACATAAGTGAACTTTGACTAAATATTAATATCAAATTAATTATTTTAAAGATATTCTAAAAATTGTTATTGTTAGAGATATAAATGATTTATCAATAACAATTTTTTGAAATTGATTAGGATGATTGGATTGACATTAATGTCTAGTTAAAGTTCACTAATGTTGACCATCAAAAGTCAAAAGTGGCCAAACATAGTGAGACGGAGGGAGTAAATAGTTATTTAATTGTTACCTCAGAACATGAATCTGAAACCGATTTAGAGCCTTTCGGAGAAAGAGCATTCTTCGTTCTTCTTGAACTTCAAGCTTGAATCAATCTTGGTTGGTTGTTCCCATTTGCAGTTAGAGAATGATAGATGGTTAGACTAATCATTTGATGGATCATCTAAAGTTGGGGGTCTTTTTATCTATTTTAGGTCTAAAGCCAAAGTCTAGGGTGTTGGGCAGGGAACATATAATTTCTATATATGGATCAAAAGTGGCAAAAGATGCAAGAAGGTCAAAAGTCCCCTTCCAACTTTGTTTGGATGGTTATTTATCTGAATGACCTAGGGACGTCCAAGGAACTTATTGTGGTTGAGCTGAGAGTGAAAGGGTAAAAAATGACCAAGTTTTAATGTCTGGAATGCGACTACCGTATGGCAATGTTATTTCCAAGCAAATGGACTATATCTGTAGTTTGAATAAATAAGAATATGCCATTTGTCTTCATACTTGCATACTTGAATATTTATTATATATATATATATATATATATACATATATATATATATATATATATATATATAGGGTCGTGCTCCTGTGAGAACCTAAATATCGTGAGAACCGTGGATACATTAGGTTTTTACCTAATGTATCAAATGGTTCATTTGGATACATTACTTGGATACATTAGGTAAAAACTAATGTATCCAATGGTTCACTTGGATACATTAGGTTCTTACCTAATGTATCCAAGTTCTCACGGTTCTCACGATATTTAGGTTCTCATTTGAGCACCTACCTATATATATATATATATATATATATATATATATATATATATACTCCCTCCGTCCCATCTTAAACTTCAAAAAAAAAGTGGGCACAAGAATTAAGATGGGAATCTTTATATTATAAAATATAGATAGTGGGGTAGAGTGTTGTGAGTATAGAAAGTGGGTAGGAGAGAAAAAGTGGGGTAGGGAATAGTTAGTGGATAGTTGTTGTGTGTATGACATGTAAATCCCATTATATTAAAAAGTATAAATAACTTTCCTTTTTTTGGATTTTGAAGTTTAAAATGGGACACCCAAAAGGGAAATTTTTGAAGTTTAAAATGTGACGGAGGGAGTATATATTTATGAGTAATATCATGGTTATTTTTTTTTTTTTTTTCAGGTTTTCAATCATGATTTCTTTTGGGAATCTATGCAACCTGGAGGCGGTGGCATGCCTGTATTGGGACTACTGCAGCAGATTGAGAAAGATTTTGGCTCGTTCACGGATTTCAGAGAGAAGTTCATTGAAGCCGCCCTCTCGCTTTTCGGATCTGGCTGGGTTTGGCTTGTTTGTAAGTTTTCCTCTTGTAGACAGACATCCTTCTTGATTTAAGTTACACCTTTGATGTGATTGTTAAATCATACATTGATTAATTTTGGTGTCTCTCACAATGGTTTTGAATTTATGTACTATCAGTTGTGGTTTTAAACATAGTTTTGTTGACTTGAAACTGGGGCGGTTCTGGTCTAATTGCTCATCATTGGCTAATTTTAAGTACAAATGTAAGTCTAGTTTAGGCATAATATAGAACAATCACCCTGTAATCTATAGAGAATAGGGTATTTTGAAATGATTAGTAAATGGATAGGATTTCTTTTCCATATGTTAGGATCTGGCTTTATTTGTTACTTTATTCGCCAGAAAAAAATGTATGCTTTCTGATGCAAAGACTTGGATGTAAATATTGGGTGAATGGTAGTAGAAGTCCCGCACTCTTCCCTTTGCACATGATATTTAATGAAGCTTCTTATCAAAAACAAAAAGATATTTGTTATAGCTTATATTACCGATTTCTGATTGTGCATTAGGATCATCCAAGCCAAGAACGCATAATAAATTGATTTTCATCTATCAAGCCAAATGGACTTGCTCAAAACACTATATAACCTCAAGAGCTCATCTACACTTAGCCTCCGCTTCTTTTAAGCGAAATAACTTGCGGACCTTGGTAATCAATTTCACTTGAGAATACTTTGTGTTTTTAAGTATACTGAATAAATGGAAATTTGGTTTGAAAGTACCTCATACAAGTCTTAAATGAAACAAATGGAGGCGAATAGGTCTAACTGAGATAAAAAGTGGGAGAGAGAGAGAGAGAGAGAGAGAGAGCGAGAGAAAAGAGAGAGAGAGGTTGTTTCCAAAAATGGACTTATGGAACTCAAATCTGTTAGCTATTTTCCTTGTGATTATCGGATTTTCTAATTACTTGTAGAATTTTACACAATTGCCCCATTTGATGAAGCGACCATACATAAGAAAACTCGAAAACCTTTTGCATGCAATAAACTGAGTCTGTCATAACTTGAAAGTGATGCGACCTTATTGGGGAAATTAGGGTAAATATAAAGTCACAAAAAAACCTCACAAAATTTGGCTCACAAAATGATGTGTCAAGATTTTATTGGTGCTTTTAATTAGAGTGTGGCGGGTCCACAATTAATGCAACCAATAAAATATCGCCACCTCATTTTGTATCCATCATTTTGCAGACTTCTTTTGTGCCACTAGCATTACCCGGGAAATTAAACAAATATAATACCCCCTCCTGTCCAAAATAAGTGCTACATAATCCCTTTTGGGGTGATCTAAAATAAAGTGATCATTTTCCTTTCTGGAATGCTAGACTCTTTTGTGACCCAAGTTTTCTAGGAGGCCCGCCATTTGTGTCCACTAGTTTTTCATTTTTATAAGGTCAAATTAATTTCCTTCAACTGTGTGTCAAGTCAAATGTAGCACTTTGGATTGGAGCAAGTATTTACAATTACAGGAAATGTGTTTGTTCCTACTGTTATGTTATTTGAGCTCACAACTGTTTCCATTATAATTATCTTGTACTCCATCCGTCCCAAAATGACGTTCCCATTTTTTTTTGTCTTTATCACGAATGAACTTTGAGCAGTAATTGTAGGTAAATTTAATCAGCCTAATGAAAATCTAAAACTTGTAACTGAAGTATTGTTGATGGTATATCGATAACAAGTTTTAGATTTTGATTAGTATGATTAAACTAACCTAAAATTATTGCTCAAAGTTCATTCGTGATAACGATAAAAAAGTAGGAACGTCATTTTGGGACGGAGGGAGTATATCCCTTATCCACCCCCCACCCCCCCAATCCACCGTGCGCTCTCGGCACATGAACCAGCAACTGTTAGAGCATGAATTCTAAAGCTGTAATATGAAGAGAATTTGCAATCCCTTTAAATATATGTTAAAAGAATCCTCAAATACCTTTCAATCTTGTTCATTCAGTAAATGACGTTTAACATTACAACTGTAAGAGATTTGTAGGCTTAACTTCTTGATATGAAGAGGGATGCCATGAATGATATAGGAACCAACTTTATGTAAACATTAAATATGCATGGAGATGAGGGGGAGAGTGGGTGGGGGATGTATTTTAGAACTTGTTTTTGATTCTACAGAACTTTATCTCTGTCTGGTGATTTTCATTGTTTTCATGTTTCAGTGAAAAGGAAAGAAAAACATCTTGCAATTGTTAAAACATCAAATGCCGTAAACCCGCTCGTATGGGATGACATTGTGAGTCAGTTTTAATGTAACTATGATGGTTTTTGACTTTTATATGCCATACGTGAATTGGTAATTTCTTGTCTTCAATTTTGCATTGATCTTCTTCTTTTACATTTGCAGCCGATTATTAGTCTGGATATGTGGGAGGTATCTCTCTTTCTCTCGCCCTCCCCTCCCCCCCCCCCTCTCTCTCTACACATACACACTCGTACACATGTTTAAACAAACATTTAGGGGCATGTATGCTGCACAAGGTACTGATGATGTCTCTGTCTTGTCTATTTCACAGCATGCCTATTATTTGGATTACAAGGTACATCTTCATTATAAGAACTACAGTAATAAATTTGGATACATGAAATCTTTTCTGTTACGTGTGATTTCATTTATTTCTCCCTCCGTCCCAAATCAAATTACCATTTTTAGGAAATTTTGTCCCAAAATAAATGATCTTTCCGCAAAATACTTTGTACCTAATTGTTTTTTTTACCAAAAGTTTTTCTCTATTCATTACATACTTGCAAAATTAGAAGTTTAGAAAGTAGACAGCAAAGATTTTCATACAATGTTTTTAAATTTCTCCAAAATGAAAACGGACATTTATTTTGGGGATGGAGGTAGTAATACTGTTAATATTATTATGATTCTTGTTTCTTTTTGTGTCTGTTGGACAGAATGACAGAGTGGAGTACGTGAATGCATTCATGGACCACCTTGTATCATGGAATGCAGCAACAGTCCGCATAGTTCGTGCACAGGCATTTGTCAATTTAGGCGAACCCAACATTCCAGTTGCTTGAAATTTCTCAGTTTAACGCAACAAATATTCTTGTGATGGAAAGAAGATATCATGAACAAGAGACGGACTACAGACTGAAGGAGGAGCAACGACAAGAAAGAACTCAAGGCATCATTACTAAGGAAATGGCGATGTTCAGTGCAAATTATTCACATAAGTGTTGTGGTAATAGGATTTTGCATTAACAGGTTTTCCGTCCCCATTAGTTTCTTGTTTAGGTTATGAAGCAAAATGCCAAGAAGAGGTGTCTACCCGGATTCTTACCGGGCGGGTTGGTATGTTTTAGGTTAGTTGTAAAGGACTACCCTTAGAGTGGAGTTTGAAGAAGCATGTACTAGAATGCTATCCATCTCTCTTTGATCACACTCATTTTGGGGTTTGGTTTTAAGTTGTAACCTTTTTATAATATTAGCAAGCTTTTTTTTTTTTTTTTTTTTAAAAAAAAAAAAAACATGTGTCTCAATGTGTTTGTTTATTTTACTCGATCTGTTTCCGGAATAAATGTCGTACTTACTTGCCACTTTCGTTTGTCCCAAAATAAATGTTGTCGTACTTTCGTTTGTCCCAAAATAAATGTTGTCGTACTAAAATAGGGTATGAAGTTTGGTGATCATCATATATTACCGATTCCAATAGGCACAAGCATTGCAATGCCATAGCAAGTGTCACTCTACACATATGAATAGATTGGGCAATTAAGGAAACATTTTAAAAATATTGACTTATCAACTATGACATTTATTTCGAGTCCGGAAAGAAAATAAACACTCACTTCCGTGCAAATAGATTTACAATTTAGAACCCCCATAGTACTAATGTTTGATGCATCAAGTACTAGATGCTTGATGCTTAATAGAATGTAGGGTAATTTGGAGGTAGGATC
Source organism: Campanula takesimana (assembly GCA_026119855.1). NCBI lineage: Eukaryota > Viridiplantae > Streptophyta > Magnoliopsida > Asterales > Campanulaceae > Campanula > Campanula takesimana. The sequence goes on from JAOWBW010000947.1 coordinate 311,735, forward strand.
CATTTGATCACATTGAGCGCTAGGTGTCGAGTATTGAGTGAGGCTCTTATTCATTAAGCAAGGATAATGATTCCCAATCATTAAGAGGGTGTTGGATATATTTATGTTGGATGAAAGAATTAAATCATTGCATTCTACCTCCGAATTACCCTACATTCTATTAAGCATCAAGCATTAAATGCTTGAAGCGTCAAACGCAACCTAAGTAACTAATTGTCTTAGACTTTTGGTTGTGAATCTTCACACGTTTTCCCTTCTACAATAAAAAAAGTAGAGACATATGGCCGGAAAAAAAATACTTTTGCTACTATATCTACCTCCGTCTAAGCTCAATCGAATTGTAAAAGAACGCCGTGCACGAAAATTTCCCTCTGTCCAAGCTCAAATGGTTAAGGAAAAAAAAGGCAGTCACGAGAATAAAATATGTACTCCCTCAGTCTCATTTGTATTGACAACATCGGTCAACACAAGTGATTTATCAATTAGATTTTTTTAAGTTTTATTAGGATGATTAAATTAACACTTATGTTTGGTCATTATAAATAAAACTAAGGGAGTATATAATATTAAAGTGTTGTGTATGAATAATGAGGTAGGGATTATTAGTGAAGTTGTAATAGTAAGCGGATCAGTTGATGTAAATTTGACAAGTGAGTCTCGTTACTTGAAAAATATTACACAAAGTTATCATTTCGAGTTTTTGATTTTAAATGGGACACTAAAATGACAAATTTTTCAATGACTATGGTATAGCAAGACCCAAGCAAATTTGGGGGACGTTAAGACGGCACAAGTATCCATAAAACGTGAACAATTGCCGAAGCAGAGATTTCCTGTTTTTAATTTCACGAGCAACGCTAAGGGCACAACAAAAAGAATGTTACAAAAAAATGAATACAAAATGAGGTGACAATATTTTATTAGCTATGAATTCAGTACACTCTAATTAAAAGCATCAATAAAATCATTATACACCATTTTGTAATAGTACCGAAAAAATGCCAAGTAAAACCGACTTAAAAGTAACAATACACAGCGAGAAAATACTACCTCCGTCTCAAAATAAATGATAAATGATAGTCTCATTTTTTTCTTTTTCTTTAATTCCATTTCTAAAACGAAGACTTCAAATTTACTGAATTCCAAAACTTATGATGTAACCTTAGAAAGTCAAACGGCGAGACTTGTCATTTTGCTTATAATGTAACCTTAGAGAGTCAACGACGAGACTTATCATTTTGAGACGGAGGGAGTATAAGGAATAGAGTTGAGGTTTCAGCAATGGTAGAAACAACAATGGCAGCCACAACCATCAAAAACTGAATCTCTAATGACATCCCAGCCCCAGATTTTCAAATAAATGAAAATATAAAAATAAATTAGTATCTAAGAATTGCCAATACACTAATGCAGAATCAATAATGGACAGAAAATACTATTATTACAGTTTTTACAACATAAATCAAGAAAAACGGTTCAGAACTTTTACGCGTCAAGAATTACGCTGCCATCTTAAGCAGTAAGCTTACACAGAACCAAACCATCCTTCACCTTACCAGCTAGCTGTTTGCAGATGTAGACACCTCGGCGCTGCAAACAGGACAGACCTGCAAACACAGCATAGTTAATCCAATTAGCTGTAAGGAAAATATTGAGTTTGCTTCATTTATATATACTCCCTCCGTTCTAAAATACTTGTAGTTTATGAGGCTCAAGTTTATCGCAAAATACTTGTTGTTTGGGTATTACCTAGGCATCTTTACCATTCTTTACCAAATATACCCTTATTTATGATTATGTAGTTGTCATTGTAAAAGCATTAAATCACCTAGGTAATTGAACTGTTACAAGGGTAATTTAGTCTATTTCTTTGCATTAATTACAATTCTTAATATGTGCGCACAAGTCTAAAACAACAAGTATTTTCGGACAGAGTACTACTTCCAGAGTAAGTTCACACCTTGAGTTTACCCGCTTATTAAGGAAACACTACAATTTTTTTTTTTTTTTTTTTTTTTTTTTTTTTAAGGAGCAATCAGAGATCAAAAAGATACTAGATAGGAGAGAGATTTTTTAAATTATGAGTTTAGTCAAATGTTACTCTTCTACTGGGATGGAGGGCGAAACAAGCTTAGAGAGGGAGATCAGGTAGGCAGAAGGCCACCATGGCGAGACATGCGTGGTTTGTACATAGGTGTCCATGTCTCAATAAAGCATCTTTCACGCATCACTTTGCAATTTATGTAGGTTAGTTTAATGTAAGACTAAACGTGGTATATGAATGCCATAAAACGGCAATGGTATATTTAACATCTGTTTCAAATATTCAAAGCTGCAAGACTTCAAATGATCTAATATCAATGTAAAATCGGAATATTAATTCATCTAAACAAATCAAATCGAAGTACCTTATTTATTTGAAGCCAATTGGTTATGCATTCCGGGTGGTACGAGTGTTTGCATGAAAGTACGGTCAAGGTGTCACCATCCTCGTAGTCCAACCGACAAATAACACACCTAAGACATTTAAAAGTACATATCAGTAACACATCATAAAGATCAGTCGGTAAAGGGCAAGTGTACTTACGAATCAGCGCTTTCATCTTGAGAGTTTGGTGCTTTGTAACTTATTGATGGCAAAGAGGCAATTGAATCAGCAGAAAGCCCTCTACTCTCAGTCCCAACAACTTCACCGAGAGCAATCAATTCCTATATCAATTTTCAGTGAGTAACAGTCTCCGAGACACTAATTAGAGTCCTGATGCCCTATATACTTGGTAAAGTTGAACTACATAAAAGAACTAATCAATCTAAATCTGAATTCGAACGAAAGCATACCTCATAAGAGAGTTCATCGGGATCAACATCTTCCCAAGTATCCTGAAAGGGGCAAGTAAACATTAGAATCAGATACTGAAAAAGTAGCTTAGTAGAGCGCAAGCCTACTACCACTATGAATTAAAGAAAATATGGCATTAGAGTGGACGGGGAGGCGGGAAAAATATTGATGTGGATGATAGGGATTGATTTTTTTTAAAATCTTTTCTATTAATCACTTTTCTTTATAATTTCTTGTTTATCTCTTTTTTAGCATCTTTCCAAATATTCTGTTTCCCTGTTTCTTTTCATTTTCTTCACACTTATTCCTTCTTTGTATAAATATTATCTTAGCTTTCAAAATTATAACTATAGCGTTTCACAACCTCTCCACTTTTTTATTGTTTCATCACCTTACATTGACGAGTGAGTTCATATGATGTTTCATGTTAGCTGACCCCAAATCATTTGGGTCTAAGGCTTTCTTGTTGTATATGTGTACTTACTGGACTTCGGCAGGATCAAATAAATTATATGCTGTTGAAAGGACAACAAATTTATTTAAAGAAAAAAGACAAAGAAGAAGAAGAAGAAGCATAGTTTAGCTGCAAAATTGTGTCCAGATCGCTACTACTTAAAAGTTCCTTGATGCCTCACACACTCTTGGAGTCTCATCTCTAAAAATACTTGATGATATCCTAACTTTACCTCATTATTACAATAAGTGGAAGTTATATCGGTGGCACGTTTGTTGAAATGATAACTCTCCAGGCAATTATTTATTCAAATGTTTGGTTTCTAGATAAAGGACTCTCCCAATGGAATAGCGGGATTACTAATCAACAAAAGGTTGGAAGCAAAAGGGGAGCTCAAAACTCGAAATAAGGGTTCTAACTTGAGAGAAACCAAAAAATGAATGAGACTCAAGGTGGGATAACTTATTCCTGAAAACCTCCACGCGAAATGATTCATTAAAGTTGATTTCTTTACTAAATATTCAAGACTGAAATGGTGCAAGTTAATGGGTAGCTTGCTCAAAATGCAAAAGATTGATCACATAATATCAAAAATGTTACTAACAATTTTGCAATACAGAGACAATTTTTCAACCATATATGCATGCAAATGTATATGTTTTACAATATATATTTCAACTTAAGCATATTATAGGAAGTGCACCCAATACTTGTGGCATCAAATACCACAAGGATTTCAATAAAATGTAAAGACATCGAAAGCCAGGAATTGTTATGGAAAAGTCATTACGGCACAGAAAATTAACACTAAAGCTATGTAGCAAAGACACTCCAAAACGGCCTGTGGTAGTATCAGATACACAGTAGATATGCATCGCTTTAGGTATCCCGTATTTTTCAGTTAGATCTCAGATATATTAGGGATATGGCATGGTAAGAGTTACCCTTTTTGCATTCTCAGAATGGACCTTTGAATTATTATTATTACTATTATGGTGCTGGTTCAGCATTATATTCAGTCTTTGTGAATACCATAACTTGCAGCATTAACTGGAAGAAAAATCATTCTAAAGCTGCTCCACCAAGAAGATGAAAGCTACGGTCATTCCATAATCTTCCATCTTGCACGAGGGTCCATAGACAGAATCTAATGTATCGCTGAACCAGCATCCACACCTTTACCGGTGTTTCATACTACATCCCCGTCCCAGTTTAAGGTTCTTAGTTTTTTGGTTGTTTGTCTGAAGGAACTTTGATCAATAATTATAGGTTGATCCAAATACCTTAATGAAAATCTAAAACTTGTCATTGATACACCATTATAAATACCATCAACAACAATTTTTAGATTTTCATTAGGATAGTTAGATCAACCTATAAATATTTCTCAATGTTACTTCAGACAAACAACAAAAAAAACTAAGAACCTAAAACTGGGACACTGGGACGGAGGGAGTATATACTAAGAGAACTACGTTAAGTATATTTTTCAATTATAGCCATGTGAATGGAATGTGGGAGCTATTCTAGCACGAAGTTTTCTTTTTCTAGTCATGACCATTTTTTCAGACCTAAGCCTTCCCCCCACAAGTATCAGCTGCACCCTCACTCAAACAAGGATTGTGCTAGATGATGCAACAGAACCTCCAAAAAGTGTCTCTTATTCCACTAACCTGACCACTGGGCCTACTGACATAAGCGGTTATTATTCAAAACAAATACAGCACTAAATCCTGTAAAAGAAAACGAGTTGCAATTTAATGCATGTGACAATTCTTAAAATTGGAATACCCTACACAAAATGAGGTCGCGTTGTGTCAATATACATGGAAATAAGGTTCCTCTGATATTACTAGATTACTAATTTCCCCCAAAACACAAGAATTAAAGTGAGAACCCAAACCAATATTCAAATATTTTTATTATAGCAGTCTCTCCATGTTCATGTTAAAGCTAATTCTTACTCTTTGTCCAGATACGAAGGTCATCTGCATAATAACAGTATAACTGATCCGCTTAGAATTCAGGTCTGGACAACTCTCATATCTACATGACTGAGCTGGCAGACACGCAGTGGCAAAGACACCATTAGATGTAAAGGGGTTATTTGACTCCATTTACCTTTAGTCATATTACAACCTTGATTTTAGACGAAATATTGTTTTCATTACTAAAAGCAATACTTTTATCAATTTTAACCACTTTGCTAAGAAAACATATGCAAAATTTTTGACCCCCATTAGGGAAAAATCCAGATATTGCATACTACTAAATTATTTGACACCTTTTCTACAAAACACTGGCTTTGCCACTGTAGGCAGGGATCTACTCCGTGTCACTTCCCCATGTTTGAATTTTTACCATCAGAATGTAAACATTAAACAGCAGAAACTTCCATATTACTCTGCCCATTGCCCAAAGAGTTGAAACTAATTATGCAGCATGGATGCGTTGAACTTGAATTACAAGGGTAACTAGACCAGATATTTAATAAATACCTTACACTAAAGATCACACCGGAAAATTTTGCTCATTTATTTATGGTTAGGCAACCAAATGGCCAGAATATTAGCATTTGATAGATTATTTGTGCACCTCTCCACACAGTTTGACATGTCAAGCCAAGAGTCTCCAAACTTGAGGAAGGAGTAAAGATATTTCATCCCTCACCGCCAGCACCACTCCTCTTACAAATTACTGAATTAGCTGAGCGCTCCTCAAATCCATCAACCTTTTTCATCCACCACTCCTCTTACAAATTAGCATGGTTGTCTCTTCAGCCTATCAGCAGTACGTTTCTACCATGACTACAGCCATTCTTGATACCATCGCCACACAGAGCTGATGGATACATGAACTTATATCGTAAGAAGGGCTGAGTCGGCTGACCCGAAAAAATCAAATCTTATAAAGGAATTCTGGGACTTTAGTTACGTGAATGAAAACGAACTTTTCATCCCTACCTGTCATCGGATTTTACTCACAAGGGTTAATTTTAATCCCACCCCCACCCCACCCCCAAAAAAATAGAAACATAGATGAGTTATATTTAAAAGGAGTATCGGATCTTGCTGTAGAGACAACAGACAAAAAATGTAGCAAATATGTTGTGAAGCTGATAAATTCTTAAAACTCGGTGACAGGAATGGTTGCCGGTGATAGCAATCACAAAGCGTTGATAGCATAGAACACAAACAGTGGGAAGATGCAGACACAAGTAAGCGCGTGTAAACACTAACAATGGCAGTAAGATATCCCAAGGAACAGAAAAAAGGTAATAGGACAAATTTCAACAACAGTGACAACAAAGCATTAATCCCAAAATGATTTGAAATGGGCGTCGGTTAACATGAATCGCGGTATAGAATAGCCAATGAAGAAAGGGGGGGGGGGAGAATGAACAAGCGAGATGTTAATGAAAATGTTCTGATAAGACAATTATGGACCGTTAAAAGACACAGGTTTCTTAAAGATAAACAGGAATTATATGAGGAATATATCATAAATGGAACTGTATCACTAAAGGATGATACAAAGTTGTTACCTGAGAATCAGCACCATGATCTTCTTCATCTTCAGCTTCCTCTGTGACCACTAGCAATTAAAAAGCTAAACCAATAAGCAAACGCTAAGCAGAAAGAAAAGTGGATGACACAATTGGCAGCAAGAACAAGACGAGACTTACTCTCATTTATCCCAGCAAGGGCCAATAGTCTAGCCGCCATTTCACGATCTTCAGCATCTTGTAAAGCTCTTGCATATGCTTCATCACTTGGGAAATCAGCAGCATCCAGTTCAACATCCGGGTTATCATCCTCTTCAAATTCAGCATGAGCATGAACGTCAAAGGCATCTTCATCGTCATCGGTACCATCATATTCCTCTTCACTAAGATCATCCTCATCCTCGTGCACATAATTTTCACCTTCCCAACTTCCGTAGTCACTTCCATCGCCATGCATTCTCAACATCATGTAAGCTCTTTCCTAATCAACAGCCATTGAATCAAAAATTAATTATCACCAAGAAATCATAAAAATATCATTTTTCTCATTAATCACCTAACATAATAACAGCCCCAGTAAAGAGACTCTTGTTACTACGTTTGTTGGCTATTCCTATTATATTTGAGCAGCTAAAAGAAATCATAAGCTATCACACACCACACAAAAGAAGACTCATGAAGCCGGAAACAGTCTAACACCATTAAAATCAAATTGCTTACTGGATTTTATAGTCAGAGGTATATATAGACAAATATACTGGAACAAAGAACAAACGATTGCTGAAATTAATCTCAATTTTCAATTATTCAAATAGTCAGAACAATTAAAAACACACAGGAATCAATTTAAACGGAAACGAAGATAAGATAACATGACATCTTCTAAAACCCTAAAAAATTAAAAAACGAAAACACCAAAAACCAAATCAAGCACAGACAGACATGGAGAATGGGAAACCTGGTCTTGCAAAGTTCGTGCGAGGGCTAGATCAGCATCGACCTGACTGAGGTTGGTAAAAGGAGTTCTTGCCGTCGTCGATGAAGAAAGATGGGTTTGATTGTTGGTATCATTTTCATCCACCATAGTCGCCGCCGCCGGCGCGATTGCCGCTGTGGATTCATCGACGGCACCGTTCCGGTTAGGGTTTTCTTGGGTCTTGCCTTGTTCATTAACAGCTTTTGAGTTCTCCATCTTTCTCTCCTCCGGTTACTCTGTGAATTTTGGGAGAGAGAGATAAATGAAGTTTATGGAAATTGAATTCGTTCTTGATTAAAAGAAATAGAATTTGAATTTTACTGGGTGAGAGAGAGAGAGGGATCGGTGATGAGGCAAACGCAGACGAAATGAGATTACGTGAAGCAAAGTGATGATTAGAGAGAGAAAGCAAGCGGCCTCTGTATTGGTTTTGTGATTAATTTTTCAAAAAATAATTTTTTTTTGCTGGGTGTATTTGTATTATAAACACTCGTCAAATTAACGAATACACCCATATTTTGCATTATAGTATTACCATTTAAAAATTTTAAACATATTTATGGGTGTATTTGTATGAGTACTTTTCTCATTCCAGGTACGTTGTCAGACACGAGCTCGAAAAAATGATGAAGACCTTCCAGTAGGGTAATAATAAGACCATTTATCTACAGTGGATTCAACATCAATTTCCATTCAACACTAACTTTATTACTCCACATCATCTTCTCTTTTTTCCAACTCATCCATTCAACACTCATTCAATTTTTAGGGCAACTCCAATGGTGGGTATCAAAATCATCAAATTTTGATACCCCCTTCAAGGCCCTTGCATCTCCAATTGCAAAAAACAAAGGTAGCAAAATTTGGTGTGATCCTAACAAAGGTAGCAAATTTGCTACCTTGCTAAAGACCTCCACACTATCCCTCACGATCTGCACACGCGCAAGTAAGCAAATTTAGGGCGAGCACGTGGGCTTGTTCCCTCGTTAAAGCCAAATATTTTTATTTAAATTTTATTATTATTATTATTATTATAAGAATAAAAATATAATGATTATTTAAAATTATTCATATTTAATTATTACAAATATTTTTAATGGTTATTAAAGTTAACTGTGTGAAAATAAAAATTTGAGTTATTAATTTGATACTCCCTCCGTCTCAGAGTAAGAGTCCTACTTTCCATTTTGGTACGTCCCAGAGTAAGAGTCTTATTCCTAAAATGGCAAAGAATCTTTACTATTCACCACACTCATTCTCTCTCCTATTTTACTTTTATACTCACAACACCAATCAATTCACTATTCTCTCCCATTCATTCTCTCTCCTACTTTACTTTTACACTCACAACATTTACATCACTTTTAATATTTATTAATAAGCGTGCAAATGAGGGGTATGACTCTTACTCCGAGACGGAGGGAGTACTAGCTATTGGAGATGCTAGTACCTTTTGCTTGGATATCATAATTTGATTATGATACCATGCATTGGAGATAACAATTTGCTACCATGTGAATAGTGGTCCATAGGTATCAAAATTTGATTTTGATACCTATGGCTAAGGACCTTGCATTGGGATGCCCTTAACCCTACAATGGCTAAGGACCTTGCATTGGGATGCCCTTAACCCTACAATGGTTTGTTTAATCACCCATTCAACACCTTTCCCACTCATCATTCTGTACCCCACCACTTTAAATTTATTTTATATTCTTTATTTTTATGATTAGTAAAATAATAATAATAATAATCAATTATAATTTTAAAAAAAAATATTTCACACTTAATTATTTTTTTTGTAATTGTAATTAAATAAATATGAGGGTTTTTTGAGTGTTGAAATGGTTATTATTGGGATCCATTTCACTAAGAAGATTTTTTTTTTTTTGTTTTTTTTTTGTATCCAAATCAAATGAAACTTGCATCTATTTATAGAGGGAAAAAAATTATGAATTTTGGTGTTAAAAAAAATCATTTACTGTAAAATAATTGAGCTCAAATAATTAGGGTGAGAAATTAAATCGGAAATTCCATGAACCAATGGGGAGTTGCCAAGTGTCACAACCAGAAAAAAAGAAAAAAAAAAGACTGACCAGCGCCACACGCGCCCTTGTTGGCGCGTGTACCGCACGCGCCCCGTTGGCCCAACTGGAGCACGCCACGTGTTCGAAAATGCTGCCCCACTTTCCCATTCAACGCAGTTGAATCCGTTCAACATTTCCATCCCATTAAACACCATTGCACCCATTAAACAGCTCCCCATTTTGTTTAATCCATTCAACACCATCATTCATCTTCCATTGTACATGGTCTAAGAGCGGACGTAGAAAAATTAATTGGTTTTCTTGGAAACGTATGTGTGTGCGTAAATCACTGTGTGGTTTAGGATTTGGGAGTCTCCAACTCTTCAACATAGCTATGCTAGGCAAATGGGGATGGCGTCTTATTAATGATCCTCTTGCCTTGGTGTTGTAACGACCCAGATTTTCATAAAGTAAATAAATCCATAAAACATGGAAATACCAACAGTTGTCTTACAAAATCCAACTTAACACAGCCCAACGGCTAGTCTCCAACCATCAATTCCATAATAAATGCGGAAGCGAATTAAATGCTAAGTCTTCAAAGCCAGTACAACCACTAGCTAAATAAAATAAACCATAAAGTCTTAATATAACTGACACGGACAGCTTCATCTAGCGATCCGTCTACTTCTTCTTTAAGTCGTTACCTGAAAAAGATTATTAGAGAAAGGGTGAGCGAACAATGCTCAGTAAGTTCATACGGACTTCTCCGATAGCTAAGGAGAAGTGACCGAAAGAACGGACTCAATTGATAATTTCAAAGATCGGACATTATTTAAAATACTAACTGCATGTAACGAATGCAGTTAACTATTCAAAGATTTGTGGTCCTAATTCCATTCCGTCAATTCCAAGTTCCAAACACCTTTTCAGGGTGTCACACCTTTTCAGGGTGTTAAGTGAATAAGAGACCTTACACCTTTTCAGGGTGCTCCCTTATTTAGAGTTATCATGATAATCTAGAGTTCCACAAAGTCTAAGTTACACGTAGTCAACTAGACTTATTTCCATTAGTCCGTTTCCTAGGACCGTTTCCACATTAGTCCTTTTCAGGGACTAGTTAGTCCTTTTCAGGGACTATACAGCTACACCTGTTGCAATTAGATATAGCATACTTTCCAAAATAGTGTTCCCTAAACGAGAGCACATGCAAATTCAAATGTTCTAAGATTCCCCACGACCAAAACACGTCATAGGTAAGATATACAAAAGACGTTCATCAACGCAGAGTTCAAGCGCTATGGACCATATAGCATTCATGAAAGAATTATAGAGTTCCAATGAATAAAGAATTCAAGATACTTAGGAACGTAATCCCTTACCTTGCTAGCGTTGACTTCTAGCGGGTTCTTGCATACAATCTACAATCACGCAAAGATACTACTTTTAGGACAAGAGTAATATTTGTCCCCGTCCCCAACTTCATTTTCTATCTTTAACCTTATGAGTTTATATCTTAAACTCCTTTTTAAGGTCTTTCTTTAGTTTAGGGTTTACATTACCCTTCATAACTTTCCCAACATACCCTTAGGTTTTACGTAAAAGTCTACATTCAATCCAAGTGTCTTAAGTTGACTTAATTTCATGAAAACACTATTCACAGCGTTGACTTTTACTATTCCAGCATTGACTTTCACTATTCCAGTTGACTTTTACTATTCCAGTTGACTTTCACACACTAACACACCTAGAACAACACACACTGCACAAACACACGACACACACACTGCACACACGCACGACTCACGCACTGCACACACACGCACAAACACACACACACGAACACACACACACACACTCTGACAGTCAACAACCGCCAGCCGCCGTCGCCGCCGCCAGCCGTGGTGGTGGTGTATGCATGCACGTTTATTTTATTTCCAACTTTCTCCATTAAAGAGGTTTTCAAAGAGGTAACCTTAAACCCTAGTTTTATCAATTTAGGGTTAGGGTTCTAAGTTCGATTCTAAATTCCTAGGTGATACCCATCCCAAGAATTAAAGTTTAGAGATGAGGGAATTACCTTCGAAGGGGAAAAAGGATTGGAACTTCTTTTTCCTTCTCTCTTTCTCCTTCTTTCTCCTTCTTCTCTCTCTCTCTCGGGTCTCTCTCTCTCTCCGCCTCCTCTCTATCTTCTTTAGGGTTTTTGTTTGACACAAATTGGTAGGGAGAGAGTTTAAATACTTTGGGTTTTCCTTTTCCTATTCCAAAAAGGTTTCCTAAGGTCGACTAGATTGGGCCCCTCTTTATTAGCCCAACTCATTAATTATTTAATGAGCCCGATCGCAATATTTAATATAAAAGTATAATAATGATAATAATGGGCCAAAAAGGCCGGTTATTACACTCTTCCCTCCTTAAAAGGGTTTGGTCCTCCAAACTAAACGTACCTTAAGCAGCGAATAACTCGGGGTATGCTTCTCGCATCTCACTCTCGAGCTCCCACGTCGCTTCCCTTTCCGAGTGATTGCTCCATTGAACTTTTACGTAAGGAATCACCCTCTTCCTCAGGGTTTGATCCTTGCGATCTACTATCTTTACCGGTGCCTCGTCATAACTCAGGTTGGCACGCATCCTCAGTTGCTTGTACTCAATTGCATGGCTTGGGTCAGGAATATACTTCCTCAGCATAGATACATGAAACACGTTGTGAACTCCTGCTAAAACAGGCGGTAAAGCTAACTTGTATGCCACGGTCCCAACTCGTTCTAAGATTTCAAATGGTCCCACATATCTCGGACTCAGCTTCCCACGGATTCAGAATCTCATCACTCCCTTGGTTGGCGAAATCTTCAAAAAGACATGGTCGCCCAGTTGGAACTCTAAATCGCGCCTTCGATGATCAGCATACGATTTCTGTCGGCTTTGCGCGGTTAATAACCATTTTCTAATTTGTAGAACCTTGTCGGCAGTCACTTGCACAAGTTTTGGTCCGGTTATCTTTCTCTCACCAACTTCATCCCAACACGTCGGTGATCTACACCTTCTCCCATACAACGCTTCGTACGGTGCCATACCAATGCTAGCATGAAAACTATTATTATAAGCGAATTCTACTAACGGCAAGTGTTCATCCCAAGTTCCTTGCCAATCCAATGACGTAGCTCTCAACATATCCTCCAGCGTTTGAATAGTCCTTTCTGATTGCCCATCGGTCTGCGGTTGGAAGGCTGTACTCATTGTCAACTCGGTACCCAACGCTCCTTGCAGACTCTTCCAGAATTTTGATGTAAACCTAGCGTCTCTGTCGGACACAATCGAGACTTGTATTCCATGTAATTTTACAATCTCATCTATGTAGAGTTTTGCCAACTTTTCAAGCGAATCGCTTACCTTTATTGCCAGGAAATGAGCAGATTTGGTGAGTCGGTCAACTATCACCCCTATTGCGTTATACCCTTTCAGCGTCCTTGGCAATCCCACTACTAAATCCATCGCGATATGCTCCCACTTCCATTCGGGAATAGGCAGTGTCTGAAGCAATCCTGCCGGTATCTGGTGCTTACTTTTCACTTGCTGGCATACTAAACATCTTGAAACGAACTCAGCTATTTCTCCCTTCATATTGTTCCACCAGAATGATTCCCTAAGATTCCTATACATCTTCGTGTTCCCAGGGTGTACAGAAAATCTTGAACAATGGGCGTCTTTCAAAATTTCCCTCTTGATATTCTCATTATCAGGTACACATACTCTAGACTGATACCTCAGGATTCCATCTTCTCCTACACGAAATTCCTTCGCCTTCCCATTAGCTATACTTTCCAGTACCTTCCTTAATTCTTCGTCTCCTCCTTGAGCTTCTTTAATCATATCCATAAGCGTTGGCTGAACGCTCATTTGAGCCAAATACCCTTTCACCTTAACCTCTAGGTTAGTAATCTCCAAACGATCTCAGACATTCTTCTCCTTAGAAACCAATGTTGCTAGCGTCCCACGATTCTTTCTACTCAACGCATCTGCTACCCTATTGGCCTTACCAGGGTGATATAAGATCGTACAATCATAGTCCTTCAGCAATTCTAACCATCTCCTCTGTCTCATGTTGAGTTCTTTCTGCGTAAAGGTATACTTAAGGCTCTTATGATCCGTGAAAATCTTACATGTAACCCCATACAAGTAATGTCTCCAAATCTTTAGGGCAAATACCACTGCTGCTAATTCTAAGTCATGTGTAGGGTAATTCTTCTCATGGTTTTTCAATTGCCTGGATGCATAAGCTATCACCTTATCATTTTGCATTAATACGCAACCTAGTCCCTTAAGTGAAGCATCACTATAAACCACGAATCCTTCGGTGCCCGATGGTAGTGCAAGAACTGGTGCAGATACCAAACGTCGTTTTAATTCCTCGAAACTTATTTCACATTCATCAGACCAAACGAACTTGGCTCCTTTCTGCGTCAACTTGGTTAGTGGTAAGGACAACTTAGAGAACCCTTCCACGAATCTCCTATAATAACCTTCCAGTCCCAAGAAACTCCTTATCTCACTTACTGACGTTGGTCTCTCCCAATTTACAATGGCTTCTATTTTTGTTGGATCCACAGCAATCCCATCTTTCGACACTACATGCCCTAGGAATGCCACTTCCTCTAACCAAAATTCACATTTCTTAAATTTGGCATACAACTTTTGTTCCCGTAGGATTTGTAACACTAACCTCAAATGTTCCTCATGTTCCTCCTTAGTCTTTGAGTATACCAAAATATCATCGATGAATACAATCACACACGTATCTAAGAACTCTTGAAATATCCTATTCATCAGTTCCATAAACGCTGTCGGTGCGTTAGTCAACCCAAACGGCATCACTACAAATTCATAATGACCATATCTAGTTCTAAAATCCGTCTTTGCTACATCTTCCCTTTTTACCCTTAGTTGGTGATAACCAGATCTCAAATCTATCTTGGAGAAGTAACATGTTCCACGAAGCTGATCGAACAAGTCATCAATCCTCAGCAACGGATACTGGTTCCTTACCGTCACACGATTCAATTCCCTATAGTCGATGCACAACCTCATCGTCCCATCCTTCTTCTTTACGAATAAGACCGGTGCGCCCCATGGCGAAACACTTGGTCGAATCAATCCTTTGTCCAGCAATTCTTGTAGTTGCTCCTTCAATTCCTTTAGTTCTAGGGGAGCCATTCTATACGGTGCCCTCGATATTGGTGTAGTTTCTGGTACCAAATCGATGGAAAACTCAACTTCTCTTTCAGGTGGTACCCCAGGTAAATCTTCTGGAAACACGTCCTTGAAGTCTTTGATCACTGAGAGTGATTCTATAATTACCTCCCTGGCATCAGTGGTACTCACGTATGCCAGAAATCCTCCACATCCCTTTCTTAGCATCCAACGCGCCTTCATAACTGAAATGATGTTCGATGGAGCCTTAGGTCTCGTACCTTTAAAGCAACACTCTTCTCCAGAAGGTAGATTAAATTTAACCTCCTTTCTAAAGCAATCTATATGAGCATGATAGGCTGCTAACCAATCCATCCCTAAGATCACATCAAACTCATCCATCTTCAAACTAATAAGGTCGACTTCGAACTTCCTACCGTTCAATTCTAAGGGGCATCTTTTAAACACAGATGTAATTGAAATCGAGTCTTTAGTCAAAGTATCTACTACTAATGAATGTTCTAGTACTTCATGGATCAATTTCATTTTGTTTGCTAGATGAGTGCTTATTACAGAATGAGTAGCGCCAGAATCAATCAATGCAAGAACATTACGAGAGTAGAGTTGTACCGTACCTGCCACGAGATCATTAGTTGCGCGTGCATCCTTAGCTGTTATAGTGAAGACACGTCCATTACCTCCACCTTTTCCTTTATTGTCGTCCTTTGCTCCTTTGGCCTTGTTGTCCCTCCTTGGTTCCGGGCACTTCCAATGGGGATGTCCCATCTTGTCACAATTGTAGCATTTCTTCTCCTTGTACCAGCACCCCTCAGTCTTATGCCTCCCATCACATACTTGGCATTTCACATCTGAGCCTTGCCCTTTGGCATCTTCTCTTTTTCCATCTCTACGGCTTCCTTGACCTTTATTAGGGTACTTGTTAGCCGTACCATCCTTCTCACGATCATCACTCGTCTTGCGCTTGTTATCCTCATTCTTATTCCAGCTTCCTTTGGTAGGTTCCTTTTCAGTCGTCTTCTTCCTTTCATCCTTCTTGTTCCGATAATTGTCCGCTTCAGTTTCCACGATCTTAGCTCAGTCCAACACCTGATCATACGTTGGAAACATCAGTGGGGTAATTCTGTAGCGGATTCGGTCACTCAGACCAAGTTCGAACTTCCGGGCCTTTTGCTCATCATTATCGAAGAACGCCGGAGCAAACTCTAGCAGTTCTGTGAACTTCTCGCAATACTCGTCCACAGTCATCCTTCCTTGGGTTAGAGTCATGAACTCTGCCACCTTAGCGTTTCGAACGCTCATTGAGTAATACTTTGCATAGAAAATGCGCTTGAATCCATCCCAAGTAAGCGCAGCATCACCACGAGCCGTAGCAGCTCTCTTCTCTCCTTCCCACCATTTCAGGGCTTGTCCCCAAAAGATAAAGTTTCCACATTAATTCCAGGTTCTAGCCATTTACTAGGCTACATTCATTCATTAGAGGTCAATTCACTAGACCTATTACCATACACAATTGGCCATCAAATCATGCCAATTACTTCTATAGTTAACTACTACCATGAAGTCCTTCACAGTTTTGTTTCAGCCATTCCACTATACCAAAACTATTTCCACTTGGCCGTTTTCATGAGCCAAACTTTCTAATTAAGGTCTTTTCTCGACCTACACTTCTTGTTCTACTAGATCACATTCCATAATTAGACATAACGGATAACAAAGGTCAATTACTAATGGGTAACTTTAATACTTTTATTAAATGAAACTTCCAAAATCCAATAGTTAAGAAAGAAAAATTCTAACTAAACTTCTAACTATAACTACTTACTAATACTATGAAAGAAACAAAAGAATATCCAACTTCTACTTTTTCTTCAAAGGTTCGCATTTTTCCTTGGTCTTCCCCTAGGTCTTCCACTAGGGACCTTGGGTGCCTTCTTCGAACCTCTGGGCCTTCCTCTAGGCCTACGAACAGGTACCTCTACTATCTCTTCATCATCCTCAACAAGCATTGGGGCAGCTTCATTGCCCTCCATGTTAACCTCCATTTCCTCGGCTTCTCTTCCTCGACTACCACGTGTTCCTCAATTAGCTTTCCTGCCCTCTTTCCACTCCTTTCCATTAGAGTGGTTGCCAACTGCGGGTCTACCTCCTTCAATGCAAAGTAGTAGCTTCGTACATCATCACATAATATATCAGCCCACTCTCTAAATCCCATTAGTTCTTCCTTTCTTTCCTTTAATTCCTTGCTAGTGTCTCTTAGTGCTTTTTCTGCAAGCAGCCACTTATTCAAGGTAATCCTTCCCTTAGCTTGTTCCTTCTTCAGAGTCTTGTTCAATTTCCTTATCCGAAGAGAGTGCCTCTTAACTACTTTGGTCACGTTCTTGCCTAACGAGTTCATCTTCAAGTTCTTCTCAACTTCGTTCATGACCTACAACCATGACATTACCACAAATAGTGACCATAATCTTAATGATATAAATGATTACCAAAATATCTTTTAAACACCAACACAATGCATCAATGTATTACTTAAGGTTCATTCATAAGTATTTCTTAGGATCCCTAAATTGATTCCAGATTCTTTCTCAAAATAGAAGGTTCCCAATTTAAAAGTTTCCCAAAATAGAAAGTTTCCTAAAATAGAGAGTTTCCTAAAATAGAAAATTCTACCTTAAGCAATCCTAGTACTCCTAGAATGCTCAATCAAGCCTATTCAATATCAGAGTTTCCTATCCCTTAAGTTCTAAAACCTTAGCTCTGATACCAACTGTAACGACCCAGATTTTCATAAAGTAAATAAATCCATAAAACATGGAAATACCAACAGTTGTCTTACAAAATCCAACTTAAACAGCCCAACGGCTAGTCTCCAACCATCAATTCCATAATAAATGTGGAAGCGAATTAAATGCTAAGTCTTCAAAGCCAGTACAACCACTAGCTAAATAAAATAAACCATAAAGTCTTAATATAACTGACACGGACAGCTTCATCTAGCGATCCGTCTACTTCTTTAAGTCGTTACCTGAAAAAGACTATTAGAGAAAGGGTGAGCGAACAATGCTCAGTAAGTTCATACGGACTTCTCCGATAGCTAAGGAGAAGTGACCGAAAGAACGGACTCAATTGATAATTTCAAAGATCGTATTTAAAATACTAACTGCATGTAACGAATGCAGTTAACTATTCAAAGATTTGTGGTCCTAATTCCATTCCGTCAATTCCAAGTTCCAAACACCTTTTCAGGGTGTCACACATTTTCAGGGTGTTAAGTGAATAAGAGACCTTACACCTTTTCAGGGTGCTCCCTTATTTAGAGTTATCATGATAATCTAGAGTTCCACAAAGTCTAAGTTACACGTAGTCAACTAGACTTATTTCCATTAGTCCGTTTCCTAAGACCGTTTCCACATTAGTCCTTTTCAGGGACTAGTTAGTCCTTTACAGGGACTATACAGCTACACCTGTTGCAATTAGATATAGCATACTTTCCAAAATAGTGTTCCCTAAACGAGAGCACATGCAAATTCAAATGTTCTAAGATTCCCCACGACCAAAACACGTCATAGGTAAGATATACAAAAGACGTTCATCAACGCAGAGTTCAAGCGCTATGGACCATATAGCATTCATGAAAGAATTATAGAGTTCCAATGAATAAAGAATTCAAGATACTTAGGAAAGTAATCCCTTACCTTGCTAGCGTTGACTTCTAGCGGGTTCTTGCATACAATCTACAATCACGCAAAGATACTACTTTTAGGACAAGAGTAATATTTGTCCCCGTCCCCAACTTCATTTTCTATCTTTAACCTTATGAGTTTATATCTTAAACTCCTTTTTAAGGTCTTTCTTTAGTTTAGGGTTTACATTACCCTTCATAACTTTCCCAACATACCCTTAGGTTTTACGTAAAAGTCTACATTCAATCCAAGTGTCTTAAGTTGACTTAATTTCATGAAAACACTATTCACAGCGTTGACTTTTACTATTCCAGCATTGACTTTCACTATTCCAGTTGACTTTTACTATTCCAGTTGACTTTTACTATTCCAGTTGACTTTCACACACTAACACACCTAGAACAACACACACTGCACAAACACACGACACACACACTGCACACACGCACGACTCACGCACTGCACACACACGCACAAACACACACACACGGACACACACACACACACTCCGACAGTCAACAACCGCCAGCCGCCGTCGCCGCCGCCAGCCGCCGCCGCCGCCGCCAGCCGTGGTGGTGGTGTATGCATGCACGTTTATTTTATTTCCAACTTTCTCCATTAAAGAGGTTTTCAAAGAGGTAACCTTAAACCCTAGTTTTATCAATTTAGGGTTAGGGTTCTAAGTTCGATTCTAAATTCCTAGGTGATACCCATCCCAAGAATTAAAGTTTAGAGATGAGGGAATTACCTTCGAAGGGGAAAAAGGATTGGATTTTCTTCTTCCTTCTCTCTTTCTCCTTCTTTCTCCTTCTTCTCTCTCTCTCTCGGGTCTCTCTCTCTCTCCGCCTCCTCTCTATCTTCTTTAGGGTCTTTGTTTGACACAAATTGGTAGGGAGAGAGTTTAAATACTTAGGGTTTTCCTTTTCCTATTCCAAAAAGGTTTCCTAAGGTCGACTAGATTGGGCCCCTCTTTATTAGCCCAACTCATTAATTATTTAATGAGCCCGATCGCAATATTTAATATAAAAGTATAATAATAATAATAATGGGCCAAAAAGGCCGGTTATTACAGGTGTGTCGTGTTTTACAAGCAAAATATTTTTCTAATGATACTTTTTAAAATGCCCAACTTGGGCAAAAGCCTGAGCTATGTTTGGCAGAGTATAATGGAATCTCAAGATCTAGTTCGAAGATGGAAAATTGGGGATGGCAGGAGTATACGGGCTCTACGTGATCCTTGGATTCGAAATGACGATTCATTCTATATACAAAAACCTTTACTACCGCTACCACCTGGTTTACGTGTCCATGATCTTTTTGCTCCTGAACATAAAATCTTGCATACCACTCGGATAAGTATGATGTTCAGCCCTGAGGATACCCAATCAATCCTGAACATAAAATCTTGCACCTCTTCATCAATTGCCCTGTTGCAGAAGATACATTGACTGCTTTGAGTTTGTTTCACCCATGCCTGCTACCATTACAACAAAATTATCCTTTCCTTGTTGGTTTTTTTGAATTGCTCACTCTACTGCCTAAGGAGACCCTTCCTCTTTTTGCCATGGTCCTGGATACTTTGCGGAAGGAAAGAAATAAAAGGTTGTGGAGACAATCTATGAGACCTTCGGATATTCTACTTAGGGAAGCAAAAACTGTAATTGAAGACTACAAGGTACGAATTTGAACACCATCTTCTGCATCTGGTATAAGTTGTCCCTGTTGGCACCCTCTTAAGCTAGGTTTCTATCTGGAACGGAGATTATAGGCATGGGTCAATGTTGGGATTTTGGCTCAAATTCTAATCCAAATTGGATTGTGAAAATCATGCGTAGGAATTTATTTCCTAATTGGACATGAAGTGAGAAGATTGTTTCCTAATGCAAGTAGGAGAGGAATTTGTGAGTCCTTATGGGTGTAGGACAAGGATTCCTTATTGTACTAGGAAATAGTTTTATTTGAAGCCTTTATAAAGGGTGTGAGGGCTATTATTTTGTGTGTGCCTTGGTGGTGCCAAGAGGGGCTTCCCTTAGGGGAGAGCAAGAGGAAGAGGGGATTAGTGGGTGTGCCTCCCCTATACAAATAGGCTTCACCAATATGGGTTCATTGTGTGTGTATTTTCAAGAATGTTGAGAAGGAGAGATACCTCCATTCTTGTAATACCAATTTGAGAGAGTAGTGAGTCTTTGCGAGTTTCTTGAAGAAAACTCGCCATCTTGTAATTCCATGATATTATAGTGAAAAGTTGATCGATTTGGACGTAACCCATTGATGTTGGGGTGAACCACGTTAAATCTTGTGTCTTGTTCTTGTTTTGTGTGCATGGGTATTTTGTTATCTATTATTGCGATTTCTCTTATTAGTGAGCGATCCCAACAGTCAAGTGCTGAGAGACGATGTCGGGCTCTTTGTTGCTGCTCAGGCCTCAGTAATTCTTGGGCGTCCTAAAGTTGCAGAAGGGGAGGGGTTAAGTTTAGGCCAAAATATGTTTAGCTGCCTTAAGTTTACACCAAATCCCACTTTGCCACCTCGAACGAAATTTGTCCCAGATTGGTACCCAATGTTAAAATTATCTCACTTTGCCACCCAGACCTTAACGATTGTTAGAAATTTAACAGAATATGTAACGAATAGACTAGTATGTAATGATTATTACTTTTTAAGGGTCAAAATGCAAAGTTTTAAATATAAAGTACTAAAAATTTATTTCTTTTTTCCAAATAATTAACATTATCTTAAATTTGCTATAATTAATATTTCTTGAAAATAATACTAATTTTTAAGCAAAAATAATTTTTTTTAAATAATATATATTTTTTTAAATAAAAAGTTGACATTTTCAGATGTCCCTTAAAAAAAATTGGACACTCATTTAGGGACAGAGGTAGCACTATTTTTTTTGGTGGCAAATATTCATATATAATCTTGTATTCTCTTTCCAAACATTTAGCTTTGCACGTATAAAGAGACCGGTGTTTTTTTTTTTTTAAAAAAATATTTAGGGACAAAGTTATGGTAAAAAAAAGACACTCATTTTGGGACGAAGATTTATTGAAAATAGACGGTCATTTAGGGACAGAGGGATTATAATGTTTTATTTTTTAAAACATAAAATTCTTACAAATATTACCATTTAAAAGTTTTATTTTATATTTTTGAAAAATATAAATAAAACATAACTATGTTTTTTAGAAAAAAAAATCTTTATTTTTTAAATAATTTTATTTAAGAAAATAAAAAAAACCGCACTAAATTTTTATTTTAAAAAAAATTGCTTAAAAATTAGTATTATTTTCAAGAGATATTAATTATAGCAAATTTAAGATAATGTTAATTATTTGAAAAAAAGAAATAAATTTTTAGTACTTTATATTTAAAACTTTGCATTTTGACCCTTAAAAAGTAATAATCATTACAAACTAGTCCATTCGTTACATATTCTGTTAAATTTCTAACAGCCGTTAAGATTTGGGTGGCAAAGTGGGATAATTTTAACATTGGGTACCAATCTGGGACAAATTTCGTTCGATGTGGCAAAGTAGGATTTGGTGTAAACTTAAGGGGGCTAAACATATTTTGCCCTCAAGTTTACTTGCAGCTATGGAATGGGCCATTGAACTAGGGTATGAAAGGTATAGTTTGAGGTCGATTCGAAAATTGTATATGATGGCGTAGTAACATTCAGTCATGGCCTCATTGAACTGGATGCTATTCTCCAAGCTTGCCGAGGCGTTCTAAGTACTCATAATCTTTTCTCCGTTCATTTAGTCAAATGTTGTGCCAATATATAGGCCGATGTGTGAGTGTTAATGCAATCTTTGATTTTTTTGAAAAATGAAAATGTTTTTAATTAAAAAAATTACTATTCGCTAAATGACGCAAACGAAAATAAGAAATTGATTAACAAGAATACTCATTTATGATTGTCATAAAATTGATAAAAGAAAATATATCTCTTAAACAAAATAGACAGATATACATTCATTTTAAGTGAAGGAAATATAGAAAATATTTGTTTAAAATAGCAAACCAAAAAATCAATTGCATTCACAATAGTAGTAAGAAAAGAGAAGACACTCCGCAAATCCGGATGCTCACCACAAATATTAAGAGTATTTTCATTTCTTACGTTACAACAATGACACTTCCAATCTAAATCTTGAGATGTTCGGATTCCACTCTAAGTAAAACTTCGACACTATCTCAATCGGGCATTTAAAAAATCCTCATTCAGACAATATTTTTGCTCTGAGCACTCACTATGCTTGAGAAGCCGGGTTGACGAGAAAACGGTCGTTATACATCTTAAAATCAATGAAACATTCTTGTGCAATAATGGTAATCTCTACATGTGAGATAATGTAAGATTCGCTGCAATTGCAAGATTAAAAAACAATAAATAAACTATCAAACAAACAAAGGCTCTCAATGAAAAAGAGAAATCAACGACTCTCGATGAATGAGATAACATTTATAACAAATCGAGTGTTAACGTTGTTGGAAAAATTATGCATTAGTGTGATTGAGAAATTGATTTTCTCTTGTTCAAATATAATCCAAAGTGTAACTTTTTGGGTTTGTGAAAAGTTAACCTCCAATTGACTTTAAGTTTGGGCTGTTACAAGTAAAAAATTGTTATCTTATTGAATAACCCATTATTCTTGTATTGATTTCTCTAGTTAAATTGGAGAGTTATTTTTTTGAATGTAACAAGTATGTCATAATGGGATGGTTAGGTTGTGAAGATTAATGCTAGTTATTCTTAACTTTCCTACAAAAGTCTCTTTGTTTTTTAGAGGTTTTGAGTAGTGAAAAGCAGTAGACAGAAAATTTTCAAGAGTTGTACTCTAAAATTGATAGAGATAAGGAAAACTTTAGAGCTTAGGAAATTCTTCTTGGTTTCTTTGTTGTTCTTGTTGGTGATATAGTCTAAGCATGGTTCAATTCGCCGGGAGGCTCAAGTGCGGAGTTACACCCGGTCCGTCCGTTCTATCCTGGGAGAGACTAACGTCTCTCAAGCACTCGTGAAGCAGGAGACGAATTAGTTTTAAGGAGAGTGTTATCAATACATTGCTCGGACACAATTCCTTCAAATTCGGTTTCGTTGTTTTAACTTTCATGCTCTCAATTTCATATTTTTTATTGTATTTTAATATGTTGTAATTGTTTTTTTTTCAATATACAAGATTTTGTCCAACAAACGTAAACAACAACGCAATTGTCTGTAATCTCAACATATTGAGATTACACAAATTGTGTTGTTGAAGAATTGACAATGGACGAAGACGATATGTTTTGGAAAAAATGCAAAAAAGTACCTCAATTACACACTTTGTGCGACTATAATACCTTAAGTCATTTTTGTTGCAAGATAAATATCTCAATTGAACACTTTGTGCAGTGGAGGTCATTATTACTAACTCTGTTAATTTTTCACCGTTAAATAATCATGTGCCATGCACTTGACTACAATTTTATGGGTAAAATAGGAAAATGATTGTTGGTCCCAGAGGGCAACAAGGATATAGAACCGCTAGAGGGGGGTGAATAGCGGTTTCAACTTTTTTGAAAATACCCTTATAAAATTCAACCGAGTACCTATCAGTTTGGCCAACTGCGGTTCAAAGCAATAAAAACCGAACTAATAAAATGCACATCAGATATTTGCGGTTTGGCCAAAGTGGATAGATAAAGAATTGAGCGGTTTGACTGGGTTGATAAACACTATGATGCACAAGATAATTAGAGCTTGAAGATCAAAGAAAAATACAATTCATTTTTTGAATCATATCTTAGATGAACTAGTGAGAAACCACAAACATAAAATTAAAGAATACAACAGAAAATAAAAATCAAACACACCAATTTGGAGAGGTTCGTTCTTAAATGAATTACGTCCTCTACCTAGATGGTTAGTCTAGAATTTTCTAATAGCTACTAGACTTGTATTAATTTAGAGGATCTTTTACATGATTACAAAGATGAATCTAAACTCTAAACATACAATCTAACCTATCAAAGCTATTCTAACAACCGGTGTTTTCGAAAGGTATAATCTATATGATCATACAATTCGGGTGTGTGTGTGGGAAATAAATCAAATGCTGTAAAGATCTAAATGATGTTGAGCATAAGAAAACTTTTAGTGTACAAGGCTGAGTATGAATGGATGAATGACTGAAGCTTTGATGAAGAATTCTAGGTTTGATAAGGAGATCTATGAAGGTTTGAATTTCTGGGGAAAATCTTTTAAGCAAACTTGAACACTTGGGAATTTTCTCTCTTGAAGCTCAGCAACCTTCATTGTTTAGAAATGAAGGCTATTTATAGTAAGAGCATTCTTGTGACCGTTGGACAAAGATTTGATTCAAATCTTGAAGGTGCAGCTGCTGTCAAAATCCCATTGGTCGAGCTGTCATTTTCGTCATTTGTTTTTTCTTGATTAGTCTATCGGCGTTGTAGTATGAATGGTTTGATTAATGATATTTGAATGTTATAATTTGTGTAGAGATTGGATGATTTCGTTGAGGAGAGTTTGAGAGGATAATGAGAGAGAGAGAGATAGAGAGAGAAAGTTTGTTTCTCAAGAATGAATTAAAGAATTTTATTCATCAATGAGCTATGCTTTGGTTTATATACAACTAGCTTGACACCCGTGCGATGCACGGTTTTTTTAGTTTCTTGCAAAATTTCACATTCATAAAAATATTATAAATCCTTACCGCAAGAAATATTAAGCTACCTTAATAAAAGTAAAACTAACTTTGATTTATAGTTACAGTACTAAAATTGCATTAAAATCGTTAAAATCAAATAATAACCTCAGTGTATTCAAAATTTGAAATTAACATGAGCAAGATTTTGTGATTTTTTTGTGCCCCTAGTATTAGAAATGAGTTTTTTGCAAAAGTGACGTGCGTACTTTGTGCAATATATCAATTTGACTCGCGTACTTTGGAAACATCAAACGTGGGTTGCGTACTTAATGTTTTTAAAATTTTGATACCACTTTTTTGACACCCGTTAGAAACATAACGGGACTTCCATAACTTCCGGCAAACTCCATAAATTCCGGCCACCTCCATTTTTTCCGGCAAACTCCATAAATGTGGGTTGCGTACTTGATTTGTGAATATACTACTGGATCGTCCCTTCTATTCCAGTTTCCAAGCGCAAATAAGTAGTTGTTCGATGAGAGTGTTATAGATCATATGCATAATTGCAGGAAATAGAACTTTTATTTGAGCATATATCTATGCGGAAGTAACTGGGCTGGGATGTATCAAATAGTGGGTGGAATGATAAAGACATGATAGTTTCGTTTCAGAGAGTCCAGACTGATTACTGATGAGACCGAGCCTTTCAGACAGGACAAAACCCGGTCTAACCGGTTCGACCAAAGCTCGCCCGGCCCGGACCGGAATCCAGAAGACCGAACCGGTATAGCCCGCGGACAAACAAGCCCGAGATCCGATCTCCCTCCCCGGAGACCATGACTGAGACGACTCTGCCTCCCGCTACTTTAAAGGTCCCGTGTTGTTCACTCAACCACCTGCCCGGAGTCCGCATGGCCCCACTGGCACAGACGTACAACGGACCTCAATTATTCGTACCTGACACACCATAACGGTTGGTGGTGGAACCATGCTTCCCTGACAAACACGCCACCTTCCCAGCCACTCTCCTGACCGATCCGCTGGAGACTCGCCACGTGTCCATCCAGTACCAGGGTAGTTAGTACCTTGTGCAGGTTCTTTTCCCTTGGTCATATATATACTTCTTTCCGCTCCTATGAGAAGGTACGTGCTCTACCCTATTCACACACACAAGGTCTTCATTGAACCTGCTCCTTAGGTTTTCCTCAGAGATCTTACTCTCACACCCGAGGGCCTAAGCCGGATTCCAACCCGGCCTTGGTCTTAACGGTGTTCTTGTTTGTGTTGTGATCAGGATCAAGAGACAGCCAAATTGGAGTTCTATCTCCGTGACCCCAGAATCTTAGGGCGTCATCAGTGGTTCCATTGCCGGGAAACGAAAATCTTCCTAGTGCAATCTTTTCATTTCATTTGCTTTTCCAGTCTAGTTCGATTCAAAATTCCCTTTTGCAAATTGTCAAGTCAAGCTCCGTTTAAATCATTCCTCTGTTTTTACGGTTCTTAAAGTCTATTCGATTCTCTCTCTAGATTCCTGATAGCCAAAGCTCTTACAATGACTGGAAAGGAAATCATAAACCCAAACGCTATCCCTTCGAAGCAAATGCCTCAAGGATCCGTCCTTGCTAGGCTGGGAGAGAGGACGCCTAGTGGCAACTCGTACACTCCCTCTCAAAGAGCCAGGAGAGAGGCAGATCTGAGGAATCAAATTGAGACCTCACGAGCCCTCAAAGCTCAAAAAACTCCCGTCACTCCCCTTACTCCTGATCAAATCCAAAAGAAAATCCAGATCCTGACAGACAGGCAGAATCTGGTAGCGGAAGGACTACAGTTGAATCTAGCCCTGGAAGAGCTGTTTAATGCCGAGGCCAATGCTGGAAGTGTTGGTAGTGGTGCCCTAGGCACGTTTAATAAACGTTGTAATTGTTATCATTTATTTCATATCAATAAAGAGATGTTTTTGATTATTATTGTTGTTCATGTTTACTTATAATAATCCCCGTCCCTAGTACTTGTTAAGAACTAGTATAAAGGCTAAATGATCATGGGATGATCATGTTAGATTTATGGGTACTTGTTTAGAACAAGGTACTGGACATGACCCGCTTTATGAGATTTATGTCATGGTCTATGTCATACATATATCTCATATTAGTTATGTCATTTGAATCCTTAGACATGAAGTTATTATAGTCTTCCACTTGATGAACATTATGTTTGACATATTCAAACGCTACCTTTAACCGGGAAGTTATAAAGGGTATGATTGGCATAATCGGATTCACGTAGGGAAGAATAATAAGCTAAATGGATTTGTCCCTCCTCGGAGAGATGTCAAGCTTGGGCCTCTCGTAGGAATGATGTTGATGAAATGTTCGGCCGGACTCAAATGAATTGATTGGATCAATGTCATTTGGATTATCAACATAGTCGGAATCGAGAAAGTATTGAACAAAACAAGTTGACTGTTTGACCATGACTTGTGTTCAATGACATCGTGGACAAAGGGGTTGTGACATATTCTAAAGGAATGCGAACTTGTATCTAGTTATACTATTTGGGTAGGTATGACGGTTTGCTAGAACCTAATCATATCTTATGGGATCATGTTTGAGCTCATTGCCAACTTAGTATAATCCTAGAGGGTCACACACAATAGAACGAATCTTTAAAAGGACTACATTGGAATTTTGGAAATTCTGGACTTTCTGGGAAGTGGGCGACCGCACATTCTGGACTGGGCGGCCGCACACTTAGCCAAATTTTGTACCAGTTTTGTTTCAGATAGTTGTGCGACCGCACAGAGGGTTTTGGGCGGTCGCACAGTACTGTCGGGTGGCAGATTCCTAATTTGATTAGGAAACGAATTTTGGACGGATTTTGACACAAGTTTCCTATTTGGAATAGGTCATACTTGCGTATAAAGGACCAAATTCGGCCAGCACTCAATACCAATGATTTTGTGAGTCTCAAAGAGTTTGAGAGAGGGTTTATTTTGTTCCAAGACATTCTTGGTTGAGGAACAAAATAATACACAAAAATAAATTCCATATAGTTCTTTTGATTGTGAAAAAGTGTTTCACAATTTGGTCTAGCAACCAAGATCAAAGAAGCTCCTTTGATATTCGTTCGAAGTGTGGATACCGCTAGAGGGTGAAAATCATCATCTTCAAAGTTCGTGTTCAAGCTTTGTGATCGTGATCAAGTCTTCAAACCTCCACCAAAGACCAAGAGAATTTGATAGCCATCAAGGGTTAGTTTATTCCTTTATTCTTATGTTGTATTTGATTTAATCATATGAACGGATCCATGGCTTTGGGTTTCTTAAATTTTAAATGCTAAATTCCGCTGCGCATGTTATTGGAAACCCAACAGTGGTATCAGAGCCCCGTTCATGTTGATTATTTCAATACCTAGATCATGTTATGTGTATATAAATTGTTTATGTGCCTTGCATGATTTGAATATTGGAATATATGTTGTTTATGTGTTTTTGATTTTATGTGGTTTATTGTTTTGCAACTTTAATCGCACGATTCAATCGCAATAAATAAATTATGGTGGATTCAGAATTGTTGATTATTAATTTTTGATTGGATCAAAGTTTTAATAATCGGGAAAAAACGATTTTGAGACAAAAATTTCGAACTTTGAAAATTCTGCACATTCTGATGGTACTGGGCGACCGCACAAGACGCCTTGGGCGGCCGCACAGTTTTGGGCGACCGCACAAGGGTTTTTGGGCGGCCTCACAAGTTGATCAGAAGGTCTGATTTTGGTTGAAAACCAGAATCTGGAATTTTTCGAAAGATTCAACAAAACCAGTAACAGAACCAGTCCAGACTTGCAGATCTGGAATGGGTTTTGGGTAGTTGGTTTGTGTGTGGATTTTGGGGTTTGATTTTCCTATTTGTTTTAGTCTTGTGATTCTAAGATTGGTTCAAGGTTTGGATGGCTAATCTGCGTTCATCGAGATTGTGTTTCCCAAACTTGATCGCAATCAAAGTTTCAAAGATAAAACGAAGTTAGAATTATGAAGAGTTCATAATTGCTAAAATTGAGAAACAAAGTTCTTGATTCAATGATTGGAGATCCATGTGGAATTGTGAATGCAATTGGCCTACGTTCATCGAGACCATCTATTGCTTAGTTTCGGCCACATGGACTACTTTCTTGGTTTCTTGAATTAGTGCGGGATTGTGGTTGCCTAATGGCTTAGTTCGACCGCGCTTCTTGTTGTCTTGATTTGGAGATAATAACCAAAGTTGAAATAGTCTCATCCTCATAATTATAGAGAAACTAATGACACATAAATATCATGCTTAAATTAATGGAGATTAATTTAGTGTCTAAACTTGATGTGTAACATGTTTATATTATGTGCTCATAAATGTGTTATATGCTATATGTGATGAACCTTCAAAGAAAGTTTTAAGTCTTTTATTGCCATGCCATGATTAAAACACTTGTTAGTACATGAGTAATTTTAATGTAGATTCGCCCTAGCGAGGTGCATTAAATTTGTTTATGTATGAGCAAGATAGATAATGTGGGCACGCCCTAGCGGGACACATTAACTATGCGTTTAAAATGGTTAGACTTAATTGGGCGTCAAAACAGTTTTGGGCCTAGGCAAAGATGAGGTTTAACATGCTTTTTGAAATTGGATTTCTTAAAGAATCTCATAAAAGGAACTAAGAGTCATATGAGATATGATTGACAAGAGTTGTCTACCTAATTAATTTGATTTTGTGTAATCCGCCTTAGCGGACTTGAAATTAAATTAAAGTTGGATCTTAACCCATTTAAATTATATTATACATTGGATGTATATGAAGGTTATATAATTTAGTGGGAGTATTTTGTTTGAAAATACATTATTTATCTCTTTAATGAAAATCGGTACTTATTAAATTTTGAAAATTTTGCATATTTGTTGATATTGACTAATAACACTCAATCAATGTCGTTGCGATCGATCCTTGAGAAGGATAAGCTCGAAGAGAATGGTACTAACTTTATGGATTGGATCCGAAGCATAAGAATCGTTCTTATGCAAGAAGATAAGTTGTACATTCTCGATAGGCCTCTCCCTGCTGAACCACCGCCTACTGCCCCTAGGGTAGAAAGAGACAATTACAAGAAACATCGTAATGATTCTAGAGATGTAAGTTGTCTCATGCTTGCTGCTATGTGTTCAAAACTCCAACAAAGTTTGGAACATTTGGAAGCCTATGAGATAGGCGTGGAGTTGAGAACCATGTTTCAAGAGCAAGCTAGGCAAGAGAGGTACAAGACCATTGTTGCATTCACTACTAGTAAAATGAATGAAGGGCAACAAGTGAGTCCTCACTTTCTTAAAATGAAAGGTTATGTAGAGCACCTTGAGAAACTTGGCTATCCAATCCCATTGGAGCTAGCCACGGATCTCATTCTTAATTCATTGCCTAAAAGTTATAATCAGTTTGTAATGAATTATAACATGCATGGAATGGATAAGAATCTCTCTGAGTTGCATGGGATGCTCAAAACTGCAGAGATGAAAATTGTGGAGAAAGGTTCTCCCGTGCTCTTGGTTCATGATGGGAAGAAGCCTGGTGCCAAAGGCAAGGGTAAGGCAAAAGTTGTCAAACCCAAAATAAGCAAGGCAAAGGTTGCCAAGGCTTCTGAGGCAAAACCCGATTCACAAAAGGATACAATCTGTTTCCATTGTCAAGAAATTGGTCATTGGAAACGTAATTGCAAGGCTTTCTTGGAAGAGCAAAAGAAGAAGAAGAGCAGCAAGGCTGCGTCGACTTCAGGTATCTATATGATAGATATTCTCCTTTCTACCACTGATTCTTGGGTATTGGATACCGGATGTGGTTCTCACATTTGTCTAAATGTGCAGGGATTAAAGAATAGGAGACTGCTTAAAGAAGGTGAAGTAGATCTACGTGTGGGGAATGGAGCAAGAGTTGCTGCATTAGCCGTAGGGACTTATGAAGTCACTTTACCTTCCGGATTAATTCTTGTTTTGAACAATTGTTATTATGTTCCGGATTTAAGCAGAAATATTATTTCAATTTCTTGTTTGGATAATGAAGGTTTTAAGTTTCTTATTGAGTATAAGAAATTTTCTATTTATTTAAATGATGTGCTTTATGGTATTGCTAATTTATTTAATGTCCTTTATATCTTGGATGTCAAGAATGAAAATAATGTCTATCATGTAAATAAGAAATCTAAACCTAATGATGTAAATAATACTTATTTGTGGCATTGCCGTCTTGGTCATATTAATGAGAAGCGTATCTCAAAACTCCATGGGGACGGACTTTTGGGTTCATGTGACTTAGAGTCATATGATACTTGTGAGTCTTGTCTTCTTGGAAAAATGACTAAGACACCTTTTACCAAGTTGGGTGAAAGGGCAAGCGACTTATTGGGGTTGATACATTCCGATGTATGCGGACCATTAAGTAGCAATGCTAGGGGAGGATTTCAATACTTCATAACCTTC
This sequence comes from Campanula takesimana, assembly GCA_026119855.1. Lineage (NCBI taxonomy): Eukaryota > Viridiplantae > Streptophyta > Magnoliopsida > Asterales > Campanulaceae > Campanula > Campanula takesimana. The sequence goes on from JAOWBW010000947.1 coordinate 343,579, forward strand.
ACTGATGATTATAGTAGATTTGGGTATATTTAACTAATGAAACATAAAAGTGAAGCATTTGAGATATTTAGAATATTTCAAAATGAAGTAGAAAAACAACTTGGCAAAAGTATAAAGGCACTTCGATCAGATCGAGGTGGTGAATACTTAAGTCAAGAATTTGATGATCATCTAAAGAATTGTGGAATAGTTTCACAATTGACTCCACCTGGAACACCACAATGGAATGGTGTGTCCGAGAAGAGGAATCGGACTTTGTTAGACATGGTTCGATCAATGATGAGTCAAGTTGATCTTCCAATATCCTTTTGGGGTTACGCTCTAGAAACCGCTGCTTTCACACTAAATCGTGTTCCAACTAAATCAGTTCAAAAGACTCCATATGAGATGTGGAGCGGAAAGAAGCCTTGTCTATCTTTCATGAAGATTTGGAGTTGTGAAGTTTTTGTCAAAAGACTTATCTCAGACAAACTTGCACACAAATCTGATAAATGTATTTTCGTGGGATATCCAAAGGAAACTAAAGGATATTACTTTTACAACCGAGAGGACAACAAAGTGTTTGTTGCCCGAACTGGTGTCTTTCTAGAGAAAGAGTTTCTCTCCAAAGAAATCAGTGGGAGTAAAATAAATCTTGAAGAAATTCGAGACCCAAAAAATAACATTGAACCAATGGTGGAGCAAGAACAAGAACCACAAGGAGTTGTGGAACCTGTTCAAAGTATACAAGCAACTCGCAGATCTAGTAGGTTACGATCCGAGCCCGAGAGATATGGATTTCTCGTAACGGATAGTAATGAGGTAGAAATCATTGAGAATGATGAACCGTCAACCTACCAAGAGGCGATGTCTTCTCCTGATTCTGACAAGTGGCTTGGAGCCATGGAATCTGAATTGCAATCCATGCAAGACAATCAAGTTTGGAATTTGATTGATGCGCCCGAAGGTGTAAAAACCATAGGACGCAAATGGGTCTTCAAGAAGAAGACTGACATGGATGGGAAGGTGCATACTTACAAAGCTAGGCTTGTAGCGAAGGGTTATAGGCAAGTTCATGGTATTGACTATGATGAGACCTTTTCGCCCGTAGCAATGATCAAGTCTATAAGAATTTTGCTTGCCATTGCCGCATATCATGACTATGAAATATGGCAGATGGACGTCAAAACCGCTTTCCTGAATGGAAAACTCCAAGAGGATGTGTATATGACACAACCAGAAGGTTTTGAACAAGATTCTAAGGTATGCAAATTTCAAAGATCCATCTATGGATTGAAGCAAGCTTCAAGGAGTTGGAATCTCCGTTTTGATGAATCGGTCAAAGAGTTTGGTTTCATCAAGAACGAAGATGAGCCTTGTGTATACAAGAAGATTAGTGGGAGCATAGTGCTATTCCTTGTTTTATACGTGGATGACATATTACTCATTGGAAACGACATTCCTACACTTCAGTCTGTGAAGACTTGGTTAGGAAAGTGCTTCGCAATGAAAGATATGGGTGAAGCCGCATATATTCTTGGCATTAAGATCTATAGAGATAGATCAAGGAGGCTACTTGGTTTAAGCCAAAGTACATACATTGACAAGGTCATTAGAAGATTCCGTATGGAAAATTCTAAGAGAGGAACCTTGCCCGTGTTACATGGAGTTTCTCTAAGCAAGACTCAATGTCCTAAGACAAAAGATGAGCGTGAGAAAATGAATGATGTTCCATATGCTTCGGCAATTGGGTCCATCATGTATGCCATGATTTGTACTAGGCCGGATGTATCTTATGCTTTGAGCATGACAAGTAGATACCAATCCGACCCTGGCGAAAATCACTGGATAGCTGTAAAAGCGATTCTTAAGTACTTGAGAAGAACTAAAGACTCGTTTTTGGTCTATGGAGGAATGGAAGATGATCTCGTTGTAAATGCTTACACGGATGCAAGCTTCCAAACTGACAAAGATGATAGCCGATCGCAATCGGGTTTTGTGTTTATGTTAAATGGTAGAGCTGTAAGCTGGAAGAGTTCCAAGCAAAGTACAACCGCTGATTCTACAACAGAAGCTGAGTATATTGCTGCATCGGATGCTGCAAAGGAAGCTGTTTGGATTAAGAAGTTCATAACTAAACTTGAAGTGGTTCTTAGTATTGCTAATCCAATAGACCTTTATTGTGATAACAATGGTGCTATTGCTCAAGCAAAGGAACCAAGAGCACATCAGAAATCCAAACACATACTTAGGCGTTTTCATATCATTCGAGAGATCGTTGATAGGGGAGACGTAAATATATGCAGAGTACCTACTGATGACAATGTTGCGGACCCGCTAACAAAGGGACTTCCACAAGCTAAACATGATGGTCATGTTAGTTCCATGGGTATTAGATACATGGGAGATTGGGCCTAGGGCAAGTGGGAGATTGTTGGTAGTGGTGCCCTAGGCACGTTTAATAAACGTTGTAATTGTTATCATTTATTTCATATCAATAAAGAGATGTTTTGATTATTATTGTTGTTCATGTTTACTTATAATAATCCCCGTCCCTAGTACTTGTTAAGAACTAGTATAAAGGCTAAATGATCATGGGATGATCATGTTAGATTTATGGGTACTTGTTTAGAACAAGGTACTGGACATGACCCGCTTTATGAGATTTATGTCATGGTCTATGTCATACATATATCTCATATTAGTTATGTCATTTGAATCCTTAGACATGAAGTTATTATAGTCTTCCACTTGATGAACATTATGTTTGACATATTCAAACGCTACCTTTAACCGGGAAGTTATAAAGGGTATGATTGGCATAATCGGATTCACGTAGGGAAGAATAATAAGCTAAATGGATTTGTCCCTCCTCGGAGAGATGTCAAGCTTGGGCCTCTCGTAGGAATGATGTTGATGAAATGTTCGGCCGGACTCAAATGAATTGATTGGATCAATGTCATTTGGATTATCAACATAGTCGGAATCGAGAAAGTATTGAACAAAACAAGTTGACTGTTTGACCATGACTTGTGTTCAATGACATCGTGGACAAAGGGGTTGTGACATATTCTAAAGGAATGCGAACTTGTATCTAGTTATACTATTTGGGTAGGTATGACGGTTTGCTAGAACCTAATCATATCTTATGGGATCATGTTTGAGCTCATTGCCAACTTAGTATAATCCTAGAGGGTCACACACAATAGAACGAATCTTTAAAAGGACTACATTGGAATTTTGGAAATTCTGGACTTTCTGGGAAGTGGGCGACCGCACATTCTGGACTGGGCGGCCGCACACTTAGCCAAATTTTGTACCAGTTTTGTTTCAGATAGTTGTGCGACCGCACAGAGGGTTTTGGGCGGTCGCACAGTACTATCGGGTGGCAGATTCCTAATTTGATTAGGAAACGAATTTTGGACGGATTTTGACACAAGTTTCCTATTTGGAATAGGTCATACTTGCGTATAAAGGACCAAATTCGGCCAGCACTCAATACCAATGATTTTGTGAGTCTCAAAGAGTTTGAGAGAGGGTTTATTTTGTTCCAAGACATTCTTGGTTGAGGAACAAAATAATACACAAAAATAAATTCCATATAGTTCTTTTGATTGTGAAAAAGTGTTTCACAATTTGGTCTAGCAACCAAGATCAAAGAAGCTCCTTTGACATTCGTTCGAAGTGTGGATACCGCTAGAGGGTGAAAATCATCATCTTCAAAGTTCGTGTTCAAGATTTGTGATCGTGATCAAGTCTTCAAACCTCCACCAAAGACCAAGAGAATTTGATAGCTATCAAGGGTTAGTTTATTCCTTTATTCTTATGTTGTATTTGATTTAATCATATGAACGGATCCATGGCTTTGGGTTTCTTAAAATTTTAAATGCTAAATTCCGCTGCGCATGTTACTTGGAAACCCAACAGGAAGCCCCCCTGAAAAATCAAAAGCCCATGATCTGACAAGTTCTAAAAGCAGAGCCAGTAGGGTGGTAGGAGAAAAAAGGCGGACAATCCTCGTGGACGATGACGAGGAGAGGGAGAGAAGAAGAAGGGGAAAGTGAAGAAGGAGAATCGCAGCCCAGAAAGCCTAAAGGCCAATCCAAAGGGAAGGCAGTTGCCAAAAACGGCGATAAGACTACAGAAACAATAAAAATGGCTAAAACGGGGGACATAATGGATCAAAAGTTCCAAAGAATGATCGCGGAGCTATGGGAGTCCAAGCAAAACGTAACAAAGTGCGTTGGACCCATGGACGCTTTCGCATCATGGATCAATGATTCCCCAATCCAAAGAGGAAAGGTACCCACGCTGGACGCGTATGACGGCTCATCTAATTCAAAAAGCCATGTTGGGCGATTTGAAGGGCAGATGGCTCTATTTTCAACAGATGAGGCCGTGAAGTGCAAGGCTCTCGCTTCCACCTTTAAAGGGAAGGCGTTGGGATGGTTACTAGCCCACAAACCGCGCTCTATCTGCAGCTATGAGCAACTGCGGACTTCATTCTTGAACTCGTTCGCGGGCGCTGGGGAGGCCGCAAGACCAAAATCGGACCTGTGCGGCGTTAAGCAATATCCCAGGGAAAACACGAAAGCATACATCACTCGGTTCCGAAAAATGACCGAGCAGATTGTGGATCTAACAAGGAATGACATCGAGTTATGCTTCTTAGGGGGATTAACATCCCATACTTTGAAGCAGGAGTTTGCTTGCCGTAAGCCCGAAGGGACAGAGGAGATGTACAATAGAGCCATAGCTATGGCCGGAGTAGAACCCTCATTTATGGCGGATGCCCGCAGGAGCATAAGGGATAGAATCGAGCCCGCTCATGATTTCCGTAACCACACAGGATACGCGGGGAATAACAGCGGCCGAGGCAGAGGCAGGCCAAGGGGCATGACTAATTTCAAAAGGGGCGATGATAGCGCTTTCAATCCTTTGATCGCGCCAAGAACTGAGATATTGCGGGCAGAAGCTTTACCTCCCCCACCTCCGTTGGAGAGAAAGCCTTATGAGGCGAACAAAAAGAAATGGTGCGGATACCATGAGAGCCACGGGCATAATACGGATGAATGTTTCCAGAGGAAAAAGATAATATAACAGAAAGTGGAGGCCGGAGAATTGAAGAAATGGATCACGGGGTCCAGCAGTAAGGGTGAAGCCCCGCGGGGAAATGTTCAATACGTCAGAGACAACGATGCAGACGGGGAAGGACGCTATGACATTCAGTACATAGGAGAGGAAGCCCCAAGCAACACCCAGCTTTCCATCCAGATCAGGCGACTGGAAAAAGTATTCTTGATACCCACTTACCCGCCCGAGCAGGAGGAAATGATCGGTTTCAAAAGAAGTGAATTGGCATCCACCCTTTTCCATTCAACACAACCATTAACGATCAAAATGGCCATAGGAAGGGCGGACATTGGAAGAGTCCTCATTGATACCGGGGCTTCGCGGGATATATTGTACTTCCACTGCTTGGAAGAAATGGGAATGTGCGAGGCGCACTTAACTCCGTACGCGGGTTTGTTAGAAGGGTTCACAAACCACACAGTCTATGCCAAGGGGACAATTGACTTCGAAGTAACCATCGGGGAAAGACCGTATGAGAAAGCAGCCCGCGTTACATTTATGGTGATCGATCTGAAATCCCAATACAACGCGATACTAGGCGTGACCGCACAAGCTGCCCTTGGAATAGTGGCATCGATCCCTCACCAAAAAATCAAGTTCAGTACCACTGCGGGGATCGTATGTATTGAGAATAAACCCGAGCTCTTCCTCAAAGTAATAGAGAGGAAGAGGAAGGAAAGCGCAGCAAAGCAAAGACTGGGAAGCCCGAGGGAGGCAAAAAAAGGCTAAAGCAAGTGAGAAGGAGGTCGCAGGCACGGCCATGATCGGGACATTGTCTTTCCATTCTACAAGGGCAGAATTCAAGCGGAGCAGGAGAGCCCGCCGTGTAGCCGCGGAAACCGAGCACATTAATATTGTAATTGATTCTCTGCATAACCGAAAAGTTACAGACATTCGCCCCAATGATGCTTTGGAAGATGTGGTCATAAATCCGGCATACCCCGAGCAGACAATAAAGGTCGGGCTAGAGATCCCCGCGGAAGAAAGGAAGGTGTTGATAGAATTGTTGAGAGGAAGCCTAGACGTGTTCGCCTGGACCGTAGAGGATATGGAGGGGATAAGCAGAGAGGTGATCGAGCACAAACTGAATATCGACCCCACGTTCGCCAGAGTACTTCAAAAGGAGAGATATTTTTCCCCGGAGAAGAAGGTGGCGATCAAGGCCGAGGTGGATAAATTGCTAAAAGCAAAGATCATAAGCCCAATCAAATACCCGGTGTGGTTAGCCAACGTGGTAATGGTGACCAAGGCAAATAGAAAATGGAGGATGTGCGTAGACTTTACGGACCTAAATAAAGCCTGTCCCAAAGATTGTTATCCTCTCCCCCGGATCGACCAGTTGGTGGACTCTATCGCCGGCCATATGGTATTGAGCTTTATAGATGCATACTCGGGCTACCATCAAATCAAAATGAAGGAGGCTGATGTTCCATCCTGCGCCTTTTATGGTGCGGGCAAAACTTACACTTTTAACAACATGCCGTTCGGCCTCAAGAATGCGGGCGGTACATATCAAAGAATGGTGGGAATCGTTTTCGACGATCAATTGGGCCGAAACCTGGAAGCATACATTGATGATATGGTTATCAAGACCAAGGAAACCTCTCATGATCTTGATGTAGAAGAAACCTTCACCAGCCTCCGAAGAAACAGTATGAAACTTAACCCATCCAAATGCGCCTTTGGAGTAAAGGCAGGAAGTTTTTGGGCTTCATGGTGAACCAGAGAGGAATAGAGGCGAACCCGGAGAAAATCATGGCGTTGATAAATATGCAACCCCCCAGATGTGTTAAGGAAGTAAAGAAGCTGAATGGCCGCATCACGGCCCTAGGGAGGTTCATCACCAAGTCAGCAGAAAAGTGCCTACCTTTCTTTAAAACTTTGAAAGGAGGAAGGAAATAAGGTTTTGAATGGAATGAGGACTGCTGGAATGCTTTTGAGCAAATAAAAGCCTACCTAGGAAAGCCGCCGCTGTTGAGCAGCCCTGTTATGGGTGAAGAACTCTACGTTTTCTTGGCCGCAACAGATCACGCAGTGGCTGCGGTTTTGGTAAGGGAAGAAGGCGACCTTCAGAAGCCCGTGTATTATGTCTCCAAGGCACTATCCGAGGTAGAAGGACGCTACTTGAACATTGAAAAGTTGGCTTTTGCCCTGCTTATAGCCGCCCGGAAGCTGCGGGCATACTTCATCGCCCACCCTATTACGGTCTATTCGGATACCCCGCTGAAGAAAGTGCTCCACAAGCCCGAATCCTCGGGGAGAATGCTATCATGGTCTATAGAGCTGACTGGGTTTCAGATTACTTACTCCCCTCGAAAGACCATCAAAGCACAAGCACTGGCGGACTTTGTGGCGGAAACCACGTTTGAAACAAAGGAAAGCGAAGCGGACAGAATCCAGCCCGCTAAAGCAAAGAAAAAGCGGGGCAAGAAGGCCATAGATGATGAGAAAAGACCAGAGAATTGTTGGTCGTTAAGTGTTGACGGATCCTCGGGAAAAACCGTTAGTGGCGCCGGAATTCTATTGATCGCCCCAGAAGGTCAAAGGTTTAAACGAGCCTTGAGGTTCAAGTTCGCGGTCTCCAACAACCAAGCAGAGTACGCGGCATTGATAGCGGGCTTGGAATTAGCCCGGGACATGAAGGTCTCTAATTTGATCGTGAAGAGCGGCTCACAGCTGGTGGTGAATCAGGTCAAAGGGGAATATGAGACAAATCACCCGGTGCTGCTCAGATACAAGGAGCTTGCAGCAAACCTGTTAAAGGAATTCGAGTACCACGAGCTAATCCAAGTTAACCGGGCTGAGAATTCCGAGGCGGACTTGCTTTCAAGAATCACTAAGGAGGACATTGCAAAGCTTAGTGTGGACTGATGGATAGAATTCACGGAGCGCCCGGCCATTGACCGGACAGAGATCCACCAAATAGGGGAGCCCGAGAAGGATTGGATAGACGAGATTAAGGAATACATCGAAAAGGAAATCCTTCCCAACGATCCGGATCGAGCAAAAGTCTTGAGGAGACAGGCCGCTAGATACATGGTCATTGACGACGTGCTTTATCGAAGGTCTTTACCAAACCCCTGCTGAGGTGCGTGAAATCCGAGACCGTTACCAACTTGTTATACGAAGTTCATGAAGGCGTATGTGGAGGGCATCCCGGAGCCCGGACACTATCCGATAAAATCAGATTCCTAGGGTATTACTGGCCGACAATGAAAAGAGACGCAGAGGAATATGTCCGCAAATGCGATCAGTGCCAGAGATTCGCCAACATACCAAGGCAGCCATCCACGGAGAAGAGTCTAGTAGTACCAACTTGGGCCTTAGATATGTGGGGGATTGATTTGATTGGGCCGTATCCTAAAGCGCCCGGCGGAGCACAAATGGTGGTGGTCGCAGTAGATTATTTCACAAAATGGGTGGAGGCAAAGGCATTAACTAGCACTACTGAAGCAAGTATTATCAAGTTCATCCACGACCATATATTTTGTCGGTTTGGTTTGCCGCGGGATATCATCTCCGACCATGGGCCCCAGTTTCAAAGCAAGTTTACGGCGGATTGTAAGAGACTCAACGTAGAACATCGGCAATCCTCCGTCGCGAGGCCGCAGGGAAATGGACAAGCCGAGGCCGCAAATAAGTTGCTCATGACCGCTTTACACAAAAATTTGAAGGGAAGGAGTGGTCGCTGGATGGAAGAGCTCAGTACTGCTCTATGGGTTGTCCGAACCACAACGAGGAACTCAACAGGAGAAACTCCTTTTTCCTTGACATATGGATCAGAGGCGGTCACACCTGTAGAAGCAGCCCTACCCACTTACAGGGTCGCCCATTTTGACGAAACAAAGAATGAGGAAGCCCGGAGAAAAGACTTAGACTTTCTCGAAGAAAAACGGTTGCAAGCACGGGCAAAAATGGTCAATTACAAGCAGAAAACAAAGGTGCATCATGACAAAAGGGTAAACAAGAGGTCGTTTTCCGTGGGAGATTGGGTCTTGAGGAAAGTTGAAGTCACGGGGAGACAGCCCGGATATAACAAGCTCTCGCCCAACTAGGAAGGGCCTTATCAGATTGCCCGCGTAATCAAAGAAGGAACCTACAGGCTTCTAACAGCAGAGGGAAAGGACTTGAAAAACGCCTGGCATAGCGATCATCTGAAGAAGTACTACCCCTAAAGAACGATGTTAGGTCTTGAATCTTTTTGCAAGTAGGAGCAGTTAAGAATTGTGAAATTACTCATGTATTGTAAGGAAATCGCAATGTAAGTCGTTCAAGTAGGTAAATAATATCCCCTTCGTTCTCTGGAAAAAGTATGTTCGCTCTCATGCGCGGTCCTACGCCCTCGAGCTAGACCGCAGGGCCCATGTCATACGCCCTCGAGCTAGACAAAAATGGGAGAACAAATTCCTTGGTAAAAATATTTCCTTATGGAATATTCCTAAACCCAAGATGCGCGGTCCTACGCCCTCGAGCTAGACCGCAGGGCCCATGTCATACGCCCTCGAGCTAGACAAAAATGGGAGAACAAATTCCTTGGTAAAAATATTTCCTTAAAGAAATATTCCTAAACCCAAGATGCGCGGTCATACGCCCTCGAGCTAGACCGCAGGGCCCCATGTCATACACCATCGAGCTAGACTAAAGTGGGAGAAGCCGCGGCCATACGCCCTCGAGCTAGACCGCATGCCCGGAAACAAAGATAGTTCATACAAGAACAAACCTTCTAAGATATGTAATCAAAAGAGCGATAGCAAGAACACGCAAGAGAGGAAATCAATAGCAAAGCTGGAAACAAATATACTTATACAAACCAAAAAATTACTTGTTCGAAAATGTCCGGACCTACACTATTACAAAAAATCCCCAGGATGCAACCCGGTCTGATCTTCAAGAGGCCGGGGGAGGAGCATTCTCCATCTCTGGAACAGAGGGAGAGGCATCAGTGTCAGGTACAGATCCAGACTGATCCTGAGAAGCATCAGCAAGTGCGGAGGCATAAGGAGAGTAAGGAAGAACCATACCATCAATGTACGGGCCGCCGAGGCCAAAAGTTCTCTCCAAAGCTGCGACCAGAGGCAAGGTTCCCTCGGCAGAATATCGGAATCCATCAATAGTGGAAAGAAGATCTTGGACAGTGACCGGAGCAACGAGAGGGAGAGTTGATCTGACAGACTCGGGAAGCTCGGAGAGTTGGTCCGTAGTAAAAGGCACTAGAGCATGGCCAGAAAAGCATTGAGGGTATGAGGCCGTAATGGAGCAAAGAATCGCAATCTCTTGCGCAGTGTATTTGCCCGTAGCTGCCAGATTATGACCTACTGTATGAAGAGCTGAGTTATATTGCTCTATGCTTGCCTCCTCCACATTCTCTCTATAAGCATCAGACGCCTCAAACTCGGCCACGGCTTTCCCTCGCTCTTCTTTCAGAACGAGTTCCCGGTCTTTCTCAAACCGCATCGCCTCCAAAACTTTGCCATCCAGCTCATCAACCCTCTCCGATAAGCTCCTATTTTTCTCCCTCTCCTCCTCCATCCGCTTGTCAGCCTCCGCCAAGCGAGCTTCAAGCCGTTGCTTCTCAGACTCAACACTTGCTTTTTCAGCCTCAGCTCGGACTTTGGCCTCACGAGCTGCGTCAAGATCGTTGCTCAGTTTAGAATTCTCCTTGACCGCAGTCATCAGCTCGGCATCTTTACTCTTGAGCTCCTCTCCCGAGCTCTCCAAGTCCTTGGACAAGCGGGCAATCTCATCCTTCGCCTCTGCCAATTTCTTACCCCTCGCTGCGACCAAAGCAACTTCAGCCTCATACTGAGACCGCATATATAGCAGGTCATTGCTAACCTGTTTTAATAAAGGAGCAAGTAAAGATCATATTAAAAGCGGGGTGAGGGGTCAAAGGGTCAGAAGATCGATGTATAAAAAAGAAAGGGTACGTCGGCTTAAACAAGGAAAATAAAACACTGACCTCAGCCATGGCCAAGCCTGCATGACGCAGGGCGGTCAGAAAGTTGGTCTTGGACAACACCTTCTGTGATAGTCCGGAAAGTTCATACGGTGCAGCAGCCCATCACCCACATAAGAATTAAAGCCGCGGCGGCTATGAAGATCAACCCCATATACCTCCGGGGCCTCAGTAACCTTCTTCCCGAACTCCTTGGCCCGGTCTTTATCTTCAATTAATTCCACGGGGAAGCGCTCCGAGCATAGAGTCCCTTTGGCCGGGGAGGACACAGTGAAATCGCGGGAAGGGGACTCAAGGCGAGGTCGTTTATCTCTTGAAGGCAAAGGGTCAGCGCTTGAGTCCCTCTTCTTAGAAACCTCAGGCATTGTTTTTCCCGCGTCTTGGGACAAAATAGAAGACCCCGAGCCCGTGGGGCCTTTGCTCCGTACAATGACACGGGGGTTCAGAGGAAGCTCACCGGTGGTCGGGATGACAGCAGCAGCCTTTTTTGATTTATCCGAAAGGTCTGTGATGGGCAGCTTCCTTCCCGGGGCCTCCGTTTTCTGCATGGCAGCCTGCCTTTTCTGCTTCTCCTCGGCCTCCCGTTGCTTCGCGGCCAATTTTAAAGCATTAATATTCCTTGGAGGCATGGTATCAGTGGGATCTGCGGGCAAAAGCAATAAACAGTCAGTTAGGCCCGAGCAAATAGACAAGTAAGAAATTTCAGTTGATTAAGTATGAAAAAGACCGGTCAAGCCCGGATCCGGGCACTGTTCCCTCAATCGGCAAGCAGGGCACTCATGTGCAAAGGCAAAATCCCGGTGAACCTTCCAACAAGGATCCCGCCACATAGGAGCCATGTTAACCCTGCTCTCAAAATCAGGATTTCGGCATGGGGCCACCCCGGCATAAGCCAAAAGACTCTCATTGTTGATAATGGCTTGAACGTCAAAAACTTGTTCAACCTCGACCACGGTCTGGTCCTCTAAAGTAACTGACTTCGTATGCCGGGCGAGATAATCCTGCATGGCGGACGCAAGCTCGATACCCCCATCTGAGCTAGGATAATCCTTGGAAGATATTGACACCGGGGAAGCATTATCAGGCTTAGAAAAAGGCCACCCGAGTCAATTCTGAATCACCAGAGGATATCTCTGCCACTGATCGAATTTGTTAGAAGCCGCAGAAAAAATCTTTTTCGACCTGGGTTTCGTTTTCAAGCTCAAACTGCTCGCGGTGACCTGGTGGGTGAAGAAAACGTACAAGGCAGACAAAGAGGGTTCATAGCCCAGTACCCTACTTAGGACAATAAAAGACACCAGATAACGAATTGCATTTGGGGTCAGGTCCATTAGGAGGTACTTGGAAAACTCCAGGAATTCGCAAATGAACGGGTCCAAGGGAAGCCGGAGGCCATTCTCAAATTGAACGGGATAAAACACGCATGCGATATTATCCGCCCGGACGCGGGCAGGACCAGTCAAATTACTCCCTGAAGGGGAGGTATAGTCATCGAGACCGCCGACGAGGTAAATTTTGCGGTCAATATGGTACACGGCTAGAAACCCATCATCAGAGTCTTGCTCTTCATTGCCCGCGCCAGAACTGGAGGCTCCAACTTGACTCAAAGCCCTATTGTCAGCCCCCTCGGGGAAGGAATCTACAATTCTAACTGGGGAGCGGAGCATGCCAACTTGGCGGGCAGTATCAGGGGCCAATCTTTCCAATTGCTCACGAGAATCCGTTGGAGTCCCGGAATATTCAGGCTCATCAATAAGCCCGTGATCAATATTAACCTCCCCACCAACATCGGGAGCAGGAGCCTCCAACAAATAACTGTCGCCCTCAACCGTTGGTTCAGATACCTCGTCGCCGCTTGACAGTTCTACTACAATCGGGGCCATTGGGACGTCCTGAGCTTGCTCATTAACAGGCATTTCATCGTCGAAAGGAGCATCCATCCAACTTTGAGGATCAGGACCACTTGAGGTTACGCGTTCCCAGCAAAACCTTACCAACCTTCTAGCATTATCTGCCATATCTACATTATCGGGGAATCGAGTTAAAACGGCCATGACAAAAATGCCCAAATGATCCTCTCCCCCCAGTACCCTGATCCTCGTGTAATCATAATGAACGGAGGGACCTGTTTCCCACAACAGGGGTAAGACCCAGGGTTCCCAGCTATACGCTAAACCTATGGCAATGAACTCATTCAAAGACAACCGTTTCCAGGCATTCAACAGGAGCCTGTATATCCCACCGGTCCTCCGGCAACAACCAAAAAGGTCAGGACGAAGATTACGCCCTAAATCCAGCCCTTCCATGGCTACAACAATATTTCAACAAATTTTCAGAAATTAGGAGCCAAAATCTAGACTCGAAGACGCAAGGTTGCAAGAAATTACACGAGTCTCGTATAAGCCCCTAAGCCCGGCAGGAGCAAATTTCTAGGGTTCGCGCTCGAAAATGGCGATGAAAAGAATGGCAGAAATTAAGACGACGAGTCGAAACAAAGAAGGAAAAAGTGAAGTTCAGAACAATACCTGTCAAATAGAAGTGATGAACGAGAACGAGATCTTCGAAATCAGAAATCCGGATAAGCAAAGTCTTGGTTAAACTGGAAAGTAGAGAGACGGGAGTTGCGAAAGTTTGGAATGATTCAGCATCCGTGATATTTATAACGACATAAATGGGTTTGATCGACCCGAAATATCTGGTGACCCGATCGAAACCCGAAAAATGAAGAGGCGGGAATTTCTTTTTCGAATACCGATGACGGTTCGCATTTAATGAACGTGTCCCTGGTCATATCAAAGGACAGAAGGCTACGTCACTAGCCTGGCACGAGGGGCCCACCTGTCCTCTCATCAACCACTATCGTAAGACTCCCGTCCCATTGCATTCCGTGCCCGCCTTTATTACGGTTTGCCCGGACCTGGTTATAAAATTGTAACTCTTCGCGCCGCTCATAAATAAGCTGACCCTCAGAGTTAGGGGCCACTGATGAGACCGAGCCTTTCAGACCGGACAAAACCCGGTCTAACCGGTTCGACCAAAGCTCGCCCGGCCAGGACCGGAATCCAGAAGACCGAACCGGTATAGCCCGCGGACAAACAAGCCCGAGAGATCCGATCTCCCCGGAGACCATGACTGAGACGACTCTGCCTCCCGCTACTTTAAGGGTCCCGTGTTGTTCACTCAACCACCTGCCCGGAGTCCGCATGGCCCCACTGGCACAGACGTACAACGGACCTCAACTATTCGTACCTGACACACCATAACGGTTGGTGGTGGAACCATGATTCCCTGACAAACACGCCACCTTCCCAGCCACTCTCCTGACCGATCCGCTGGAGACTCGCCACGTGTCCATCCAGTACCAGGGTAGTTAGTACCTTGTGCAGGTTCCTTTCCCTTGGTCATATATATACTTCTTTCCGCTCCCATGAGAAGGTACGTGCTCTACCCTATTCACACACACAAGGTCTTCATTGAACCTGCTCCTTAGGTTTTCCTCAGAGATCTTACTCTCACACCCGAGGGCCTAAGCCGGATTCCAACCCGGCCTTGGTCTTAACGGTGTTCTTGTTTGTGTTGTGATCAGGATCAAGAGACAGCCAAATTGGAGTTCTATCTCCGTGACCCCAGAGTCTTAGGGCGTCATCAATTACTAGCTTTGTATTTCTCTCCAAGGAATGATACGTTGTTTGATGGGGGCTTTCCCATTGGAGATTAGTTTAGACTTTAGAGAAAAGAATCTATGGCTGTTTAAAAAAAATCAGAATTTACTTCTCTTTCTGGAGTTGGAAAGTGATTTCTAGGGGGTGAGAGAGAAATATTAGTGTGTGTATGTGTGAGAAAATGAGTGTGTGTGAGATTGCTGGAAAAAATGGAGGTGGCCGGAATTTATGGAGTTTGCTGGAAGTTATGGAAGTCCCGTTATGTTTTTAACGGGTGTTAAAAAAGTGGTATCAAAATTTTAAAAACATTAAGTACGCAACCCACATTTGATGTTTCCAAAGTACGCGAGTCAAATTGATATATTACACAAAGTACGCATGTCACTTTTGCAAAAAACTCATTAGAAAATCCTTGTCAACAACCTTCTTACATGCACACTCAAATTGCTCTGAGCCTTCAAGTCAAAAACTCTAACTTCAAACTCCAACAATTCTCATCTTTTCGCACCCTCACCCTTTCACCTCCACATATACACCTCCACTACATCTCACTATAGCAATTGCTGCCATGGTTATAATTGAGTTAGAAACTGAAAAAGATGGAAAAGACTTGTTTACCCTTGTTTGTTGTCAAAAATCTCACGCCTATCTATAATTTCTCTAAAAAATGTTCTTTAGCTGAAACGATAACTCATCCAAGCACACCCACATAGTCAAAGCCACCAGCAAATAGGCTGACAATTTTGACCCGTTACCCACTAACCCGCACAACCCAATCCATTATAACCCAACCCAACCCATTTAAGTTAGCGGGTTGAAACAAGTTACCCGTCTCAACCCGTTAAGCTTAACGGGTCGACCCAACCCAACCGTTTCAACCCGCTTTAACCCGTAAACTAAATCGTTAGAATTAATAAATTTAAGGTATCCCAGGGGAAAAAATAATAAACGGGTGTTTCAACCCGCCAACCCAACCCATTTGACCCGGCAACTTAAACGGGTTGTAGCGGGTCAACCCGTTTCAACCCGTAAACCCGCCACAACCCGACCCAACCCGCACAATTGCCAAGCCTACCAGCAAATTTCAATCATTTTCAGAACCAAATTCCCAAATCATTCTCATTGAAATTGAGGCTACTTGGCTGGTGTGTTCAAAAGATTTCTGTATGAAATCTAAATCAATTAGTGACCTCCAATTGGAATATGCAAGTTTAGGTACTCATACACAAGTTAGGTTGATATAAAGAGATTCAAAGCAAATGCTACAACATGACTCCATTTCAAAGTTAAATTGCAAAGTTTAAATGATTTGTGAATACCATCCATTGATTACAAAAAGTAAAACAAAAAAAACAAAAAAAAAAATCAAGGTGATGACAGATAAGCAGATAAATTGATAGTACAATAATAATAAGATTACTTTCCAACTATTTTAAAAATAAAAATAAACTATTTTTATGCCTTTATGACTATTAAAAGATTACTCCCATTTTGTCAAAAAAATAAATAATACTCATTCCGTCCCAAAATGAAAGTTCTATTTCTCTTTTTTGTTTCTTCAAGTTTTTTAGATTAAATGAAGTTTTTAAAACTACTGAATTTTCAAAATTTATAATATAACTATAAAATGTTTGAAAAACTAAATGAGACTATCATATTAGACCGGATAGTATTCCCTTACCCCTTCCACGCACTACATCAAGCGTCAATGACAATGGTTTGCCATATTGTATTGAGAGCATCTATCTTTTAATATCTCTTGTAATTGGTTGAATTTTATTTAAAATCATTTAGAGATAGAGGTAGAAAAAACAAAGTAAGCATAAGAAACCAAAACCATCACAAACCCAGGCATGAGTATTGTTATGGTCGGCATCCTTTTGATCTAAACCTATCATTCCACTCTTGCCTCACTTGTATAAAAAATAGTCTATAGAGTATACTGATACTCACCCAGGCCATGTGAAATTAAAAAAAAAAAAAAAAAAAAAAAAACAAACAAATTGCAAAGAAGCAAATCATAAAATGAAAAGGGCTGGAAAACAAAAATGGGTATAGTGAGTTTATCAATCAACAACTTCAGAGAGGTTCCAGAGAGAGAGATACCGATGATGAGTGTGGAGTGATCGCCGGAGAGGAGAGCGATAGCGGCGTTTTAGATTGGGTCTTTTGGTGCTGAGAAAGATGAGTGTTATTGGAATGAGTTTGTTGAAGGATAGATAATTTAGATTTGAAGTATTTAAATATGGAGAAGAGATTACAGAGAGAGAAGAGAGAAGCAGATGAAGAGCTGAACCTTGACGAAAACCGGAACCGTGTGAACCGGAACCGTTTGTAACATGGTCCGGTTTCGGTTCATCCCCACTGAAAACCGTGAACCGGCGGTTCCGAACCGCCATGAACCGCCTAGAACGAACCGGAACCGGAACCGTTATCAAAACTGTCAAAAACCGTCAAAACCGTTAGATTTCTAACGGTTTCATCAGAATTAACCGTTACTAACGGAACATTGACAAGAAAAGTTGAGTTTTGACTGATTTTTTTAGTCAAATTCAGAGAATAAAAATAATAAAATTTTGATGAGTATATAAAAGAAAAGAGGGACGGACCTCTTTAGTTTTTTAAACATTTTTTCTATACCTTTTTGTAAAAAAATCGGTAATAAAATATTATTATAATTGTTTTTTCTGTTAAAAGATTTATTTTTTTAAAAAAAATGAAACTGTGGACCGGCGGTTTCGAACCGTGAACCGGCGATTCCGAACCGTAAACGTAACCGGAAGAGAAACGGTTCGGTTACGGTTCAAGCTTTTCCGAAACCGTAACCAGAAGCGTGTTTGGTCATCCCTATATCCACATATAAAAACCTTTATAAACTGATAGTTCAAAATCTTATACAGTCAAAATCTCATGGCATCATATTCAAAATTCAAAAGGCTCACACTTAATACTTTATGATCACATAAGCGGTCTAAGAGCGATTTCTTATAGGGGCCCCGAACAGGGGTTCTAAATCTTATTTTTATAGGTTTATCCGGATAACCGCACACACATCCCCAGTGGTGCAAATATAAACTCCTACATAGGAGTGTCATGTTTACGCCCCGTGACAGGGTTGTTCAACTTAGTGATCATTCAAAAAATCTCAAAGGAGTACCCATCGGTACATTCAAAATCTTATTCAAAGTCTTATTCAAAATCTTATTTTCAAAATTCACAGTCACAAAGAAGCATCTCACCTAACGAACAACATTTGTTAAGTGAGATTTTAGAGTGATGGCCAAGGATGGTACGAATACAAAACAATCAAATTTTAAAAAGGTACCCGCCATGTCGGTGCATTTGCTTTCTTTTTTTAAAAAATAACGGAAGGAATACAAGAATATGAAAGATCCTACAACTTATAAATGAGACGTAAAAATACTATGGATCGTAATCCCTTACTTGATTGCGATTGGTAATGCTCAGAAAAAGGCCGTCCGCTCAAAGATGTCCCACAAAATCTGAACATATAAACGTAAGACTAATTAATACTCCCACCGTCCCATCCGAAAAAGAATTAAGGAATAATAATATTTTATTATAAAAAGTTGTTTGAAAAGTAGGTGTTGTGAGTATGAAGGAGAGAGAAAGTGGGTGGGGAATAATAAATGAAAAGTTGTTGTGGTATGACAAGTGGATCCTACTAATAAAAAGTAATAAAAGCTTTCCATTTTGGGATGTCCTATTTCGAGTGGGACACCCAAAATGGCAAAACGTCCTATTTTGAGTGGGACGGAGGGAGTAGATAGTATTCTTAAGTCAACTAAAATAGTATAAGATATAAAATAGTCCTATTAAATTACTCCTTTAACATAGCTGTTGCCCCCAATATTTGCATGTTAGGCAGTCCTATTCCTAAGGTTATCTCAGACTGATTAAACATCACTCTCTGAACAATTTTCATCAGCCCCATTTTGTCCAGTAAATAAAACACCTCAACTTTCACTTGTTCAGAAATCTGAGTTTGATTTCGAAATGAGTTTGGGGTTTTATTTTGGAAATCAATTAGGGTTGATTTGCAAAATCAAACTCCAAATTTAGGGTTTGATTTTGGTAAAGATGATGTAGGTGTGGCTGCTTTGTGAGCGGAGTGGAGGCTGCGACGTGGGCAGCGATGGTGAGGCTGCGCGGTCGGATAAGTAATGTGTAGCCCCTACGCCTTCTCACTTGTTTAGACATTTCGATTATCAATTGCAAGGTTTTAGATTAATGACAATTATTGTTTGCGGGTCCATTTCACGAATTAGAGGGATATTCAAAAAGTAGAACCACCTTAGAGTAGTGTATAGGAAATGGGAATGACTTTTATTAATAGCTAGAATTCAAAACAGACTCTATAGTTGACACAAACTAGAGAGGAGGGAGATGGACTAGAATGACAGAACGACTCTTCAAGTTCATACTAGGAAATTAAAACCTATTCTATTACTATGGAGAAAGGGAGAGGATAGTTGTAGCCCCAAAGTGGTTGATCTTGATTTCTTCTTGGGCTTTGTCTTCTTTGTGCTTCTAAGGGAGAGAGTTGGCGATGATAGCGGGTATCTCTATTTCCTTCTTGTCAATGAGGTCTTGGATGACATCCTTTAAGAGGTGACAAGAGTTGGTGTCATGGCCGGTGGCTTTGTGGAACTTGCAGAAGAGGTGATGAGCATGGTGAGGAGGGAGTTCCCTTGGTGTAGTAGGAGGATTTCTTGGTTTGATCTTTCCTTCCTTCATGAGGATGTCAAGGAGACACTCTTGATTGGTACCTTCAAGCTTGTCATAGTGCCTTTCTTTTTTCTCTCTTTTTACTCTTTTAGGAAGGGAAACAGTATAGAACTTGCTCTTTCCTTGGTTGTTGAAAGCATTAACGGAGGTTACTTTGTTGTAGCATATTTTTGGGTTTGCAGACATGCTTGAAGTGTACAAATCTTACTTTCGTAATAATCACTTTGATATTGGAGTTGACCGTGAAGGATTGTGATTTTTTTCTCATAGTACTCCCTTTAGATTCGTAGGCGAGTCATGAATTCTCCCTCCATTTTCCGCTTGAAGTCAGTGTATAGGGAAGTGGCGCCTACTTCGACCATTTGATTTACTTCCCTTTCTAGTCGAGTCTTGAGATCATGGGCCTCTTGCATAGACTTGGTGTCAGACATGGTGTTGGAAGAGTTTGGAACGATCTAGTTGCGATTCGGACGGACCTAACGGTATAGATTATGCGTTAAACCCAGATTAAGGTCCCAACAAGTCGGCTTTATGAGGCGTATAGGCTTAGGAGTGAGTGTAGGTTGACCAAACAAGCACAGCACAGAAACTGGCACGGACAGAAAAAGATGTCTCGTACGAGACAAGGGATATCTCATACGAGGCATCTAGCACAGAACACATAATTTCAGATTTTAATCCTAATTTTGGTCAGACGGAACTTAATCCGTTTTGGGGGGTTTCTATCTAACATCCTGGAATAGTGGATTCTATCACCCTAGAATATGAGCCTCTTGTTTTTCACCTGTATTGCACACTCCCAAACGGACAATTTGGGCAAAGGTCTCATATTCTCATCGTAATCCACCATTCAATTTAGCCAAACCTAAGCGATTTCTTAATTGTTTTGCACTTTGTTAAACAACGCCTTAATGCAATCAAACCTTATGAATTCTTGTTAAGGGACAACCGAAAGGGACTTTGTCAAACGTAGGATCTTGACGGCAAAAGAGACTAGACTCGAATCCTCGTACAAAAATTCTTAATTTTGCCATCGCAATCCCTTGTCCAACATTTTTTTTGCCGAAGGGACATTCGTCAAGAATTCATGAAGGGAGGATTATAGATTGTATAAAAAGCGTTGTCTTGGGCAAAGATTAAAACAATCCTAAGAATCAAACCGAACGGTCTCAAGGAGTGTCCTATTGACTATTATGTATGCATGAGGTTGATGTAGGGATTACGGCTAAGGCTCCCCATGGGCACGATCGCAGGAGCGTGGCATGGAGTGGGTACACCATCTTTGGAGAGACCAGCAAGAAAATGCTGACCAACATCCGTCCTCCGATTGGGACCCAGGTTATAGGGTATGTAGTGCAATTAATCTACATGTGTGCACGTGTGTGAGAGCCAAGTTCCAGATGTCAAGGTAAAAATAGAGAGTTTTTTTTTAAAGCAAGTAAAAGATTGACCGGACCAAAGTGGTTGCCTACGTTTCCCTCAATCTTCAGAAAAAGAAAGAGAGACTCAAGTCAACGTAGTTCGAGTTTGCAAAATGAATTTTGAGAAGAGAATATGGAGCACATAGCAAGTAAGGCCACATAAAAAAGAGGGATATAAATACTCACAGTGCTTGCATTACCCATTAAAGGGTGCAAAATAAACTCAAGAATGAGTAAATACTCATCCTTAAATTTTTTCATAGCCCCTACAAGAGATGTTAGCGCAAAAACAATACATGTATATAACATAAATAATTTATTGCACATATGTGGACGGAGTAAAACAAGCAAAGAAAAGTACTTCCTTTTTTCTTTTTTTTAAGTCCAGGGGCTGATCTGCAGTTTTCTAAAAATTTAGGGACTGATCTGCAATTTTGAAGTGCAGGGACTGATTTGCAGTTTTGAAGTGCAGGGACTGATCTGCAGTTCCTGAAGGAATTTCTCGTACGAGACATTAGATGTCTCGTACGGGACATCTCTTCTGGAGCCCAGATTCAAGACATAACAGATTCAAAACAGAGCAGTCCGAAAATTCACAAAAAAAAATCAGAAAAAATATATATTTAGCAGAAAAATTAGAGAGATTAAAAACACCTAATTTCATGCAAGTCTAACCCACTTAAATTACATCCCCAGCAGAATCGCCACTGTTTGCATCCGAGAAAGTATCCTCGCTTTACCTTTTTCATTTGAGAGTCGCCACCATGTTGTTGAACGGACCACGGACCGTGAGATTCTTGAGTTCGGGGGTTAAGTTATGGATAGGGAAGGTCAAGGAGCACCCAATTCACCCAATCTAGAATCGGTCTTGCTTAGGTGTTTTTAATCAAATAAAGAATAAACAATTAAAACAATTTAAAGCCAATAATTAATTTCTTAATTATTTGAATGTCGGATCATGTGCTTCGAGACCATCTCCATGGATTGGAGAGGCTCTAGGCTGATCCTTTTGATGGGATTACACTACTCTAAAACAAATAAGTAGATGAGAAGTAGAGATTAAAAGCGTAGGAGTTTACCTAAAGTGTTCTTGAGATTCCAATTGATGGCCTTGACTAAGGCCTTGATGATCCAAGAGTTTTGTGATGATTTTGGCTTGAAAAGATGAGTTTTTGATGGTGTTTTGATGTGAGGGAGGAATAAAAACGGGATTAGAGAGAGAGAGACTGATTAGAGAGTTGTCAACCTCCTTTTGTGGTGAAAGAACTCTATTTTATAAGTATTGGATTACTTAGGGACCAAGTCTAGGAGTCCTAAGTTTGGTAGGTGATAAAGTCCTTATTTGGAGAGATTAAATGAGGTAGGAAATCAGTATGAAACATCTAGGAAGTCCCCTAATTCAATGTTTCCCGGATTAGGAGAGTGTTGGCCAAGAAAAAGATCGGGACGGAGAAGGAAAGTGATTCTGACTCGCAGACAGAGGAGATCTCCGTACGAGACATTAGATGTCTCGTACGAGATATACAGTGCACAATTACTGTTTTATCCTTGTCTATAGTTTCTTTGTTCAGTTTAGCCCCTAACTAACGGAGTCAGTCAAAAACTTAACGAAACATGCCAAAACTAACGAGTTTTCATCAAAACACAGAGGCGAGACACAAGAGTTGTTTCTTTGATAAATCATTAAGTGATTTATCAATAACAATTTTTAAAATTTCATTTTATAATTAAATTGACACCAATATTTTGTCAAAAATTATTTTTGTTGACCATAAAAAAATCAAAATAAAACCATCTTTTAAAAAGAGAGGGAGTATTAATTATAATTATGTTCTTTCAATAAACAAAACAATAATTATGCTAAAAGAGAGAATGGTGGGTGAGATGAGATCGATAGAAAATCTTGGGTAAACATGTCAGACTGTCAGAGACTTTGGACTCAGGGGATTGCCCTGATCCTGAACGTATTTTGGAATCCCTGCAGAAATGATTAGCACAGAAAAAAGGAAGAATAGGAAGAACACATGGGAGGCGGGCGATTCTGGTAACTGACATGAGACGCGCGCGCCTTAGGCCAAGAAGGCCGAGACGCACGCTTCCCACCATCAGGAACCAGAATGCCCAGAAACTATAGATTATAAACAAAATGCAAGTTTAACCCTCAAACATCCCCAGCAGAGTCGCCACTGTAGATACCCTGGGTGGACCCCCCCCCCCCCCACTCGCTTGGCTAGAGCGGTGGGTGGATCCTAGGATGTCTAACCGGTTTTATATTGTAGAGTCGCCACCTATGTTTTAGAAGAACATAAGAAAAACCTAATATAGCCTATGTTTTGTTACGAAAACCAGAGATTCGTGTATTGAGGTTTCGGGGGTTAGGTTACAAAATGGAAAGTACTAAAACACCCATTTCACCCAACTAAAGTTGGTCTTGCTTGTTCATAATCTATAAAAAAGATGTGTTCTTCCTATTATTTGAAAATGAGATTTAAGGGGTTAAAAGAGGGGTTGAATGTGGGGAGATAACTCCTTGGCCAATTCAATGAAATAAAGTGGCCTTTGGTGTCATGTCCCAAAATAGTTTGGGTGATTGCACACTTTGATAAAACAAAAGAAGGAGAATAGAGATGAAGTAGAGAGAAGAGAGAAGGATAATGTTTACCTAAACTTCAAGTAGCCTCAAGTACTTCTTTGGAGAATGCCTTGAAAATACCTTAAAAGTGTTTGTGTATAATTTTCTTAGATTCCAAAAAGTCCTTCCTTTCAATGGTGAAGAAGAGGGGTTTTTATAGGTAGAAAATGAGTTGTTTTTTGTGCCAAAACGAAGTCACAAAGATCAAATTCCCGGGAAAAATCATGTAAATTGAGCAAGGGAGGGATTATTGGATAGAGTGGGGATATATACGCCCACCATTTTAGTTAATACGCCCACATTAGTTAGATCACCCACGGCCAAAATTATAAAATCCAAAATTTAGTAACTACACCCACCTACTTTCCATTTGTATCCCTATTCATGTGATCTCTACAATCAATTTATCCCAGATTCGTACTCACTCACTGGTACTATTTGAGTCAATTGAGTGATCATCACCACCGGAAAATGAAGATTTTCCGGCAACTCCATTGCCGGAGAGGCGAGCAAAAAGGAGGCCTATTTGATGGTAGACCATCTATGTTTAAACTTCGTGTTTCCGGACATATGATGTACTCCATCCATTCCAAAATGATCTTCTTCTCTGCCATTTCTATTGTCCCAAAAAGTTCTTCCTATTTCTACAATTTTAGGCTTAAAGGTGTATAAACAAAACATGACTAGTGAAGCAAGTGATCATATCTTTAAAAAGTTTAAATGGTCAAATGTGAAAATCATTTTGAGACGGAGAGAATATTAGATTATGGGGATAGGTGGAAGGCTTGCAGATGTCCCCTAAATCAAGGTGAACGAGGCCTGCATATTTTTTTAGTTGAACAGTTACACAACCATCACAATAAATATCCAAGCATTCTATCACCATCAATGGCAATAAAATTAAGTTCAGTTAACCCGACAAAATTCATTGAAGATGAGAACACATTCAAAGGTTCTTTCGACTCAACGCTCTAATAAGTTTAACCTTATAATCACTGCACCTAATACAAAAGATATTTTAGTGAAATATGGACCGCAAAAACTAGGGGTTAAATGTGAATTAGTTGACTTCAACCTTAAACTTTTTGGATTTGTTTTGCTTGAGAGTTGCAGAATTCAGATTGGGTTGTGAAATACTATGTCAATAATGTCATGCACCATTCAGAAAGAGAAGAAAGCTTGCTAGCATGGATTAATAAAGTCAGATGAGCAACCTGTTCCATATCTGAAGGTTAGTGTGACGAGAGGGTCCATTGGTTTGGTGAAATTAGAAATGAACAAAACATGGGTGGGTGTTTTAATTTACTACTTAAAAATACTATAGATATAATCTGGATTAAATTGTCTTTTAACTAGATGGCATTTATGTAATTAATTAACGGTGGGTGTTCTTGCTAGTTTGGTGGGTGTGTATATCCTCACTCTATTGGATAAAATCTGTAACTGACGCCCAGATGCGCGCGCCTACGGCCTATGGAGGCGGAAGGCGTGTGCGTCTGACCTATAGAGGCGGAGGCGCGCGACTTTGAAAAAACTTTTTTGACAGAATGGACTGAAAAGTCAGAACTGTTATTCATTTTAGTCCCTGAACTTAACGGAATCAATCAGGAACTTAACAAAAGTAACAGAAACTAACGAAAAACACTTAAAACAAAAAGAAACACAAAATCAAATGTGCAATCGGGGTGAGCGGTCCAAGGCGGGGTGTCTACAGACCCCAACCATCCGTACGGATGGTTTGGCCAGAGGGATGACTTTTCTGTTTGAACCTGATTATGTCAAAATCTTTACAAATAAACCCTTTTCTGTTAATTTTCCAATGGTTTCTGTTAAAAGGAAGTTTCTCCCATCCTTAAAATACACTCACACACACACACTTGCACATTTTGGTCAACAAACATAGGGAGACCCGGATTTCCGGGGCGGATTGGGTGAACTACGTTCTTCCCAAGACGTAACCTGACATCCGAACTCATTTTCTCTAACCATTTTCGTTAAATTGGGTTTAAAATTAATTTAACGCGGCGACTCCGTTTTCTTGCAAAATAAAGTTCTGTGTTCGATCCCGAGGAACAATCCGATGTTTCCCGCTGGTATCTTACAAAAGGGAATGTTTGTCTCAAGGAGTAAATGACAACACTTGAATTCTTCAATAAATGATCTGCGGTTCCACCATGTAGCATGAGCGGTTCCATACAGGAATTGAAGTGCGGTTTCATCAAAGCCACAGAGCGCGGTTTGATGAAAATATGCGGCTCCATGCTGGTGGTTCAAAAGTCGTAACCAGTGCGGCTTGAAGGATAAAACCGCTGAGGGCAAACCGAACATAACTCAGACTATGAAAAATAAAAATCTAGAAATAGACTTATCTAAAAATTGAAGTATAAAACTTCATTACATATTTCCTGTAGTCCATAAAAAGACACGTGACATGGATCAATCAAATCAAGTAGGGCGGTCTAACAATGAATCCTAACAATATTGATATATTAAAATAGAATAAAACTCTAGGGTTTAATATGTAAAATTCTAAAGTGAAAGGTAGGTTCAGATTCAGACCATTTAACCTAATTTATATAAATAGACCCTGCGCCATCCTTTCTCACACGCAGGGCAACAACCTCATCACTTTTGTCATGCCAACGCGCCAACCATCGGCGACGTCAAGCCAGCCGATGACCTCCTTCTTTGGCGTTCCAATCCCAGATTCCGTCAACATGATAGCGACCGTTCCTCATCTCCCTCCTCCAAACATACCAAGTTCGCTGAACCCATCATAAACAAGCTGCTATTTCACCATCTTCTCTAACCATCGCAGATCAAAAAGCTTCAACCTCTCCTCCCCTGTCAAAATTCTATTCATGTTCAACCGGAGACATAAATTTCTTATTTCACTCTTGTTCAATTGGAGGCATCAATTTCTTTTGGTTGCGTGAATGAACACTGAGATCGATAAGAAGATAAAGTCAATGTTCAACACAAAAGTCAATCCCTAAATTAAAATCCAACAATTTGTTTTTATAAATCCCTAAATGTAACCCTTTCGTTCTTCCCCCGTTTTTTTCTTTGTGTGGATTATTGATTATGTTTTTTTTTTTTTTTTGATCGGGCTGAATTGGGTAATGATTTGCTTGGGTTTAGGGGTGATTTTCTGTCATTGTTCACTTTCTGGATAAGAATTTAGGTTGTTGGAGTTGGGGGGGGGGGGGGGTAAGAATTGATGTTGATATGTAGTGGATTTGATGAAATGAATGTGTTGATGTTATGAATGAGTTTGGATGGAGGAGGGACTGCCATGGAAGAGGGTGCGAGAGGGGAAAGCATGTGAATACGAAGGAAGAAGATGAGGGAGTTTTATTTATAATGACATTTTTACCCTCTTTAAAAATGGCATGTGCATTGCACATGATTACTTACGTTAAAAAATGGATGGAGTTAGTGTTAGTGATCTTCATTACACAAATTGACCAATTGAGGTATTTATCTTGCAACACAAATGACTTAAGGTACAATAGTCGCACAATGTGACCAATTGAGGTACCTTTTTTTTCATTTTTTCATATGTTCTTTTAAAGAGAAAACAGTTTTTACTAGAATGGAAGGAAAAAAATAATAATAATAAATTATATTAGGGTTTAATATCCTTATTTTAACACAAATTATACTTTTAACTTGTTATTTAAAAGACAACTAATTGTTAAAGTCATATCAGGTTTTAAAACTCATCTTGCAAGTCAAAACCCATACTTTTTTTCATAAGGACTAAAACTTAAGTTTGAGCTTGACTCGCTAAAACTCAAGTTAGATATTGATTCACGAGCAGCTCAAAATTGGACCAAGTTTGAATAACCACAATTACTTGAACCCCATAAAAACTTGAACTATATAAATTTTAAACGAGCTTGAACTTGTGTCGGAGTCGACTCGGTTACAATCCTAATGAGGATCATCAGAATTTGCATACAATTTGACAATTACATGTCCCCCTTATAATGCAGTTATTTCTATCTATGATATACTCCCTCCGTTTCATGAGAACTGAGACTAAAAGAAATGGCACAAGAACTAAGGAATACTAATAAAATAAGGAAAATGTGTGGTAGAAAATGAAGAGAGAGAATTAGTGGGGTAAATAGTAGTGTTGGTTGAATAAAATGAGTGGTGAAAAATGAAGAGAGAGAATGAGTGGTGGGGTTGGGTGAATATAAAAGATTAAAAAGTTTGCCATTTTGGGCAGTCTCAATTAAGGTGAAACGGACGAAAAGGGAAATAAGTCTCAATTCACATGAAACGGAGGGAGTATCTTTCTATCTATGGTGTGTCAGAAGACAATGTGTACTCATCGGTGGAAATCTTTCGCGCGGGCACCTACAATGTATATCAAGCTTCAACACCCCCCCCTCACGTGTGACCCGGTGACACACGTGGAGAGATTAACACACGTGGAGAGATTAACAAACATGCCACTTATCGGGCATCAACATAGTGCAATTTTTAGCACTCAATAATCCGGGTAATAATATGCAAGCGAAAGGATTCGAACCCCTGACCTTGCAATAATCAGAGCTCTGATACCATGTTAAGTAACCAACTCCTCTAAAACCTTAAGGTGTTAGAGAGGGCACCTACAATGTATATCAAGCTTCAACCATTATGGAAGCATATTTCAATCAATTGCAAAAGCATATTTCAATGCCTTTTTGTCGTGTGGTCCAATCTTTATTGAACAGTGTCTCCACTATGAGCAATGCTAGGGGCACAAAATAAGATCACAAAATCTTGCTCACAAAATGAGGTGGCGATATTTTACTGGTTGCATCGATAATGGACCCGTTGCACTCTAATTAAAAACACCAATAAAATCATTACACCTAGGATTTTTTTACCAAAATTCTGTGACTTTTTTGTGCCCCTAGTATTATTGCTCCACTATTCTTTCACGCATGCACTTAAATATTATTTTTGCTTCAAGGAAAAATATATATTACATCTAATTATTCTTTTTAAGTAAACAACACATACTTTGAAAGGATAACAAGAAGGTAACACGCCACAACAGTCGGTGCATCCCAAATATAATCCGCAAAATTTGCAAAACATTTTGCAAACATGACTGAAATAGAAAAGAATTTATGCAAACAATGATTTACAAACGCTCATAGCACTTCAAAATTATTCCAGCCGAGTAGACGGTGATACTGTAGTCTTGAAAACAATTGAACTACTAAATTTAACCATCACCAGAACCAAACATTTTTTAATGATATTCCTTGAACCAAATTTCCACTAAATTTCACGACGAACAATTGTTAGACCCGACAGTGTCTAGCCCAATTATGTGACTGCGGGTTCAACTTAGTACGTGAACCAAAATTATTGATACGGGCCTAATTAATTAATTTTAGTCAAATAACATTATGGGCTAAATTAATATAGTCATCTAGTACAATTAAAATTGTACAAAACCTTAATGGGCCCAATATCTTTCTATACACCTTGATGGACGGTGGAGATCGATTAGGTTTAGGGTGTTGGTTCCATCTCCTGCCTATTTATATTAATACCTTTTGGGAATTAGGGTATTGTAACTTTTACCCTACGGCTCCTAAAGAAAAATACACACTCCATCGTATGTGCAATAGGCCAAGGAGGTGAAAATCAAGACTAAGTTCGAAGGCTCGTTCCGCATTATTATCCGGATTCAACTTTTCAATGGCTTCCGGTATGTCTTCGATTCATTCTTTATGTTCATATGAAAATTGATCCGCTACTTGATTATGTACTCAAGTCTTAAAAGATTAATGTTCTTACATTGTGGTATCAGAGCGTGGTTTATTTTCCTATGAACATAATAACTCGTGTCATTCTTAATTGCTTCGGTCGGTGTATATATTTTCGGTTCTCAGTTTTTTTTATGTTCATGGATGTATGGGTTATAGCTTATGGATTTCCCACTACTGCACTAACCATTAACATATGATGCTTTCCGTTATATCATAATATATTAACTGTCCGTTAATGACATGATTTTTATTGTCATATGAACTTAACAATGATGTCATGCGTGTTCACTGTAAATCCTTTTGCTTCATACTGGGATAATGTAATTTCATGCTTGTGTAATGGAGGGAGCCTTGTGCGGTAACCTTGTGCGGTAGGGTGTGCGGTAGGAGGAAGGGGGGAACTGCGGTAGGAGGAAGGAGTATAATAATGCGGTAGGTAGAAGGTGTATGGTGCGGTCAAGGTAGAAGAGTGCGGTCAACAGAAAAGGGAAGGGATACGCGGTCAGTGGAAGAAGTATTAGAAGTGTTGATTGAGGTAGAGTTAAATGTGGTAGTTAGTATGGTCAAGTAGTGGCAAAGTCAAGACGGAGGGTCTTAGTGGTAATTTCGTCAATTGACCATGTGAGAGTCTCGTGAGGTTGTTGAGAGCACATGGCCACGTGGACACGTGAGGCGGTTATCTCCAACAACTTGCACATGGGCTTCCCTATAAAAGAGGCACAAGAGGCGTGAATCAGAGTGTGGATGATATTGCTATTTCTCTTTCTCCTTAGTTTAGCCATAGCTGAGTTTAGTTAGTATTTCCTTCATAGTTTAGCTAGTAGTTGATTATCTAGCTTATTTCTCTATTTTCGTTGTAGTTGAAGTTCAATCAATAGAGTTTGATTCCATTTTCCATTTTCGCAATTGTATTTGGATCGCATCTGTTACAAATTGGTATCAGAGCAGTCGATCCCCGGCTGCTTCTGCATACTCTGATAATCATGGCGGAAACAAGGTGGGCGGAATTGCATAGGCGATTGGAAGGGAGTGATAAACACATGGAGGAATTGGGTGTGAAGACGGGAGGAATCGAAAGGAAGCTTGATGCATTTGAAGGTAACATGGCGGAGATGGGGAATAGCATCTTGGATCTCAAATCTGAGATGGGAGGTATGAGGTCTATGCTGGAGAAGATCTGCTCACAGATGGACAATGGGAAGAGGCCGATGGACGAAACAAATCAAGGAGATGGAGGTACTTCCAGCAGAGGTACGGGTAATACAGATTCAGATACTAGGTATACTCATACTCAGAACTTCAATCATTTTTCTTCCACACCAAATACCCATGCTACACCTCCAGGTTTCACCACTCACATGCCTCAACCTCAACCTCCTACCCAGCCCAACCATTATCAACCACCATATTCACCCCAACCAAATCATCAACCCAATCCAATACCACCACCACCACAACCAAATCTAAACCAACCCAATTTTGCTTTTCAACAAAACCAAAACCAACACCCTTACCAACCATTTATACCAAACCAGAACCAATTCAATGCTTATATGACCACACCAAATTTCATTCCCCAGAATTGGAATGGCCCTTGGAATGCCAAACCCCCAAAAATGGATTTCCCTAGATTTGATGGGTCTGATCCAAGGGGATGGGCCATTAAGTGTGACCAATTCTTTGAATTCAATCCCATGGAGGATCTGAGGAAGGCTAAGTATGCTTCCACTCACTTTGAAGGAAGGGCGAGTCATTGGTACCAGTTTTACCAAGTGGAGAAGGGGTTAATTCCATGGATGATGTTTGTTAACGATGTAATATCCAAGTTTGGTCAAAGGATTCATAAGAATCCCCAGGCTGAATTCAATAAACTCACTCAAACCACTTCTGTTGATGCTTATATAGATGAGTTTGAGGAGCTCAAAGCCTTGGTGGGCATGAAACAAAGGGGTTTAGGTGATGAATATTACTTATCTAGCTTTTGGAGTGGGCTAAAGGAGGAGATCAAAGGTCCAGTGTATATGTCCAAACCCACATGCTTAGAGGAAGCCATGGAGTTGGCTAGACAAGCTGAGCAGAACCTCAAGGCCCATAAGCCCAAACCATATACAACCCTACCTAAAACCTACCAAACCCATCAGTTTACCAAACCACCCCAACCCATGACTCATACCCAATCTTATTCCAAGCCCAACCCAAATATCAAAACCCTCACCAGTTTCGAAATTAATGAAAGGAGGAAGAAGGGTCTCTGTTTTCATTGTGATGAGAAATTCACTAGGGGTCACACTTGCAAAACCAAACTATATATGTTATATGGGGAAGAATGGGAGGAAGATGAAGTGTGTGAGGAGGAAGAAATACAAGAAGAAGAGGGAGAGGGTCAGATATCAGTATTGGCCTTGAATGGGATGGCCACTCATAATACTATCAAAGTACAAGGGAAGGTAAACAAACAGGTGGTTACCATTCTTATTGATAGTGGGGCCACCCACAATTTTATTGATTCTGGCACAGCAGCAAAGTTGAGAAGTGATGTAGTACAAACTGTACCACTCAATGTGACCGTGGCTGATGGGAATAGACTATCAAGTGATTCTATTTGCAGTGACTTCAGTTGGGATATGCAAGGGCATAAGTTTCAAGCAAATATGAGGGTACTACCCTTGGGGGGATGTGATATTGTGTTAGGAGTGGAGTGGTTGAAATGTTATAGTCCTGTGACTCTGGACTATAATAAGATGGAGATTACCTTGCACGTAGGTAAGAAAAAGATCACACTCAAGGGGACTGGAGAAGAAGGTTCATTGAGATTACTTAGTGGTAAGGGACTAAGTAAACTCATAAAGAAAACTAAGGAAGGCTTGGTGGGTTACTTGTTTTACATGAGTGGTGATGAGAAAAATGGCAAGGTGGATATCCCTATAGAGATGGTCATACAATCGTACCAAGATGTGTTTGGGAACCCAGTGGGATTACCTCCTCCTAGAAGACAAGATCATAGAATTCCTTTAAAGGAAGGAAGCTTGCCTAGCTGTCAAAGACCTTATAGAGTCCCACACTTTCAAAAGAATGAGATAGAGAAGCAAGTCAAGGAGATGCTGGAGAGTGGGATCATTCAATATAGCAAAAGCCCTTTTGCTGCACCTGTTCTCTTGGTTTTGAAAAAAGATGGATCATGGAGGCTTTGTATTGACTACAGAAAACTCAATGAGATGACAGTGAAAGACAAGTTCCCCATACCAATCATAGAAGAGCTTTTGGATGAGCTACATGGGGCAAGATGGTATTCTAAGCTTGATTTGCGGTCGGGTTATCACCAGATTAGAGTTGCCCCAGAGGACATCTCCAAGACGGCATTTAGAACTCATCACGGCCACTTTGAGTTCAAGGTTATGCCATTTGGACTTACAAATGCCCCTGCTTCTTTTCAAGCTTTGATGAATGAGGTTTTTGAACCATTACTCAGGAAAGGAGTCTTGGTCTTCTTTGATGACATTCTTGTATATAGCAACACTATGGAAGAACATATTCATCTTCTCCAACAAGTATTAGAGTTGATGAGACAACATAAGTTGTATGCTAAGCTGAGTAAGTGCTCTTTTGCTCAACCGCAGTTGGAGTACTTGGGCCACATTATTTCTGGGGCAGGTGTATCTGCCGATCCACAGAAGATTGAAGCAATGAAACAATGGCCTACTCCTACTAATGTCAAGCAACTAAGGGGTTTCTTGGGGTTGACCGGATACTACAGGAGATTTGTCAAGGGCTATGGAGAAATTAGCAAACCTTTAACCCAATTGTTGAAGAAGAACTCTTTTGCATGGAATGAGGATGCTCAATCTTCCTTTGAATTACTCAAAGAGACAATGTCTACCACTCCGGTGCTAGCAACTCCTAACTTTGACCTTCCATTCATTATTGAAACCGATGCTAGTAATTGTGGCATTGGAGCGGTCCTTATGCAGCAAGGAAGACCCATTGCTTACCTCAGTAAGGGGTTGAGTGCTAAGACTCAAGCATTATCTACCTATGAAAAGGAGTTACTTGCCGTGATGATGGCGGTCAGCAAGTGGAGATCGTATGTTCAGGGAAGCACTTTATAATCAAAACAGACCACCAAAGCATCAAGTATTTTATGGAGCAAAGACTTTCCACCCTCTTACAACAAAAGTGGTTAGCCAAACTCATGGGTCTAGACTATGAAATTGTTTACAAAAAGGGAGTGGAAAATAAGGTTGCTGATGCATTGTCTCGAATGAATGAAACCAATGGAGAGCTCAAAGAGATTACGGTTTCTTATCCTAGTTGGATTGAGGAAGTGATGGCAAGTTATGATGGAGATCCTGATGTGGTAGACTATGTAGCTCAAGCTACCGTGGCTGCTCCAAATAATCAAGGATGGAGTTTTTCTAAGGGATTATTGAAGTGGAATGGAAAGATCTATGTGGGTAATCAGAAGGGGCTGAGAGAAAGAATCATCAAGGAGTTACATGAAGGTACTTATGGAGGACACTCAGGTAGAGATGCAACTTGTGGTAGAGTACAAGCCTACTTCCATTGGCCTGGTGTTAGAGAAGAGGTGAAAATTTGGGTGAAGGAGTGTGACAATTGCCAAAGAAACAAAACGGAGAATTTGCATTACCCCGGCTTGTTACAACCCTTATCTATTCCAAGTCAGGTATGGGAAGATATCTCAATGGACTTCGTAGAAGGGTTGCCTAAATCTGGTGGTAAAGAGGTGATATGGGTAGTGGTTGATAGATTGACAAAATATAGTCATTTTGTGGCTCTTGCTCATCCATTCAATGCTTTACAGTTAGCTGAATCTTTCTTGGAGCATATTTACAAGTTGCATGGTCTCCCAAAATCTATTGTTAGTGATAGAGACAGACTATTCCTTAGTCAATTTTGGCATGAGCTTTTTCATCTCACTGGCACACAACTCCACCATAGTACTGCTTATCACCCTCAGAGTGACGGACAAACTGAAAGGGTTAATAGATGTTTGGAAGCCTACTTAAGGGCTATGACTGGGCAGAGACCAAGAGAATGGCTCAAATGGTTACCTCTAGCTGAGTGGTGGTATAATACAACCATTCACTCCTCTATAGGAATGAGCCCTTATCAAGCTTTATATGGTTGCTCTCCACGGCATATGATTCTTCCAACTGATAAAGAACCAACAGTTGAGGCAGTGGGAAAGTTTCTTAAGGAACGAGAAACCTTGAATGGCATTCTGAAGGAGAGCTTGGCTAAAGCTCAAAACAGGTACAAGGTGTACGCTGATAGAAATAGAACAGAGAGGGAGTTTAATGTGGGAGACATGGTTTTCTTAAAGTTGCAGCCATATAGGCAAAGTTCAGTGGTGTTAAGGGGAAATCAAAAGTTGGCTGCTAAATATTTTGGCCCCTACAAGATCCTTGAAAAAATGGGAAAGGCTGCTTATAAGTTGGATCTTCCTCAAGGGTCTCAAATCCATCCTGTTTTCATGTTTCTCTACTGAAGAAAAAAGTGGGTCACAAGGCTTCAGTTTCTACCTCATTACCAAAGGCTAATACTGAAGGCAAGTTGTTGGTACAACCCTTGCTATTGAAAGATAGGAGAATGATCAAGCGGGGCAATAAAGCTGTGCCACAACTGTTAATTCAGTGGTCCAATGCACCTGAGGAAGATTCAACATGGGAGGACGCGGCTATAATTGATGCTCAATTTCCTAACTTCTTACCTTGAGGACAAGGTAAATTTAAGGAGAGTGGATTGTAATGGAGGGAGCCTTGTGCGGTAACCTTGTGCGGTAGGGTGTGCGGTAGGAGGAAGGGGGGAACTGCGGTAGGAGGAAGGAGTATAATAATGCGGTAGGTAGAAGGTGTATGGTGCGGTCAAGGTAGAAGAGTGCGGTCAACAGAAAAGGGAAGGGATACGCGGTCAGTGGAAGAAGTATTAGAAGTGTTGATTGAGGTAGAGTTAAATGTGGTAGTTAGTATGGTCAAGTAGTGGCAAAGTCAAGACGGAGGGTCTTAGTGGTAATTTCGTCAATTGACCATGTGAGAGTCTCGTGAGGTTGTTGAGAGCACATGGCCACGTGGACACGTGAGGCGGTTATCTCCAACAACTTGCACATGGGCTTCCCTATAAAAGAGGCACAAGAGGCGTGAATCAGAGTGTGGATGATATTGCTATTTCTCTTTCTCCTTAGTTTAGCCATAGCTGAGTTTAGTTAGTATTTCCTTCATAGTTTAGCTAGTAGTTGATTATCTAGCTTATTTCTCTATTTTCGTTGTAGTTGAAGTTCAATCAATAGAGTTTGATTCCATTTTCCATTTTCGCAATTGTATTTGGATCGCATCTGTTACAGCTTGTTTCTTTTCAATACTTAAGTTTATGTTGTACAGATTCATTAACAAATTTATCGCAAATTGATTTCTTACTGCCATACTTCGTGGATGATTTGGATAATTTAATTCTTTGCAAAAGTAATTGAGATATATCTTAATTATTTTGACTTTTGACTAATTGATGTCCAAATTTTTTTTTGTTCTATACTCCACAAAAGTTTTGCATATTTCTAGATAATACTTGTCCCTTGTGAAATAATTTTTGTAATTAAAAATTATTGTTTTGTTGGACATGTTGAAATCAATATTGTAATATGTCTTAATGTACGTACAAGTAATTGAATTTTAATCAGCATGAAAGTGGGCAGGAGCATAATTACTTTATAAAACGCTAATTATAACCTACATCGTTAATGTATAGAGTATAGGCCATTCTTGTCAAGGATCTAAAATTTCTACTAAGTTCAATGCACTGAGGAAATATTTCTCTGCTTATTTTCGGTGAATATTCGTGCACTATATTATGATAATCTTAAAAAAAATTAGTATGAAAGAATCGGTTTCCTTCAGTATACCTAATTATGTTGAATATACTCCTAATGTCCCTTTTATACATGGCAAGCTTATGATTTACTTGGTGCAAGCCAAATTAATAAATATTTTGCTTTAGTTACATAATCTGTAAAAGGAGCTGAGTAATTTATTTTAAATTAGAATGTTATTAATGGGATACTTATGTATAAAAATAACTATTTTGGCTAATTTTAAATATATGATTACTAGTTAAGAGTTTGAGCACATATAAACTTACGATTTTTAAATGTGCCCTTTACGTAATTTGGACTAGTATTTGTGATTCTTATTTCGTTTGAGCAATGAACGGCCCAACGGAAGTTCATTATTTAGACGAATTAAGCTATCAAAAATCACCTTATAAAAGTTCATTTACACGTTTTGGACTAGTATTTGTGATTCTTAATTTGTTTGACTAATGAACGGCCCAAAAGAAGTTCATTATTGAGATAGATTAAGCTAACAAAATCACCTTATAAATGTTCAGTTTTAAGAATTTAATCGGCCCAACGGAAGATTTTATTTTATTATGAATATAATGACTTGAAAATACTAAGTTATGTGACTCGAATTATTTCTGCCCAAAGGTGATGTAATTTGTAGTTATGTTGACTTATTATGATTTTCTATATAACTTAAAGGAAATCACTTGTATGTTAATAGTTGGCCCAATATAAAGCTATTGATGATGCCATGATTTTCTTATTGAAAGGTTTTTGTGTATTTTACCTTTCTTAAATAAACTGTTTATCCCTCAGTTTATTTGAATACTAATGATTTATTTCATCATGTGTATTTCTTTAAAGATACTAATATGGATGAATGTATTTGTTTTTCTTTAGCATTTAATCCTGCTACTATTACGAGCTGTCTTGCCTCTATTGAATCTTTGAGTGGTGCAAACTTCGCTACATGGAAAGAGCAGATCAGCATTGTCCTTGGAGTCTCAGATTTGGATTTAGCCTTACGTGGGAGCGTTCCAACCGCATATCCTTACTGATTATGAAAGGCTCCATAAGTACTGCTATTCGAGGAGAGATTCCTGAATCTAATAATGCTAAGGAATATCTTGCTCACATTGAAGAGCAGTACATGGGCTCTTCGAAGGCACATGCTACTACACTCATTACAAAGATGGTTACCCTGAAGTATGATGGTGTGAGTGGTGTTCGTGAACATATCATGAAGATGAGTGACATGGCTGCCCAACTTAAGGCCATGGACATGGAAATATCAGAAGGCTTTCTCATTCACTTCATTATGACTTCTCTTCCAGCGCAGTTTAGTCAGTTTAAGATTAACTATAATTTGCTGAAAGTGAAATGGAAGATGAGTGAGCTAATGAGTATGTGTGCTCAAGAAGAAGAAAGGCTTAAATCTGAAAAGATTGAAAGTGCTCACATTATCACTTCTGGGTATTCAAAGGGGAAAGGAAAGATGCATGCCAAAGGTAACAAGAAATGAGATAAGAGTATTTCTACCACTAAAGCAGAACAGGCAAACCCTTCTACTTCAAAAGGCTCGGGCACTCAGTGTCGCTTTTGTAGAGAAAAGGGACATGTAAGGAGGGAATGTCCTAAGTTTCGTGAGTGGCTGGAGAAGAAAGGTATTTCACCAATATACGTTTGTTGTTAATCTTTTACAATTAATGCTCTTTTAAAAACATGGTGGATTGATACTGGTACAACTGTGCATGTTACTAATTTATTGCAGGGATTCCTTTCCGTGATGAAGCTAAATAAAAGGGATTGACAACTACTAGTAACAATGGAGATAAAACTCATGTTGAAGCTGAATTAACTCTCCATTTAATTTTGGAGAGTGGTTTCAATTTTGGATTTAGTTGATACTGTTTATGTTCTCAGTATGACTAGAAACCTTATTTATGTTTGAGACCTTATTTATGTTTCTAAAACTTGACGCTTATGTTTTTCGTTTAAGTTGAGAATTAAGGCTTCTCTTTTTCTCTCTACTCTGAAGTTGTTGGTTCTGATTTGTTAGAGGGGAACCTCTTCAAATTATATTTATATGCTTCAACTTCGGAATCCCTATACTCAATGAATGTGAGCAATGTTGTTGTTAAAACTGGTTCTAAGAGAAAGCTAAAGGATGCTGATTCTTCATCCATTAGATTTCTCTAATTTTAGCACATGTGTAAAAGGATTTAAAGTAAATTTTTGTAAAAGATGTTAAACGTGGAGCTAACTAAAGTACTAGGCCTTTACATGATAAATCAGAAGTACTAAATGTTTTTACAATCTGCAAAGCCGAAGTTGAAAATCAATTCGACCTTAAG
Organism: Campanula takesimana; assembly: GCA_026119855.1. Taxonomy (NCBI): domain Eukaryota; kingdom Viridiplantae; phylum Streptophyta; class Magnoliopsida; order Asterales; family Campanulaceae; genus Campanula; species Campanula takesimana. The sequence continues at coordinate 382,101 of JAOWBW010000947.1, forward strand.
ATCAAAATTGTGCGATCTGATTGGGGTGGAGAATATTATGGTAAATTCTCTGAATTAGGAACACCCTTTACCTTTTTGCCTTGATTTTAATGGAAAATGGCATTGTTTGTGAACATGTTATGCCTGGTACACCTCAACAAAATGGTGTTGCTAAAAGACGCAATCATACCCTTATAAACATGGTACGAAGTATGTTGTGTTAAACATCTCTACCCGAGTTTCTATGGATTGAGGCACTCAAAACAGCTATGCATATACTTAATAGAGTTCCCAGCAAGTCTGTGCCCAAAACACCTTATGAATTGTGGACACAGAGGAAACCAAGATTAGGATATATGCATGTATGGGGCTGTCCCGCAGAGGCCAAAATTTTCAATCCACACATTAAGAAACTTGATCCCAAAATTGTAAGTTGTTACTTTATAGGCTACCCTGAAAGATCCAAGGGTTTTGGATTTTACTGTCATCTCATACTACTAGCATTGTTGAAACCAAGTATGTAGAATATTGAAAAATCGGCAATTTTAGTAGGAGTACACCTAGAAGGATAAATCTTGAGGAAAACCAAGAACATGTTTTAATCATGTTCCTCAAAATTCTATCCCAACAGTTCCCTTCAATGGGGTTCCATCTTTATATCCTATTGATGGCACTATGGCACATGAGGTTGTACATAATGTTGAACCACAAAATGTTGAGCCTAATAATCCTCCTAATGATTTACCTCTTCGGAGATTAGGGAGAGTTAGAAGGCCCAACATAGCTGATAAATTGTGTACCTCGATGATACTAACTATAATATTGGCATTGGGGATGATACTAAGTTCTTCCATAAAACAATTAAATGTGACCATTCTGTTGGGTTTCGTAGTAACATGCGTAGCGGAATTTAGCATTTAAAATTTTGAAACCCAAAGCCCATAGATCCGTTCATATGATTAAATCAAATACAATAACATGAATATAGGATAAAACTAACCCTTGATGGCTATTAAATTTTATCTTGGTCTTTGGTGGAGATTTGAAGACTTGATCACGATCACAAAGCTTAAACACGAACTTTGAAGATGATGATTTTCACCCTCTAGCGGTATCCACACTTCGAACGAATATCAAAGGAACTTCTTGATCTTGGTTGCTAGACCAAATTGTGAAACACGTTTTCACAATGAATTTGAACTATATGGAATTTCTCTCTTGTGTATTATTTGTTCTTTGACCAAGGATGTCTTAGAACAAAGTAAAACCTCTCTCAAACTCTTTGGAGACTCACAAAAGGCTATCACTGAAGTTCTGGACGAACTCATCCTTTTATACACAAGCAAGACCTATTCCAAATAGGAATCTTGTGTCAAAAGACATTCCAAATCGAATTAGGAAAGTGCCAGCCGACAGTACTGTGCGGCCGCCCAGAATACACTGTGCGGTCGCACATTTATCTGAAACAAACTGGTACAATTCTGAGCTAAGTGTGCGGCCGCCCAGTCGACACTGTGCGGTCGCCCACTTCCCCAGAATGTCCAGAATTTCCAAAATTCCAATTTAGTCCTTTTAAAGATTCGTTCTATTGTGTGTGACCCTCTAGGATTATACTAAGTTGGCAATGGGTTCAAACATGAAACCATAAGATATGATTAGGTTCTAGACAACCGTCATACCTACCCAAATAGTATAACTAGATGCAAGTTCGCATTCCTTTAGAATATGTCATAATCCCTTTGTCCTCGACGTCATTGAACACAAGTCATGGTCAAACAGTCAACTTGTTTTGTTCAATACTTTCTCGATTCCGAATATGTTGATAATCCAAATGCCATTGATCCAATCAATTCATTTGAGTCCGGCCGAACATTTCATCAACACCATTCCTACGAGAGGCCCAAGCTTGACATCTCTCCGAAGAGGACAAATCCATTTAGCTTATTATTCTTCCTTACGTGAATCCGATTATGCCAATCATACCCTTTATAACTTCCCGGTTAAAGGTAGCGTTTGAATATGTCAAACATAATGTTCATCAAGTGGAAGACTATAATAACTTCATGTCTAAGGATTCAAATGACATAACTAATATGAGATATATGTTCGACATAGACCATGACATAAATCTCATACAGCGGGTCATGTCCAGTACCTTGTTTCAAACAAGTACCCATAAATCTAACATGATCATCGCATGATCATTTAGACTTTATACTAGCGCTTAACAAGTACTAGGGACGGATATTATTATAAGTAAACATGAACAATAATAATCAAAACATCTCTTTATTGATATGAAATAAATTATAACAATTACAACGTTTATTAAACGTGCCTAGGGCACCACTACCAACAATCTCCCACTTGCCCTAGGCCCAATCTCCCATGTATCTAATACCCATGGACCTAACATGACCATCATGTTTAGCTTGTGGAAGTCCCTTTGTCAGCGGGTCCGCAACATTGTCATCAGTAGGTACTCTGCATATATTTACGTCTCCCCTATCAACGATCTCTCGAATGATATGAAAACGCCTAAGTATGTGTTTGGATTTCTGATGTGCTCTTGGTTCCTTTGCTTGAGCAATAGCACCATTATTATCGCAATAAAGGTCTATTGGATTAGCAATACTAGAAACCACTTCAAGTTCAGTTATGAACTTCTTAATCCAAACAGCTTCCTTTGCAGCATCCGATGCAGCAATATACTCAGCTTCTGTTGTAGAATCAGCGGTTGTACTTTGCTTGGAACTCTTCCAGCTTACAGCTCCACCATTTAACATAAACACAAAACCCGATTGCGATCGGCTATCATCTTTGTCAGTTTGGAAGCTTGCATCCGTGTAAGCATTTACAACGAGATCATCTTCCATTCTTCCATAGACCAAAAACGAGTCTTTAGTTCTTCTAAAGTACTTAAGAATCGCTTTTACAGCTATCCAGTGATTTTCGCCAGGGTCGAATTGGTATCTACTTGTCATGCTCAAAGCATAAGATACATCCGGCCTAGTACAAATCATGGCATACATGATGGACCCAATTGCCGAAGCATATGGAACATCATTCATTTTCTCACGCTCATCGTTTGTCTTAGGACATTGAGTCTTTCTTAGAGAAACTCCATGTAACACGGGCAAGGTGCCTCTCTTAGAATTTTCCATACGGAATCTTCTAATGACCTTGTCAATGTATGTACTTTGGCTTAACCAAGTAGCCTCCTTGATCTATCTCTATAGATCTTAATGCCAAGAATATATGCGGCTTCACCCATATCTTTCATTGCGAAGCACTTTCCTAACCAAGTCTTCATAGACTGAAGTGTAGGAATGTCGTTTCCAATGAGCAATATGTCATCCACATATAAAATAAGGAATAGCACTATGCTCCCACTAATCTTCTTGTATACACAAGGCTTATCTTCGTTCTTGATGAAACCAAACTTTTTGACCGATTCATCAAAACGGATATTCCAACTCCTAGAAGCTTGCTTCAATCCATAGATGGATCTTTGCAATTTGCATACCTTAGAATCTTGTTCAAACCTTATGGTTGTATCATATACACATCCTCTTGGAGTTTTCCATTCAAGAAAGCGGTTTTGACGTCCATCTGCCATATTTCATAGTCATGATATGCGGCAATGGCAAGCAAAATTCTTATAGACTTGATCATTGCTACGGGTGAAAAGGTCTCATCATAGTCAATACCATGAACTTGCCTATAACCTTTTGCTACAAGTCTAGCTTTGTAAGTATGCACCTTCCCATCCATGTCAGTCTTTTTCTTGAAGACCCATTTGCATCCTATGGTTTTTACACCTTCGGGTGCATCAATCAAATTCCAAACTTGATTGTCTTGCATGGATTGCAATTCGGATTCCATGGCTCCAAGCCACTTGTCCGAATCAGGAGAAGACATCGCCTCTTGGTAGGTTAACGGTTCATCATTCTCAATGATTTCTACCTCATTACTATCCGTTACGAGAAATCCATATCTCTCAGGATCGGATCGTAACCTACTAGATCTACGAGTTACTTGTGTATTTTGAACAGGTTCCACAACTCCTTGTGGTTCTTGTTCTTGTTCAACTATTGGTTCAATGTTATTTTCTGGGTCTCGAATTTCTTCAAGATTTATTTTACTCCCACTGATTTCTTTGGAGAGAAACTCTTTCTCTTGAAAGATACCATTTCGGGCAACAAACACTTTGTTGTCCTCACGGTTGTAAAAGTAATATCCTCTAGTTTCCTTAGGATATCCCACGAAAATACATTTATCAGATTTGTGTGCAAGTTTTTCTGAGACAAGTCTTTTGACAAAAGCTTCACAACCCCAAATCTTCATGAAAGACAGACAGGGCTTCTTTCCGCTCCATATCTCATATGGAGTCTTTTGAACCGATTTAGTTGGAACACGATTTAGTGTGAAAGCAGCGGTTTCTAGGGCATAACCCCAAAAGGATATTGGAAGATCAACTTGACTCATCATTGATCGAACCATGTCTAACAAAGTCCGATTCCTCCTCTCGGACACACCATTCCATTGTGGTGTTCCAGGTGGAGTCAATTGTGAAACTATTCCACAATTCTTTAGATGATCATCAAATTCTTGACTTAAGTATTCTCCACCTCGATCTGATCGAAGTGCTTTTATACTTTTGCCAAGTTGTTTTTCTACTTCATTTTGAAATATTCTAAATATCTCAAATGCTTCACTTTTATGTTTCATTAGGTAAACATACCCAAATCTACTATAATCATCAGTGAATGTTATGAAGTATTGAAATCCTCCCCTAGCATTGCTACTTAATGGTCCGCATACATCGGAATGTATCAACCCCAATAAGTCGCTTGCCCTTTCACCCAACTTGGTAAAAGGTGTCTTAGTCATTTTTCCAAGAAGACACGACTCACAAGTATCATATGACTCGAGGTCACATGAACCTAAAAGTACGTCCCCATGGAGTTTTGAGATACGCTTCTCATTAAAATGACCAAGACGGCAATGCCATAAATAGGTATGATTTACATCATTAGGTTTAGATTTCTTATTTACATGATAGACATTGTCATTATTTTCATTCTTGACATCCAAGATATAAAGGCCATTAAATGAATTAGCAATACCATAAAGCACATCATTTAAATAAATATAAAATTTCTTATTCTCAATAAGAAACTTAAAACCTTCATTATCCAAACAAGAAATTGAAATAATATTTCTGCTTAAATCCGGAACATAATAACAATTGTTCAAAACAAGAATTAATCCGGAAGGTAAAGTGACTTCATAAGTCCCTACGGCTAATGCAGCAACTCTTGCTCCATTCCCCACACGTATATCTACTTCACCTTCTTTAAGCAGTCTCCTATTCTTTAGTCCCTGCACATTTAGACAAATGTGAGAACCACATCCGGTATCCAATACCCAAGAATAAGTGGTAGAAAGGAGAATATCTATCATATAGATACCTGAAGTCGACGCATGCTTACTGCTCTTCTTCTTCTTTTGATCTTCCAAGAAAGCCTTGCAATTACATTTCCAATGACCAATTTCTTGACAATGGAAACAGATTGCATCCTTTTGTGAATCGGGTTTTGCCTCAGAAGCCTTGGCAACCTTTGCCTTGCTTATTTTGGGTTTGATAACTTTCTTACCCTTTCCTTTGGCATTAGCCTTCTTCCCATCATGAACCAAGAGCACGGGAGAACCTTTCTCCACAATTTTCATCTCTGCAGTTTTGAGCATCCCATGCAACTCAGAGAGATTCTTATCCATTCCATGCATGTTATAATTCATTACAAACTGATTATAACTTTTAGGCAATGAATTAAGAATGAGATCCGTGGCTAGCTCCAATGGGATTGGATAGCCAAGTTTCTTAAGGTGCTCTACATAACCTTTCATTTTAAGAAAGTGAGGACTCACTTGCTGCCCTTTATTCATTTTACAAGTAGTGAATGCAACAATGGTCTTGTACCTCTCTTGCCTAGCTTGCTCTTGAAACATGGTTCTCAACTCCACGCCTATCTCATAGGCTTCCAAATGTTCCAAACTTGTTGGAGTTTTGAACACATAGCAGCAAGCATGAGACAACTTACATCTCTAGAATCATTACGATGTTTCTTGTAATTGTCTCTTTCTACCCTAGGGGCAGTAGGCGGTGGTTCAGCGGGGAGAGGCCCATCGAGAATGTACAACTTATCTTCTTGCCTAAGAACAATTCTTATGCTACGGATCCAATCCATAAAGTTGGTACCATTCTCTTCGAGCTTATCCTTCTCAAGGATCGATCGCAACGACATTGATTGAGTGTTATTAGTCATTATCTACAAATATGCAAAATTTCCCAAATTTAATAAGTAAAATTTTTCATTAAAGAAATAAATAATGTATTTTCAAATGAAAATACTCCCACTAAATTATATAACCTTCATATACATCCAATGTATAATATAATTTAATTGGGCTAAGATTCAACTTTAATTTAATTTTTGAGTCCACGGAGGCGGACCGCTCAAAAATAAATTAATTAGGTAGACAATCATGTCAATCATATCCCATATGATTCTTAGATCCTTTTATGAGATTCTTTGAGAAATCCAATTTCAAAAAGCATGTTTAATCTCATCTTTTGCCTAGGCCCAAAACTGTTTTGACGCCTAATTAAGTCCAACCATTTTAAACGCATAGGAACCATTCAATTTAATGCACCTTGCGGAGGCAAGCCCACATTAAATTAATGAACCTCATCTTGCTCATACATGAATAAGATTAATGCACCTCGCGGAGGCGAACCCACATCAAGATTACCCATGCATAAACAAGTGTTTTAATCATGGCATGGCAAAGAAGGACTTAAAACTTTATTTGAAGGTTCATCACATATAGCATATAACACATTTATGAGCACATAATATAAACATGTTACACATCAAGTTTAGCCACTAAATTAATCTCCATTAATTTAAGCATGATATTTATGTGTCATTAGTTTCTCTATAATTATGAGGATGAGACTATTTCAACTTTGGTTATTATCTCCAAATCAAGACAACAAGAAGTGCGGTCGAACTAAGCCATCAGGCAACCACAATCCCGCACTAATTCAAGAAACCAAGAAAGTAGTCCATGTGGCCGAAACTAAGCAATAGATGGTCTCGATGAACGTAGGCCAATTGCATTCACAATTCCACATGGATCTCCAATCATTGAATCAAGAACTTTGTTTCTCAATTTTAGCAATTATGAACTCTTCATAATTCTAACTTCGTTTTATCTTTGAAACTTTGATTGCGATCAAGTTTGGGAAACACAATCTCGATGAACGCAGATTAGCCATCCAAACCTTGAACCAATCTTAGAATCACAAGACTAAAACAAATAGGAAAATCAAACCCCAAAATCCACACACAAACCAACTACCCAAAACCCATTCCAGATCAGCAAGTCTGGACTGGTTTTGTTACTGGTTTTGTTGAATTTTTCAAAAAATTCCAGATTCTGTTTTTGACCAAAATCAGACCTTCTGATCCCTTTGTGCGGCCGCCTAAAAAGATCTGTGCGGTCGCCCAAAAAAAATGTGCTGCCGCCCAGAATCTTCTGTGCGGTCGCCCATGGCCATCAGAAGGTGCAGAATTTTCAAGTTCGAAAATTTTGTCTCAAAATCGTTTTTCCCCGATTATTAAAACTTTGATCCAATCAAAAATTAATAATCAACAATTCTGAATCCATCATAATTTATTTATTGCGATTAAAGTTGCAAAACAATAAACCACATAAAATCACATAACACATAAACGTCATATATTCCAATATTCACATCATGCAAGGCACATAAACAATTTATATACACATAACATGATCTAGGTATTGAAATAATCAACATGAACGGGGCTCTGATACCACTGTTGGGTTTCGTAGTAACATGCGCATCGGAATTTAGTATTTAAAATTTTGAAACCCAAAGCCCATAGATCCGTTCATATGATTAAATCAAATACAATAACATGAATATAGGATAAAACTAACCCTTGATGGCTATTAAATTTTCTCTTGGTCTTTGGTGGAGATTTGAAGACTTGATCACGATCACAAAGCTTGAACACGAACTTTGAAGATGATGATTTTCACCCTCTAGCGGTATCCACACTTCGAACGAATATCAAAGGAACTTCTTTGATCTTGGTTGCTAGACCAAATTGTGAAACACGTTTTCACAATGAATTTGAACTATATGGAATTTTCTCTCTTGTGTATTATTTTGTTCTTTGACCAAGGATGTCTTAGAACAAAGTAAAACCTCTCTCAAACTCTTTGGAGACTCACAAAAGGCTATCACTGAAGTTCTGACCGAACTCATCCTTTTATACACAAGCAAGACATATTCCAAATAGTAATCTTGTGTCAAAAGACATTCCAAATCGAATTAGGAAAGTGCCAGTCGACAGTACTGTGCGGCCGCCCAGAATACACTGTGCGGTCGCACATTTATCTGAAACAAACTGGTACAATTCTGAGCTAAGTGTGCGGCCGCCCAGTCGACACTGTGCGGTCGCCCACTTCCCCAGAATGTCCAGAATTTCCAAAATTCCAATTTAGTCCTTTTAAAGATTCGTTCTATTCTGCGTGACCCTCTAGGATTATACTAAGTTGGCAATGGGTTCAAACATGAAACCATAAGATATGATTAGGTTCTAGACAACCGTCATACCTACCCAAATAGTATAACTAGATGCAAGTTCGCATTCCTTTAGAATATGTCATAATCCCTTTGTCCTCGACGTCATTGAACACAAGTCATGGTCAAACAGTCAACTTGTTTTGTTCAATACTTTCTCGATTCCGAATATGTTGATAATCCAAATGCCATTGATCCAATCAATTCATTTGAGTCCGGCCGAACATTTCATCAACACCATTCCTACGAGAGGCCCAAGCTTGACATCTCTCCGAAGAGGGACAAATCCATTTAGCTTATTATTCTTCCTTACGTGAATCCGATTATGCCAATCATACCCTTTATAACTTCCCGGTTAAAGGTAGCGTTTGAATATGTCAAACATAATGTTCATCAAGTGGAAGACTATAATAACTTCATGTCTAAGGATTCAAATGACATAACTAATATGAGATATATGTTCGACATAGACCATGACATAAATCTCATACAGCGGGTCATGTCCAGTACCTTGTTCCAAACAAGTACCCATAAATCTAACATGATCATCGCATGATCATTTAGCCTTTATACTAGCGCTTAACAAGTACTAAGGACGGAGATTATTATAAGTAAACATGAACAATAATAATCAAAACATCTCTTTATTGATATGGAATAAATGATAACAATTACAACGTTTATTAAACGTGCCTAGGGCACCACTACCAACACATTCAACTCTGTGGCCTTATGCTATGAAATAAGAGTTGGAAAATGTAGTGGATTAATGTATATGCCTAAAGGTTAGTGTGAGTAAATTTCTTATCTTAACTTCTTGTGCTCCCAGTGTTACCCCTGTTGTTAAGGGTGACAAATTCAGTCTTTTGCGGTTGGGAGACCACTAAAGATTTATTGTGATAATCAGACTGAATTTTTCCTTTCCAATAACAACAAGTCAAGTGGTGCAACAAATCACATTGACATAAAGTATCTTGTTGTGGGGAAAAAGTCCAAGATCAAATAGTATCTATGCATATTAATACTTCCGCTATTCAAGCGGATATCACGACAAAAGGCTTTACCACCCAGTCTCTTTCGAGAGCATGTTGCTAGCATGGGTTTGGTAGATAGTTTTTTTTTTTAAAGAGTGGGCTATTTTCTTTTAGAATATCTTATCAGTGATCACTTTATGTTTCTTGATTTTGGATATTATGACTTACGGTTAGTTACTTCCTGATAAAGCGCGCATTTGAAGTTTTATGAAACTAACCCTTATGTTGAACCTCATGAACGTGGTCGTTTGGTTGTTTTTATGAGACCATTATATATATTAAGTTCATGACTATTAAGGTATTTGACCGTTATATTTATAGAGATATTATAGTTGTGACTAGAGGACGGTTGTGTGACAATAATGGATGCATATACCACCTCTAATTCAAATATAGTGTTTTATTAAATATGACCTTACTTATGGGATGATCGTCCGCTCATTTAAAATCAATCTTATGGATATACTCTAAGTTGACTCTCTTGGTCAAGTGGGAGAATGTTAGACCCGACGGGGTCTAGCCCAATTATGTGACCTGCGGGTTCAACTTAGTACGTGAACCAAAATTATTGATACGGGCCTAATTAATTAATTTTAGTCAAATAACATTATGGGCTAAATTAATGTAGTCATCTAGTACAATTAAAATTGTACAAAACCTTAATGGGCCCAATATCTTTCTATACACCTTGATGGACGGTGGAGCTCGATTAAGTTTAGGGTTTTGGTTCCATCTCCTGCCTATTTATATTAATGCCTTTTGGGAATTAGGGTATTATAACTTTTACCCTACGGCTCCTAAAGAAAAATACACACTCCATCGTATGTGCAATAGGCCAAGGAGGTGAAAATCAAGACTAAGTTCGAAGGCTCGTTCCGCATTATTATCCGGATTCAACTTTTCAATGGCTTCCGGTATGTCTTCGATTCATTCTTTATGTTCATATGAAAATTGATCCGCTACTTGATTATGTACTCAAGTCTTAAAAGATTAATGTTCTTACAACAATAACTTAAGACACACAAATGCTTTTTCAAGTATAACTTGGACACAACCTAATTTTGGCATTCAAAAAATCCCAATGCAGAATGTATTCGCTTTGAAAATATGATAAATTAAAGCAATTGAGTTTACAATAAGTGTCAAACCAAACAACTAAAACACTACAATAAAAAATATATAAACAACATATGCTCTTAACCCAATGGAGAGAAGATAAAGAGTTTCGACGAATGAGAGAAATTCTATTCATGAAATACAAATAGCGGTAATTAGACCAAATCAAAAAAGAAATAGAAGAAAAAAATAAGCGTCTGATTTGCTGAGGAGGAAGATCGGCCACATTCGATTTTTTTAAGGAAGAAATTGCTTGATGATTGTCGATTTCATTATATTTATAGATTTTATTAAAAACGAAAATTGAAGAAAAAAAAAAACAAATTGAAGAAAAAAAAGATCTGTTTGTTGAATAACAAATTTCATATTTATTACTTGGATATTAACATGTAATATTTGGATTTCACAAATTAATCAATTCAAAGAGTGAGAAACTGGGAAAAAACGTGTTTTTCCCTAAAATTCGCGTACACGTTTTTAAAATGGCGCGGTGACATTTTTGTAATTAACAAGAAGTTGTTTAGCGATGATCGTAAGTGCCTGTGGTAGTGTAAAAAGTGTCAGCCATGTACACTAGCACTTATTGACACAACCGCTGACACTTGTAATAAGTGTCAGTATCAATATTTAAAAGTGCCAATGCAATGGCTGACACATTTAAACACTAACGATTACATTTATGAAAAGCGTCAATTCCAATATATATAAACGCAGTTTGAATAACTGACACTTTGTAATATTAGCACTCGCCATTTACAATGTTCCCAAATATTTATAAAAATCACCGCTTGTTTTTTAAAAAAACCTTTTTTGAAAAACATGTTTTTCCTATTATTAAAAGTAAAACACGTTTTTTCAGAATACCTACTCATTTTTAAAGATGCAAAATAAGTAAATATAAAATCAGCAAATCGAGGGCCATATATCAATTTGGATTATCAATGGCTTTCTATCCCACGATTCATTATCACCATAGACGAAAAGCCACGTCACCCTTTTCCCCCTTTCCCCGCCCACTCCCCCCCCACCCACACACACACTTCTGCAACTCCCATCGCCGACTTCCTCTACTCCCCTAACCAATTTCGCCGGCCGGCGAGGAGTCAAACAATGTCCTCCGGTTCCACTATTCTCAACTGTTCGCCAATCCCTCCCTCAATCCGCGCCTCCTCCTCCACATCCACCTCATTATGCTCCCGATCAACAGCAACATTTTTCGCGCGTTCGCCGTCGAACGGGCTCTCGCTCCGCCTCCGGCAGCCGCGTCTCCAAGCAGGATTGGCGTCCCGAGCTTCTTCCTTTCGCAAATTGTCGATTACTTGCGGCGCCGTTACAGAGATAAGTGGGTCCCAGTTCTCCGACGTGGTGTTGAAGTCTGATCGTCCGGTACTCGTCGAGTTCGTTGCCACTTGGTGCGGTCCTTGCCGTTTGATTTCTCCCGCCATTGAGGCAGTCGCACAGGTTTGTTTATATTCTTATCATAGGTTTACCTGTCAAATTCGAATTTGTTACATATTGGACTACTATACAGAAATTGCATTCTTAGTAAACATGCTCCCTTATTTGCTGAATTAAATTTTATTTTTGAATGAGGTATATTTTGGGGAAAAAAACTGACTTTTAGCCATTTCAGTAGAACATATAGAAATTATACATTGGAATATACTCCCTCCGTCCCACATCACTTGAGACTTAAGAGGTGACACAATATAACTAAGGAAAAAGAATAAAATTAGGAAAATGTATGGTAGGAAATGAAGAGATATAATTAGTGGGGTAAATAATAGCGCTGGTTGAATAAATTGAGCAGTGAGAAATGAAGAGAGACAATGAGTGGTGTGGTAGATTGAATATAAAATTATTAAAAGTTGGTTATTTTGGGGAGGTCTCAAGTGAGTTGTGACGGACCAAAATGAAAATAAGTCTCAAGTGAGCTAGGACGGAGGGAGTAGTAGTATTAGAGGTCATTTTGTAAGTTCCTTGATAGCGGCCTCTCATTTAGGGAGAATGTATTTTGAAAAACGGACAACTATTTAGTAAGATGGAGTACTAATCTAATTCAAGGACTGACCTAGTAGATAAAGGCACAGGTTACTTGCAAGCGCTTGTACGTTTGAATCTCATGGGGTTGGGACGAAATATAGAAAGAGGGATATATTCAGTGTAGTCAAATAGAAAAGAAATTGAGCATATTAGTTTAAAATGTGAGGTTTTTCTTCCTTACCAAATGCAACAAGGGTGGCTAATAAGTAAGCACCCTTTGCAGTTGCTAAGAAGATCTCATTTATTGGAAATGTTTTCCATTGCATTAGTATTTAGTATTATTCACCGGTGTAGGTGTACATTTCTACAAATAGATTATTTGCAGTGGCCATGGGGATACTTATCATTGACCAAATTGTTACAATGTGACTTACTAAAAAAAAAGAGAGAGAAAGAAGAACAGGAATAAGAGAAAGAAAAAGAAAAGTGTAAGGAATTTGAATCTTAAATACTTGTAGCATTGGAATATTCTAAACTTACCCTTCATTATGCTCTGTCAATATGTAGTTCATTCTTCGAGCTACTCAATTCGCCTGCCCAACTTCAAAAACTGGAAGGGTTAGGCTGGTTTAATGAATAAGGGGAAGAGGAATGCTTCTTTTTTTTTTTCTTTGGGTCTGAACCATCTGTTGTACGGTCAGTCTTTGAGTGCAGTCTAATCCTAACTTGTGAAGGAAAAAAGGATCTGCCAGTTGATCTTCTGGATTAGTCACTTTGGTGAAGTGCAAGCCCGTGATTTTGTTTCAAAACAAGGATCTGTACTTTGACTCTGTGATTGAGTCGGTTGCTGTATCCGATCCCTTTTCCATGTCGATACCCTATCAAACACCATCTTCTGTTGAAAATCGTCTCTGTCCTATTCTTGACTCGGGGCTATTTCGAAAAGTTTGAGGAAGAATTAAGGCATCCACATTGTATATAGTCCACACTGTATTCATTACATTTGCCTCAAGTTCTTAACTGGACCCCACACATAATAGGAGTTCTTGTAGCACCAAGTTGCCCCTTTTTTTTAACCCCGTTATAAGTTAGGAAAGGTAATTCCTACCAGAGGGTGACTGCAAATCTTCGAATGATGATTCAAATAGGACCATGTGCTTATTTATGTAAGGCCTACTCTTGTTAAGTGCATATTTATACACTATATTTGTAGGAAGTTATTTAATTCGCCGTGACTCGTGAGTTAATTAGGGTATCTTCGTACTTGATAGCTGAACCATCATACTCTACATAAATTCTTGGTAGAACTGATGCACACCTTTTTCGTTCTTTCTATTGCTCCATCAATTTGACGTCTGGATTTCAAATTGTTCAAGTTATTAGCATCTCATCTTTGCAACTCCTCAGTAAATGTGGCTAGGTTTATATGAATGATGTGGCTATTTTTGTTATTGAGACTTGAGAGTATCCAAACAACCTTTCTTTCAAACAAACTAGTTTTAACCTGTTACCAAACATCCTATCAATTGTCTCTTCTTCTCGACTTCCCAAACCTCACTCGTACAACGCTTTCCGCCTCAACCTCTATAGCCACTAGTTAGTTACTATCAACCTCTAACGATAAAGGTCATCACACCACCTCTGCCTTACACGCATATGATTTATTCTAGCTCCTTGATTTTTATTTTGATGGAGAAAGATCCTGATCCTGCAAAAGTGGTTCTTCAATGGTGGACTTTTGGTGAGAGTGAGAGAACCCATGAAGACAAATCTGTGGGTATAGGTATACTATGATATCATAATGGAGCTTCTGTGTCATGTTAAGAGCAGCTACCAGCCAACCTCCTATCTTAAACACTAACCTCACTCATAAATTAGTACCTCCGTCCCAAGTTATTTTAACCACTTCTGTGTACCCTCTGAACCTACTTGCACTTTACAAGTTATTTTAACCACTTATGTGTACCCTCAGAACCTACTTGTACTTTACAACAACAAAAAAGGAAAAAAAGGGTGCAAGTAGGTTCAATGGTCTACCACAAATTGTTCCACAGGCATGTGCAAGTGAAAAAATTGGCCATTCTTGTCCTGTATTATTTCGACTATCAATAGCTTTCTTTTGGATTTTGACATAGTTGATAATTTTTTTTAGGCTTACACAAACTGATGACTGTAGTTTAGAAAGAATTCCTTAAGACAACACGGTACTTTTTCTTTTCCTTCCGTCAATTTGATTGCTGCTCTTTAATATGCTATCACATTGGCCACTCATAACATCTTCAAACTATTTCACATGAAAAACATTGAAAGAAGTTAATCACGTTTGCCATGAAATAAAAGTAACTTGATACTAACTATACCACCCATGAGCAACTAAGCCTATTGTGGATGCAATATAAGTATCCAAAAGTTCATAATCGTAGGTAGCTGGTGGTCTCTTGTAAGGATTCACATTTTTCTACCAATATTCGGTAAAGGATCAGGGGTATTACAATCCTCTGTTCCGGATATAGCAACCGCGGATGCGAAATCCTCTCTGATACCTTTCTACGACGATCATAGCCTAAGATCACAGTGTAACAGTTCTACCAAAAGTCGACGAATGATGTTGCATCTGAGTTGTAGTAGGAAGTCACTTTTTTTTATAATTTTTTTCATCCTAGACAAATTTATGTTATCAGTTGAAAGAGAGAGAGAGAGAGAGAGTCCAACCAACCTTGCCCACTCCTACCCTTGTGTGTGTGTGTGTGTGAGTGAGAGAGAGAGAGAGCAGTTAACTTGCCATAACTGCTGTATGTAAGACTTAGGTCATAAATCATCATTTTCTTCTTTTTTTCTCTATTACTGCTCCTTATCTATGAGATGGACTGTTTTCAGTTCTGGAGGAGGATTTGTTCAACCTAAGACTATGAGTTTCCCCTCTTGATGAAAAGTTACAATAAACTTAGCTCACTCCACAAGTGATGAAAAACAAATAAGCATACGATACATAGACTCGACTCACAGTACAATAAAATTATTAAATCACTAATTTCCGAACTTTGCCCATATGTGTTTGACTAGATCCTTCTGCAATCGTTGATGAGCCCTTTGATCACGCAAATCCGATCTAGTACGTACATGATTTTCAAATGTTGGTAATACCTCAGCCGAGAATGGTTGCTGTGTACTAGACCCACTTGCCTCGGGTTGATCCTGATAGTCAAGCCAATTTTGAGAATACGTATCCCGTTCATCCTCAATAATCATATTATGTAACATGTTACATGCTCTCATGATCATAGCCAAGTCCGCTATCTCCCACATTCGAGCTGGTTCTCGAATGATTTTAAATCGAGCTTGGAACACTCCAAATGCACGTTCTATATCCTTCCGATATCCCTCCTGATATTTTGCAAATAGCTTATCTTCTTCACTTTGAGGAAGTTTAACTGATTTGACAAAAGTCGGATAAGAAGGGTAGATACCGTCAGCAAGATAATACGTCATATTATACAGACGTTCATTCACAAAGAAATTGACTCGTGGAGTATTTCCTGCTTCAAGATCATCGAACACTGGCGACCGGTCCAGAACATTTATATCGTTCAATGTGCCCGGACATCCAAAAAAGGCATGCCAGATCCATAAATCATGACTGGCAACGGCTTCAAGAATAACCGTGGTGGTTCCCTTATCACCTCTAGTAAATTGACCTTCCCAACCAATAGGACAATTTTTCCACTCCCAGTGCATGCAATCAATACTCCCGATCATCCCTGGGAACCCCCGCTTCTCACTGACCTCAAGTATTCTTTGCAGGTCAGCTTCATTTGGGGCTCTCAAGTACTCTTGCTCATACAGTTGAATGACCCCCTTGCAGAATCTACGTAATGCCTCCAAAGCTGTAGTTGTCCCTATTTTAATGTATTCATCAATAGTATCGGCGAACATACCATATGCTAACAATCGCATGGCTGCGGTACATTTTGTTAATGGAGATAGGCTTTCTTTGCCGGCACAATCGAATCTTTTTGTGAAGTAGCTGTCATGGCTTGAAAGATCCTGGACGATTCGGAGGAATACATGTTTCTGCATCCGATATCGTCACCGAAAAGAATCTTTATACATAGCATTTTCGGAAAAGTAGTCATCAATCAGGCTCTTATTGTGCAAAGCGTGATCTCTTTTCAAATTTTTTCGAGTTTTTTTCGAAGTTTTATCATCAAAAAACTCGTTCATGATAAAACTCCTCAATTTCACACTGCCTTTTGTAGGCTTCGATATCAAAAGGAAGAAATCCTGATGGATTCATTGATGTAGGAGGAAGGAAAGGGGAGAGTGTTTGATGTAGGAAGAAGGAAAGAAGAATGTGTTTGGTGTAGGAAGAATGAAAGAAGAGAGTGTTATTTATAAGAAAATGCGTGGTTGAGGTTGATTGATTTAAACCTTCAATTCAATTATGTTAATTAAAGGATAACGTTTGAGTGTGGTTGACGGATTTGAAGCTTCAATTCAATTGAGTTATTTAAAGGATAACGATTGAGTGGTCGAAATTGACGGACTCCAATAATAGAATTACATAGATTTAATTAAAAGATAAAGTTACATACTGAGAATCTTGAAAATAGTACATCATTGCAGTAAATTGACATAAAGCTAGAAAACACACATTAATTGCCAAACAGCTCGGCAGTCAACATTTCAAAAAGCTTTTGTTGTTGATCATCGCGAGGCTCCATTTGACTCAATTGCATCCACATTTTCCTACTTTTAGCCCGAGTCTTGTTAAGGGCAACTTCGTTTGCCTTCTCTTGTTGTGCGGCTAAGTTGTCAATTCGTTCCAATTCTTTCTCTTTGAATTGTTTGAATTCTAACCACTTTTGTTCCTTTACCGGTGACAACCCCACTTTTTTCTTCCCCGCCTTTTTCTTAGCTGCCTCCCTTACATAGGACGAGGAATGGATCCAACCGAGCTTGAATCACCTACATCACCTTCACGTGTTCTCTTAGATCTACTGCTATCAGATCCAGTATTTCCTCCAACCTGACTTGCGTAGCGTGGTTGATCTCGGGTAGCTCTCCACTCGTCCATCAAATTAAAAGTGCTATTATTAGCACTTTTTTATAATTCGTGAGCTTTTGCCAAAACATCATTCTCCGACCACCCGCTTTGTTGCACACGCTTAGCGTTATCGTATGCACCTACCCATTTGCCCAATTTGGCGTTTATATAATTGTGACGATTTTTGCATGAAACTACGTCACGGGGAGGGTTAAATTCACAATGTTTGTTACAGTAATCTGCAATCTTACCCCAAAACGCTTCACTCTTCTAACTTTTTCCGACAACACTGTCGGTTCCAAATTTAATCCACCCACTGATTAGCACTAAATTGTCCGCCGTGCTCCATTTGACGATTTTTCTACGAGTAGTGGTTGAACCTCCTGCATCTGGAGTTGGAGAAGCTTCATCAGCATCAGCACCGCTCATGCTACCCAGGGCCATTTGTGTTGAATATTCGGATGCTACGACGATCATAGCCTAAGATCACAGTGCAACAGGTCTACCAAAAGTCGACGAATGATGTTGCATCTGAGTTGTAGTAGGAAGTCACTTTTTTTTATAGTTTTTTTCAGCCTAGACAAATTTATGTTATTAGTTGAAAGAGAGAGAGAGAGAGTCCAACCAACCTTGCCCACTCCCACCCTTGTGTGTGTGTGTGTGAGTGAGAGAGAGAGAGAGCAGTTAACTTGCCATAACTGCTGTATGTAAGACTTAGGTCATAAATCATCATTTTCTTCTTTTTTTCTCTATTACTGCTCCTTATCTATGAGATGGACTGTTTTCAGTTCTGGAGGAGGATTTGTTCAACCTAAGACTATGAGTTTCCCCTCTTGATGAAATTTACAGTTCTTATAGAGCTGAGGCTGAGGTGATTTTGCCTGTGTAAGGAGTGTTCGCTGTTCTAGGGACGGAGCTACCCACATGGGAATGGGGACCTCTGCCGCCATTTGTCTAAAAGTATTCTTTTTGCTAGTGTATTAATTTGAGAATTTAGGGGGTTTAGCATAATTGATTAAAACTTTCCCCGTTTGTGTGAAGAAAAAAATGAACAAAAAGTTTGTGCTGCCCCCTTTAGCATAACAAAATATGTTATGCAATTTTTGCCCCCGTTTACAAAATTTCTTAGCTCCGCCTCTGCGTTATTCTACGGTTCATTTGTATGGAGACAAATTCTCATAATTTTGAGTATTAATGCTTGACCAAAGACATATTATTGGATTATTTGCTTGGCTTGGGGGAAGCACTCTGGGCACATCTGGATTTAAGAGCTCTTTTGTTCTGATATGACTTTTGTATTCTCTTCTTTAGTTTCTGTTCATGCATTCCTCATCCATAATCTTTCTAATCTATATTCTTATTTAATCTATATCTGCGGGAAAAAAGGGTGAAATAGTTATTAAATGTCAGGAGGGTGGAATGGCCAATGAGAACCTATATGATAGTGACTTGCAGTACATATGGTCTTTAAAATGTTCAATGGGTGGAGTTAATAATCATCAAATAACAAATTTTGGAATTTCACTAGAATAATTAGACCGGCAATTATTTCGTCAAAGTTCACTTGGGTTGACTATCAAAAACTAAATTGGACTGTCTACCTTTTCGAGACAGAGGGAGTACTTGTTTCACTATTACTCCATCCGTCCCAAACTAATGGTTACGTTTGGTCAAACCTATTTGACTTTGACTAACATTTTATGCTAAACTATTAATCTCCACTGATGATGTGTTCTTGTGTGTGTATAAGGGAGAGAGAGGGAGAGAGTCCAACCAACCTTGCTCACTCACACCCAGTATGTGCGTGTGTGTGAGTGAGAGAGAGAGAGAGAGAGATCAGTTAACTCACTATAAACTTGTCATAAATCATCATTTTCTTCATTTTCCTTGATTACCGCTCTTTATCTACGGGATGGACTGTTTTCAGTTGTGGAGAAGGTTCTGTTTCCTGAACTATGAGTTTTCCCTCTTGATGAAATTTACAGTTCATATGGAGCTGAGACTGAGGTGGCTTTGCGACTGTAAGTCGTGTTCGCCATTCTACTCTGCAATTTGTATGGAGACAAATTCTCATAAATTTGAGTATTGATTGACCAAAGGCATATTATGAGATTATTTGCTTGGCTTCAGGGAAGCAGTCTGGGCGCACCAGGATTTAAGAGCTCTTTTGATTTGATGTGGCTTTGTTTTCTCTTAATTTCTGTTAATGGATTCCTCATCCATAATCTTTGTATTCACTCTTCTTATATGATGTTTATTTGCGACAAAAAAGGAGAAAAGGGTGACCTAGTTAAATGTTAAAGGGGTGGAATCGCCAATGAAAACATATATGATAATGAGTTGCAGTAATTATGGTACTGTATTAGAATGTTCAATTAGTGGAGTCAACGTAAGGGAGAATCCAAGCAAATGTCGTAGTTCAGGTGCGTATGTCATCATAAAATCTGGCTGTAGTCGCAGGAGGCAAAAGGTAGTTTACTCAAAAGAGAACGATGATGCGAAATGGCAGTAAACTTATTTACTTTACCTTTCCTTGTATTATGACCTTTTCCCTAATTTTAGGTATAGTCCAGGAAACATCCTCAGTGTTTCCCATTGCATGAAATTTGAAGCGGTATTACCAATTTTCAGTTTTTGAATACGCTCGAGCCTACAAAAAAACAGTAAAATTGCAATCCCCCATTCTTTGACGGTTACGTATGATGATTCATGTTAGCCGACCCAAATCATTTGGGACTAAGGCTTCGTTGTTGTTGTTGGTGGTGGTGTTGTTGTATTGTAACGTCGCACCTACATCAAATATCCACAGATTACTAACAAATTGACTTGGCATGAAACATATTGAACCCGATCATCTTGAGTTCTTGACCTTGATGTAAACATCTAGTAGTTCTTGCATTTTCCTTCTGCCTGGCAACAGATTCACACGTTCTTTTTGTCGTAAAGGGTTACTGGCCGTTTTAGCAGCCTATACTTCATAATACTCCGTCCGTCCCAAAATGATCTTCACATTTGACTATTCAAGCTTTTTAAGAATATGAACACTTGCTTCACTAGTCATGTTTTGTTTATGCACTTTTAAGCGTAAATTGTAGAAATGAGAACTTTTTGGGACAATGAAAAATGGCAAATAGGAAGATCATTTTGGACAAAGGGAGTAATTCCTTTTAGTGATTAATACTTGTTTCAGTATTTCTCATTTTCCTGCATCTATCGTTGCGATTTACCTAAATTATTTCCATCTGTTATCAGGAATACGAAGATAAATTGCTGGTTGTAAAGATCGATCACGATGCAAATCCTGGGCTAATTGAAGAATACAAGGTATATGGATTGCCTGCTTTGATTTTCTTCAAAAATGGAAAAATGGTTCCGGAAAGCAGAAGGGAAGGTGCAATCACAAAAGCAAAGCTTACGGAGTATGTTGATACAATGCTGGGGTCCGCCTCCGTCTCATAGTTACTATAAGTTCCGGTATCGCCCTTAACGACTCCTTTAAAGTACAAGAAGTTGGTGATTCTACTGCATTTTGTTGGTTGTTCTGACATTCTTATGTACATGAAGGCCTGTATATTTTAATTTTGAGCTGTTTGTGGTCATATATTATTGGTCTATAAATGTCAAATTCCAGAGTGTAGTTATTTACTTTGGTCACATTGTATTTTGCCCTTTAAATAAAAACTATACATTTTTTTGGTCATTTAAGATTTTGAAGGAAGGAGATTTTGCAATTCAAGCAATGGTTACATACCTTGATGTACTCATTTCTTGAATCTCTTTAGAAAACACTCTCCGTCTCAGATTAGTGTGAACTAGTGGTCAATTTGATATAACTTTGACCGATAATTTAAAAAAATTGATGATTTTAATAAAAATTGTATCGTATGACTAATGATAATTTCAATAACAATGTTAAGAATTTTATTAGGATCATTGTTTTTTATTTAAATTATTGGTCAAAGTTATATCAAGTTGACCATTAATTCACACCAACCTGAGACGGAGTACTTTTTGCAAATGTTCTTTATTGAAAAATTCATTCCAAATTGCACATTTTCTTGAGTTCACTACACCAAGCTTATGATTGGATTATGTTTTTAAACCACTTTAATTTAATGTCTGAAACTGTCACCTAGGCTATGGTTCTTTTAAAGTTTTTGTTCAGTAGAAAATTTGGGGGAAACTAGTTTCTCCCTAAGTTATAAAAAGTCTTGTTTTTATAAGGGTTAAAGTTTAGGGTTTAAGGTTTAGGGTTTAGGTCCTTTAGGGTTTAAGGCTTAGGGTCAAAGGGTTAAAAAGTGAATTTTTTATAACTTATGGAGGAACTAGTTTCCCCCAAAACCAACTCTTTTCTCAGTTCCCATTTATTGGATTGAAATTAGCAGATTTGGATTGAACAGGTTTTCTATCTTTATTTTGTTGCTTTTCTCTATTTTCTTAGTTTTCTTAGGTTAATCAAACTGATCTCTACTATTGAGAAGTTAGCACCGGCAGTTAAAAGTTAAGTGAACTATACAAGTCTTTGTGAGATCGACTCTTAGCTAGTGTATTTGCGAGATTAATAAATTGTTCATCACATATATATGTGTGTGTATATATATGCATGCATGCACGAGTATGTGCGCGCGCGTGTCAAAACCTTATTTAATTTAAGTGGGTGTACCAATTACATTACGAAGAAGCTTCAAAATGCAGTTATGAAAAAATATGTTCATTTATAGGATTCAAACCCACAACCACAAAGTTAAAAATCTAACACTAAAATTAGAAAAACTATTTGATTATACGGGTCTAAATCGTCCGCCACCGCATATGCTTATGGCAAATCTCATGCTTTCTCCCTCCCGTAATGAATGTTGTGTTTTCCTTTTTGTCAGTCCCACACACATATATCTCACTTTTAGAAACATATACCCTTCCGTCACACTCGAATTAGAACATATTTCCATTTTTTATGTCCCATTTGAATTAAGACAATCCAAAAAATGGAAGTGTTTTATTTAATGACACCCACATTCACACTCACAATAACTTTCCACTCATTATTCTCTACCCCACTTTTTCTTTCCTACCTCACTTTTCATACTCACAGCACCTACTCCACTAACACTTTTTCCTTAATCTCATGTCCAACCCAAATATCTTTAATTCGTGTGGGACGGAAGGAATATAATTTTTTTTTTTTTAATAAGGGTCCAAGCAAAGTAAAAACAACTAAAACACCATTAACTGAGACCGAGTTAGTTAGACTAAGTTATGCAGCCAAGGTGGTCAGTTATCACTAGCTGTAGCAATATATATACAATGATGTTTTATAAATGAAACTAACAAAAATATCAATAATTCAAAATTAAAGTTAATTTTTTTTTTTACATATTTTCTTACTCTCATTTTCTATTCATAACTCCAAAAATATCATAAATCCTCTAGGAGGAGGCAATGAAAAGGTCAATGTTTTTATCAAGAACACTAGTTTATTTTTAGTCAAAAAAAAAAAATCACCAACCGGAGGAGATGAATGTGTACAACCACAAATTACTACAAAAATAAACCACATTTTAGTTTTCAAACCGTTGACCTTATAACACGGGGCAACGTCTAATTCCAGGGAAAAAAAAAAAAAAGTTCATTGGAACATCTCCATCTTTTTAGGCATTTTTACAGCAATTCAGAAACCTATAAAAAGCTCTGTTTTGGTACCAAAAAAAAAAGACAGAAGAGATACATAAATCAGAAGGTCATCTGCAGATGCAGATTAAGTAAAGTAAACACAAAGGTCCCTCAACTCCCCTGAAGCTACTACAAGTTCTTCATGCAATTGAGAGCCTTTGCATGTTAGTTTACAATTTTCCAAAAATCTGAAAAACAAATATATATATATATACATATTTGTACATAAAGGTTATATATATATACCGTTACTTTAGCTTGCTAGTAATCTGCTAGAAGAGATGGCCGGAGGAGGTATAGGATCTCATGGCCCCCAGGGAGACTACGAGGGGCGTATTACAGCTTTTGTCATCATCACCTGTTTGGTTGCAGCGACCGGAGGTCTCATCTTCGGTTATGACATCGGTATTTCAGGTCAGTATCATATACTGCATCCGTCACAGCTCAATCTGCACACACACAATTACTATTATTTGGTCAACTCAACCGAACTTTGACCACAATTTTATGAAAACCTAGATATTACTTTGAAACTCTAACAATTTTTATTGTTTCACCGTTATGAACAGTTTCAATAACATTTTTCAGATTTGCATAAAAATATCTAGATTTTCATAAAATTATTGTCAAAGTTCAATTGAGTGACCAAAAAATTCAAACTGTACATATTGAGATGGGATGGAGGTGGAATCTTCCCTTGAATAATCCCATTTTCCTCTTCTTCTTCTCTTTTTTTTATTTAAAAAAAAAAAAAAAATCTTTTCATTTTTTTTGAAGGTGGGGTGACATCCATGGATGAATTTTTGCTCAAGTTTTTCCCAGAAGTGTACAGAAAGGAGAAAGACGCGACCGGCAAGGAAAGCCAGTACTGTAAATTTGATAGCCATTTACTACAAATGTTCACCTCATCCCTTTACTTTGCAGCACTTATAGCATCTTTCATAGCATCTGCAACAACAAGGGCCTTTGGTAGGAAAATCTCCATGTGTATAGGAGGAATCATCTTCCTCATTGGTGCTTTCATCAATGGAGCGGCAACAAATGTCGCCATGCTCATCATCGGTCGTATATTACTTGGTGTCGGGATTGGTTTCGCTAACCAGTCCGTCCCCGTTTATCTGTCAGAAATGGCACCACCAAAGATAAGAGGTGCACTCAATATTGGTTTCCAATTGGCCATTACAATTGGAATTTTTGCAGCTAATTTAGTGAATTATGCCACTGCGAAAATGAAGCACGACGGGTGGAGATACTCTTTGGGTCTAGCCGGTGTCCCTGCAATTATTATGACCGTTGGAGCGTTCTTTTTACCCGATACTCCAAACTCACTCATTGAAAGAGGCGAGAACGAAAAGGCAAAGGAAGTTTTGAGGAAAATCCGAGGGGTGGAGAATGTGCATGAAGAGTTTCAAGACCTTATCGAGGCGAGTGAGGCCTCGAAAATGGTGCAACACCCATGGAGGGATATTAGAAAGAGGAAGTATAGGCCTCAACTTGTGATTGTCCTCCTCATTCCCTTTTTCCAACAGTTTACCGGGATTAATGTGATCATGTTTTACGCCCCGGTTCTTTTCAAGACTCTAGGGTTCGGAAACGACGCTTCCCTCATGGCCGCCGTCATTACCGGCATGGTGAATGTCTTCGCCACCTTGGTTTCCGTGGTCACTGTCGATAAGTTTGGTCGGAGAGCTCTTTTCCTTGAAGGTGGAGCTCAAATGTTTGTTTGCCAGGTACGTAAACACACACACACACACACACTTGAATTTAAAATGCAAGAGCAAGCTGTCTGAATCTAACATAACATAATGGAAGAGCTCTTGTAGCACCAGGTTAATTTTATATACATACATACTACATACACATTTACATATACATATACATGTATATATACTCATACAACTACAAGGCTGTCTGAATCCAACATAAGGAAGAGCTCTTGTAACACCAAGTTAATTTTATATACACACATACATATATACACATATGTGTGTGTGTGTATGCTCATACAACTACATATATACTCATACATATACATATATGTAAAACACACACACACACACATATAAGCTAATTTGAATGCTAATTATCTACATTAATCTTCTTGAAGATTGCTGTTGGTGCAATTATCGCGAGCGTGTTTGGAGTATCAGGCGTGGGGACATTCGACAAGCTTCACGGCAACATAGCATTGCTCTTGATATGCGTGTACGTAGCTGCGTTCGCATGGTCGTGGGGCCCACTGGGGTGGCTAGTACCCAGCGAGATCTTCCCGATGGAGATCAGATCAGCCGGGCAGTCCATCAACGTGTCCGTGAACATGATCTTCACCTTCATCATCGGACAAGTCTTCCTCACCATGCTTTGCCACATGAAATTCGGCCTCTTCTTCTTTTTCGCGGGGTGGGTGTTTATAATGACACTCTTCATCTTCTTTTTCTTGCCGGAGACGAAAAACGTTCCGATCGAAGAGATGAATAGGGTTTGGAAGGCACATTGGTTTTGGGGAAGTTACATTCCAGATGATGCAGTTGGTCTTGGGAATCATGGCAAGGCTTCTTCATATGCTACTAATGTCTGAGGAGGGATATGATGGTGAACAAGAAATAAATTTAGTAACAATCAAATAAGTTTGTGAGAAATAAAATACTGAATAATTCATTTTTGAATGAACAATAAGAGTTAGTTTCATTTTGATAATGTGAATTTTACTTCAATGCAAATAATAACGAGAGTGGAAAGGAAAGGTTGTAAATATTTCCCATTTTTGCTTCATTAATAAAACTTTGGGTACTATTTTTGTTTAGTCAATTGCATTTCAGTTGGATTATTTGTATACATATTTGTAAAGGGTTAATGACAATATAGACTGTAAAGTGATATATCACCCTCCAAACAAACCCTGATGTTTTTTTTCCGCCAGATTCTTGATATGAAAAATACTCACTAGATAAGGCATTTTTAATGGATTTCGTTAAAAAAAAATTCAGTTAAAAAGCATATGCCATGCACATGACTAACAAAATTGGTTAGTTTGAAGTTGAAATTTCTTTCAAGGGGCTTAATGAAAATTCTAAACTTAATAAGATTGAAAATCAAAATAATTATTAATATATTAAGGAAAAATTTAACACAAAATAAATTAATTGTCATCTATTTCAACTATTTTTTATAAAAAAAAGGTAAAGAAATTTAATGAATAATTATTTTAATTCTTTTTGTGCACCAACTAGAAGGGTTCAAAAAAGTAATTTTCTTTTCCAGATAATAAATATATATATATATATGTATGTATATATATATATATATATATATATATATATATATATTTGTAATATATTTTATGTTTAAAAAATATGCAATATTTTATAAATTTTGACAAAAAATTAAAATGAAAATGAAAATAAAAATAAATTATTAAATATGTAATAATTTTTTGTTTTAGCAACCACTATTTATTTAATTTGTAAAAATAACAGAAAAAATCATTTATTATTACTTTCTAATTTCTCTTTTTTTCCAAACATATGCTTACAAAATACCACAGAAATTAATTTTGATATTTTTAATACTATTATTGCTTATAGTAAATATTTATTTATTCACTACAAGGAAAGTTAAAAACAGAGACGGAAAAATAGAGACACACGGAGTCTGTAGCTAATTTAGCAACAGATTAGAGACAGACTCAAAATTTTGTGACAGAAAAGCAACCGATCAAAATTTGTCTCTAAATTAAAGACAAATTCTATATTTGTCGCTAAATTTAGAGATAGATTTTGAGTCTGTCTCTGTTTTAGAGACGGATTTTTAGTCTATCTCTGTTTTAGAGACGGATTTTTGAGTCTGTCTCTGTTTTAGAGACGATTTTTAGTCTGTCTCTGTTTTAGAGACGGATTTTTGAGTCTGTCTCTGTTTTAGAGACGGATTTTTTAATACTATTATTACTATAATTCTTATGTTAAACATCTATTATTCAATTATTACTGATTATCGATAATATTTATAACTTTTATTATGCATAGAGTTTAGGGTATATGGTTTAGGGTTTCGAGTGCGGTTTACGGATTGGGATATTGATACGCATTATCAAGATTAGTAAATAATTTTTAAGTTATTACTTATTATCATGTAGGGTTTAGACTGGTTTAAGATATGTAAAAAGTTTAGGATATATCGTTTAGAGTTTAATAATTATTTAAGATATATTGATCACCATCTTAGTCATCTATAATCAAATTGAATCCAATGGCCCATATTTAACCACCATTTTTACTTGGATCACTATCTCAACTCTAATACAGTAGTAAGTATTTACACTATGGTGAATGGTTTGAGGTATTTCTTGTGTTCGTGTTTGATTATTTCGCTTGACATTGTTTTTATGTATATTTTGCTCTAACAGGTTTAATGTGGGATTTACGGGTTGGGTATAAGGTCAAACTCAGAACATTAAACATGACATTTATAAACTCTTGGCTTTCACATAGATCACCATCTTAGTCATCTATAATCAAATTGAATCCAATGGCCCATATTTAACCACCATTTTTACTTGGATCACTATCTCAACTCTAATACAGTAGTAAGTATTTACACTATGGTGAATGGTTTGAGGTATTTCTTGTGTTCGTGTTTGATTATTTCGCTTGACATTGTTTTTATGTATATTTTGCTCTAACAGGTTTAATGTGGGTTTACGGGTTGGGTATAAGGTCAAACTCAGAACATTAAACATGACGAAGGTAGTACTTCATCCATCCCAGAGTAATAGTCATACTTCTTATTTTTGTGCATCTCAGAGTAAGAGTCCCTTACCTAAAATGCTAAAGCATGGGACATAATGACTAGTGTTTTGGATAACTTTGCCCTTATAGTGCTTATATAATTACTAAATATTATTATAGTAGTAAGTATTTACATTAATTATACAATTATTATTATTAAATACATTAATAAATACTTACAATATACTGTCAATAAGCATTATTATTATTATTATTTATCTTAAAGCTTATATTATTATTATTGTTAATAAATGTTTTTTTAATAATTTATTACTATTATTCTTATAAAGTACATTTTTTTTAATTATAAATCATTGACTTTCACATAAATCACAATTTTAGCCATCTACTATAATGTAACATTTAGACTGTATCTAATTGAATATTATTATTTATTAAATTATTTATATGAGATAATATTAATTTGTAAATTAAATTATTATTGTTAATATAAGTATTTAACTAATGTTTATGATTGTTAAATGAATTTTGATGAAAAACAAATAAAACCTAAGAGGAGGCATTACATCATTGGATATCAAATATTCACGTGGATCATAGCCCAAGCAACATCCTTACCATTAAAATTATTGTATCTAATGGTCCAAACTCTTTCAACAAAACAAAAACACACTTTCCTTTTGTCATTATTTGATTGGCTTTTTAATCTTCACATGGATTGAGAGATAAAGTAATCTGGACCATTAACTTTTTTTTTGGTAATAATCTGGACCATTAACACCCACACACACACTTTCTCTAAATCAAAACACTACCCACTTTTTATTTTCCCCTTCTTGTCCGCCTCCCTCATCTCTCACTCTCACTCTCTCTCCCCTTCACTACCAGTAACATAAATCACCTCTCTCTTTCATCTCTCTTCCCCATTTCTCTTCATCTCTTATCCCTACGTCCATCACCGCCCCACTTCTGCATCCCTCTATCATTAACTATAGAAACCCCACCCCCACTTCCCCTTTCCAGCCACAAACCATACGGCCGCCATGACAGCGCCGCCATCTCCCTCTCTTTTACACTCTCTGCTTTTAAACCGTCTAAGCCTCTTGCGGTGACGCTGTGGAGCCCGTAACGGCGTCGGCGTTGTGTAATATGGAGCGATTTTTGGGAATTTGCAGAATCTGGGCTAGATCCGTGTGCGTGGGTATTGAATCTGGGTTAGATCTGTGTGTGTTAGATCTATGTATGTGGGTGTTCGTGTGTGTGTATTATTGATTTTGTGTGTGTATGTTTGTTAAATCTCTTATTTTCAATTAGTGACAATGGTGGGCTGCGGTGGTGGGTAGCGGTGATAGGTGGCGATGATAACAGCGGCATGGATGGAGGTGATTTGATCGTGGTGCAAGTACGGTGGAAGAACAAGGGATTGATATGTACTTTTTTTTTTTGAAGGATTTGTAATATCTGTAGCAAAATGTAAATGTAATTGATGTATTTAACATTTTTCAATATAGATGTTTTTTTTATCTATGTTGTTTTTCTATTAGTTTAATGAATATATTACTACCTCTGTCCCTAAATGAGTGTCCAAATTTCATTTTAAGGGACACTGAAAATCTCAACTTTGTGAACAATTTGGTAACAACGATTCATATATAATCTTGTAATCTCCTTTCCAAACCTTTAGTTTTGCATGTATAAAGAAACATGTGAAATTTTTTTCGAAAAAAACGTTTAGGGAGAATGTCACGACCCGAAATCTAGGCTCTATTTTATTAGTAATAAATAATAATTATTTATTTAATTGCTTATTTATTTATTTAAATTATTATTTATTTAAATATTTATGTGTGCACTTTATGTGTCATAATAAATTATGTCTAGCATTTTAATTGGTCTTTTGTGCTAGTGTAGAGTTTTGGGGTCTTAATTGTTAGTAGGGAGTGTAAGTATTTGTGTATAGTGTAGAGGAGGGGCCTGAGTGTAAGTTTTTGGAAATAATTCCCCCTACACCCTCTCCTCTCCCTCATTCCCAACTCATCTCTCTTTCACTCCATCTCCCTCTCTCTTCCATTGCCAAAGAATGGGTAAGTTCTCTCTCACTTCTCTCTACATTTCCATCATCTTCCTCTCTTTATTTCTCATTTCTTAAAACATGAATCATGTTTAGATCGTCGATAGGATCGTAGGAAGCCAAGAAATTTCGAGTTCCGTCACCTTTGAGAAAATCCGAGTAAGTTGCTTTTCCCCCATTTTTATGCTAAAATGTTCATATCATGTTTATATTATGCTTGATGTGTTATATTTGAAGTTTGGTTGAGTTTGGAATTTATTTGGAATTTATTTTGAGTTTTGGTCAAAAATGGTGATTTTAGGAATGTTGGGTTTGAATCTTGATCTTGGTTGATAAATGGTATTATTTGAGTCCCCATTCTAGTTATAAGTTGTTTTGGGTTCATTTTTATGATTGGTGGAAGGTTGATTATGTTGGATTTTGATTGTTATATGAAATGGGTAAGAAAATTGGTAGAAACCCAGATTTTGGCCGGATTTCGCCCCTCCGGGCAAGGAGGCGCCCGCACCATGTTTTGGGAGGCGCGCGCACCCTTTTCTGCTTCGAAATCGCAGCCTTCTGACCTTAGGAGGCGCGCGCATCACTTTTTTTGGAGGCGCGCGCATCCCCCCCTTTTTCCAGTTTGTCCGTTTTTCGTTCGATCTTCCGGATGCCATAACTTTCTCATCCGGACTCCGTTTTAGGCGTGTAAACTATCGTTTCGAAGCTCTCTTCGAGAACTACAAGATGGTATAGGTTTTTCAGTTAAGTTATAAGTTTTATACTTCGGGATTTTATTGGGTGTTTGGGCATCTTATGACGTGTTCGTGGTTGTTCCAATCGAATTAATTTTCGAGTAGGGCTTGGTCTAGGTTTTAGACGATGTTCCATAGTACCTAGAGGGTTGTTGTTGAACACTAAAATGTAGGG
Source organism: Campanula takesimana (assembly GCA_026119855.1). NCBI lineage: Eukaryota > Viridiplantae > Streptophyta > Magnoliopsida > Asterales > Campanulaceae > Campanula > Campanula takesimana. The sequence goes on from JAOWBW010000947.1 coordinate 413,335, forward strand.
TTTAGTCCGGTCATAATCATGTTCTAATAAGGGTAACCTTTTGGATTCGTTTGGGGTGTTTAGAGTTGGTTCGTTATGGACGGAGGTAAAGCGTGAATTGGCGATTGGGTACTTACGGTTTGATTAACCTTAAGGTGTATTCATTTTGATTTCCTACTTTGGAATTCCAGGTGTAAGAGATGGTTGAGTTCATGGTCCTAGTATATCTTTATGAGTAAATGTTTAGGGTCATTTTGGTAATAGTCATTGTGCAATTTGTAAGCTACCGTTTGGGTTGTGCTCTTTATGAGTAACTTGTGGGTATCATATTTAGGACATATTTGGTACGTGCCTTCTCTTGGAATCATTATGTTTTAGTGTCCAATGTTTTTGAACTCTTTTATGAGAAACTCCTTGTGCTATTGTTGTTGAACTCTTCTTGAGTAATCGTTTGCATCTTTTATGGTGATTAATTGGTATGATTCCCTACTTTGGAATCAATGGTTGTTTATTGTGCTAGTATTTTATTACTTAGCCTTTACTTGAAAGTCCAGCTGGTATTTTGTGTGTGTTTGGGCGATGCGAAACATTATGATGGCACAGCCAAGTCCGTTATGATGTTGACCATTGTTTTGCCCCATTATTACCCTCCTCCAGATTGGCCTTGGATGTGAGAAGAGCTAGCTCCTTTGTGTGCATTTTAGCTACTTGGAGCATGACTTTGTGGCATGTCTCCCGTCCCTTGTGACACTTCTTGGGTTATTGGTTCCGGTACCGGGGTTTTCTCTTCGGCTTTCATGCTATTATGAAGATGATGATTGGTTGATTATTGAAGCTGCGCAGCGATCCTTTATTTGGATGTACCAGTTTGGAAAACCTTGGCTATGTATCCACTTATGAGTGTTTATTTCAGCTTTATGTGTTGCTTGATGAGCTGGTCGTTATTTCCAACCGGTATGGGACGGTTGGCGATAGGGAGCCTCTCATTTGTTGTTATATGTTTATTTATATGATTGTTTATTGGATGTTACCGTTCGTCAGCATGTCACTTATTATTCCGCTGCTATCTGTATTATGTTAATTGCTATTGGTCATTGCATATTAGCATGTCATGTAGTTGCATTAGTAACTTACTGAGATTTTATCTCACCCCGTTTATTTCCATCTTTGTTTTTCCTTAACCCCCCCCTAGGAGGAAAAGGATTAGGATTCGCGGATCGAGGAGGACGTCGAGAGGTTTGAGATTTTGGGGCAGGTTGTTATGGATCGGTTTACATTATTTAAATGTATAACCTTTTGGGGATAGTTTTACCATTATTGACGTTATTAAGAATTGTATATTTTATTCTTTTGGGTATAAGCTGTGGAGCTTATGTTGGATGTACTTTGTTGATTTAAACTTGGATTTGTAAAACCTTGTGTTATAATCTTTTGGTTCAAAATGGAATTTTTAACTTCTATATTTTAGAGTTTTGGGTTTTAAGTCGACGTCCAGATCGCGGTCTCGGGCCCGCGGGGTTCGGGGTCGCGACAGAGAAAGTTATGTTAAAAAAATACACTCATTTAAGGACAAAGATGTGATGATCATGAATTCTTGAAATTCATGATCATATTATTTGAAGGATTCAAACCACATCCTAATGTTAAGTTTGAGAAAGTGGGAATTATATGTGAGTACTACATGTCATTTGACATGTTTTAATGTGTTATTGATGTAATGAGTTTGAACTTGAGATATGAGATAAGCATGAGAATGCTTCAAACTTCTTATCATGTGTTATATGAAGGTAAGAGATGGAAATTAGCGAATTATGGGTGTTTATGTGATTAGTGTGGACATTGAGTAGCATTGAATAAAGGGAACAATTAAATGTGTAAATGGGTATTTGATAAAAATTATGGTGAGACGTGGAAGTTTCGTGAGTATGAATGTGTTTATGGTATTTATGTGTGCATTAGTGGATAATGTAGATTTGCATTTTATAAATTTTATTAGTATTTCAAATATAATAATTTAATATTAGTGCAACTTACTTTTGAGACGAAGGGAGTAACTTTTTAATAGTTGGGCTGGGGCATTTTGGACACAAAATATTTGCCACTAATCCACAATTGGGACACACACGCATCCTACATCACTCTATTTTTACCCTTTCACAATCACAATAATATTCATTCTCTTTGGAGTCAAAGAAAGAAAGGGTAAGGGCATCAAAAGAGGGAAAGAGGGTTAGGGCTCTGAGAGTAATTGAATTTCTCTCTTTTGCATAATGAAAAGAAGCTTCATGGATTATGGGTGAGTTCAAAGTAATTAAGTGAAGGTGTATTTAAAATTATTACTATGTATTGGTATATGCTTGTAAGTATATGTGTGTGTACATGTAATTTTGTTTGTGTTGCTAATTGGGGAAAACAATGAGATGGTGAGTGATTGCAAGTGGGTTTGATAGTAACCATGTTGGTTTAGTTTTTAATTGCATGATTAATATTTGAAAGTATGTAAGGAGGGTTTTGTCACAGTTACATGGTCGAGGAGTGAGAGACTGCAGAATTGGGGTTGAAGATGACCAGTTTTGATTTTTTCAATTTCAACCCTTAAAGTTTTGATTATTTTCGGATTAAACCCTGTGTAGTATTTAAAATTTCATTCAGTTTTGGTTGATCATAACTTGTTCGTTTTATATCGGATTTAAGTGATTTTTTGAGCCTAAATTGATTAACTTTTTGAGGTCTATTGAACAGAATAATTTTCTGAAAACAAAATTGTGGGGATTGTTCCCAAAATTCTGTTTTTGTGACAGATATCTCTAAAGATATTTTACAATGACCAAAACTTAGATAATTCATAAGAAATTCATTCGGACTTGGACTTGTGTACTTTAAGAGTCTAAATTGACTATTTTTCTGAGATCTTTCTAATGAGACTGTTTTTGTATTCTAACTCTATAATGGTTATTCCCAGAAAATCCATATTCGCAGTAGTGCAGTGTAGGTGGACTTGGAACTTGATAAAACCTAAGAATTTCATAATTAATTCACTCTAACTCCGAATCGGGTGATTCTTGGGTCTAAATTGGCTATTTTTTTTTAGTCCTTTCTAATGGAATTAGCTGCAAAACCTGAATCTTTATTGATTATTTCCAGGTTTCCTGTCTCATGGATGTGGTGTTTTAGTTTGTAAAGTAAGATGTTAATGTGATTGACCTTGTGTTGTTGACGTAAACTTCTTTGTGTGTTTTCTATGTATAGATAATGTTCTTGGTGGGTGTTTGACTATTAAAAGGTGATTAAAGAATTTGAGAATCTATGGAATTGGATTTAAGCATTGAGGTAAGAAATCCTATCTTACGCTTGTATTTTATGTTTTACATGGAATTCTTGTATCTTAAACTTATTATTGATATATTTAGAACTTTAATGAGTTGAGTTCATGGAATTTATTTGGTTATTGATGTTTTGTGTCAATACCATAATTATGGTATTAAATGAAGGAATGGTGGTAGAAATGGCATATTTTAGATTGTTAAATATAAAGAATTGATGGGTTGTACCTAGAGTACAAGTACTGGTGTTATTATTTGAAGTGTTGGACATGAATATCTATAAAAATAATTAGGTCATAAATTAAAAGGAAAATACATGACTATGTACATATGAGTTGTATATGATATTGGTGTTTATCCTACAAGAATGACTTAGGCTTAGAGAAAGAAGGATTGTCATTAAATATAGTTTAAGTACATCACCTGTATTAGTAGAACTTGTACATTTTGTACATATGAGTGGTTCACTAGTTAATTAGTGTTGTGGAATGCTTAAAGATACTAAGAAAGCGATCTTGTCTGCTAGTTCTCACAAGAAGATAATTTGGGTTAAATGTGGTTTAACATGAAAGTCATCAGTAATTTCATGTAATTGAGATCAAAGATAAAGTGTTGATATTATGAAAAATGTATGCATTCTTTTATGGAATGGGAATCAATCATTGATGTGAAATGGTGTATAGTCATAGTGGTATTTGATTATGATTATAGAATGCAAATAAGGTTGTGAGTATACTTCATGGGGAGAATAGTTATGCTGGTAAGGACTGATGTTGTGTAAAAGATGGAGCAAGCACTATCTTAAATTAAATTGTGCACTCTTAACATAGTTAAATAAAATGGTATATATATGTATATATACATGAATATGAGTATGTACACGAATCCGATGTGGGATTCAATATATATTGTATAAAGGGATGGAACCTACACCATCAAACGAGTGATACTCCTAGCAACATCGGGAGATGTTATATATACGAATATGAATACCGAACACGAATCCAATATGGGATTCACTATATGAATTCGAATATGAATACCGAACACGAACCCGATGTGGGATTCACTGTATATGAATATAAGTATGTACACGGATCCAATGTGGGATTCATTATATATGTAGAAATGAGGATGTACAAGAATCCAATGTGGGATTCAGTGTGTGAATAATAAAATATGTATATATATACCACTATGGTATAAAGACAAGTACTTGATAAAGTACTAAAGTAAGTAGTGTTGTTGCAACACATTCAGTAATAAAAGTAGTGTTTATATCTATAGTGATTGCGATGAGATTGTGGAATAAATGATCGTTGGAAATAAATTGTGGTTATGTGTTATGGTTGTTGAGAGTAAGTTGTTTTTTTTGTGGCATTGGGAGTGGTATATGTGTTTAATATGTGTTGGACAGGAATTTGGAAATGATGAAAAGAAGAGGCTACGAAATTGGTAACATTTAATTACATGGGCCTTGAATTGTGATGGTTTATTATGTGCTCTTTATAAGAGTTTAATGCATTTCAATTTGTGAGTTATATTTAATTGTAAATTGTATGTTTCCGCATTTATTTGGCTTGAGTTTTCTTACTGAGTTATACTCACTCTTGTTTGTTTCAACATTGAAACAGGAAAAATATAGCTATAGAAGATCAATAAATAAGGTGAGGATAGAAGGGGAAACAGTTGGGTAGCACTTGAAGGTCTTAGACCTATATTGATATTGTAATGAAAAGTTATGTATAAGTTTTTATAAGGCCATATGTATGGCTTATAGTAGTATTGTTTTGGTACACTCCTCGAATAGTCTATGGAGTCATAGTTGGGTGTACAAGAGTTCATTAACTCTTGTTATAGTTATAGTTGTGTTATTGTCATTAGTAATTCCTAGTTAAGAAGATGAAACTGTATAAGGTGGTACAAGAGTTGTGGGACTCTTGGTGACGATTATGTTAGATGAAAGGATGTCACCGGTTTCAAGGGTTGTGATGTCATGTGGACATCATTCAACCCAAATAAGTTGTAAATTTTGAACTTAATTTTTTTTTTTTGGGCTTGACAAAAGATTTCTTGAAAATGGACACTCATTTAAGGACAGAGGGAGTACTTATTATTGGTTTCTAGAAAAATTGATTATTTTGTTTCATGTAGCATCATACAGCAATTCATTATTTATAAAATAATATTCATCTTATATGTATATTACAAATTAACTATTTGGTATATATTTATTACTTTATATTTATATATATATATATATATATATATATATATTGGCAGATTTAGCGACGTCTCTAGCGTGACTCTAAACTAGAGACATATGTTTCGTCTCTAATTAGAGACGGGCGATTCTGTCTCTAAATTATCTAAATTAGGGACGGGTGATTCTGTCTCTAAATTAGAGACGGGCGATTCTGTCTCTAAATTAGATACGGATGTTTCTGTCTCTAATTTAGAGACAGAACTGCGACAGATTATTTAGCGATCAGTCTCCAGCTACAAATTAGCTACAGATTTTATCTGTCTCTAAATTTAATTTAGAGACAGAATTTCCGATTTAGCTACAGATTTTGCCGTCTCTAAACACGTTTTTCCTTGTAGTGATTGTACAATTGTTTTTGAATGATCATTCTTAAGTTTCAACATAATTAAGTTATAGTTTTATTAATTTCATCATTTATAAATCTCAACACACAGCCATCCACCATCTCCTCACCACCATTGTTCATCTCCCTCAATCTCCACCATCTCCTCACCACCATCAACCTCCATTAACCCAATCTCATCACCATCATCCTTTTTTTTTTCTTTTTTTTTTTAAATCCTCAAATATGGAGATTCAATAAACACAAACACCACAAATAAATATAAAAATTCCCAGAAGAACAAAATTTTCAAAATTCAAATCCAAATTCAAAATCAAACACAAACAATATTGAATCAAACCCATTCTTACCAAGATATTTTGAATTATTCAAATAAGCCTTAGAAAAAATCATACTATATACTAATTAACAATAGAGACAGAAACTGAAACTCCTAAAATTATAACCTTGGAGGAGTTGCGAGATGATAGGTGGGAGTGGCCCGGTGGCGGCGATTGTGAGCGATTGGTGGGGAAACGGTGGTTGTGAGTGAGGGGTGGAGCGTCGGGGAAAAGAGGCGGCAATTCAGATCGAGGAAGAAGGAAAATGAAATTTAGGGCCTGCTCCAGAGTTTTAAAATTGAGAGAAAAGAAAAGAAAAGAAATGGGAGGAAATCTAAAAGATTTTCTTTCCAATGAGTGCTCCCAAGTTTTTTTAAGGAGGGAAGCGGAGCGAAAAGAAAAGAAAATTTTAGAGATTTTCTCTCATTTTAAATCCTTCCAAAAGTAAGAAGATTTGGGAGGAAAGAAAATCAAATGATTGCAATATTTTCAAAAACCCAGATGTACCCCCAGTCTCCTCATATCCCAGGCATCACGGAACCCTCTTTTATTCGTTAAGCTCTCTTCTGCGTAAACCCTACTCTGCACAACCATCATCGTCTCTTCAGCTGCTTAACTCGTCTGCACCGAACAACTCCATGGAAGAGGTACGTAGTAGTTCTTGAATTCTAGTAATCACAATTACACAAATTGTGTCTTTTCATTCTTTTTTTCTCTGTGCAAACTTTGTCTATTGCTAAAGATGATGCCTTAGTTCTCTAGTTCAGGTTAATAGTTTTTGGATGTCTATTTAATTTTCTGGATATGTCTTGAAATTGATTTCCACAAATCTCACAACACTATTAAGCTGTACAGTTTTTGCATTGTCACAATTGAGATTATCTGCTTGTAACATCCATTATCATAAATTAAACATGGCAAAATGGTTGACCCCAAAATCCTTTCTTGAGTATCCCATATCATAGTCTGATTTCAGTTTATTAAGAACATTTTAAAATGTAAACTCTCTGTCCCAAAATGAATGAACGAAAACTTCAAATTTGCTCTTGATCAAGAATAACTTTTAAAACTATTTGGACATTTATTTTGGGACGGATGGAGTACAACTTTTTCTATTGTTTCCTTTTTTTTCTCAATACAACTTGTATCATTGTATGATTTTGATCAACTTTATATAGTCAAGTGTTAATCTTTCAGTCTGGTGGTATTTTGAACCTTATAATGATTTCTTTTCTAATGAACATTATTACTTATCTTTAACTTGTAATTCATATATCAATGTATTTATATTATCTTTATATTTGAAAAAAATAATGTTACTACTACCTGAAAAAATAAGTCTGATTACTTTGCCTTTACTGCTAAATTTGTATTCTTTTTGACATTGACGTTTATTTACAGGGAATATCCATTTTGATTGTTACTGATGCCACTAAAGTGGATAAAAATCACATCCCAACTGATTGTCGAAGCCTTGTTTTTTTATATGTTCAGACTTCATTCACTGACTAAATGCAAGAAAATCGATTTTTTCTCAAATACTTGGATTGGTGTTTCTAGTTCCTCTTCTACAAATGTTTCGGATTGTTTTTTTATCCCTCCCGATTCAAAAAGATTGTTCAATACTAAATATTAGATCTCAATATAAATGGATGTTTATAAATGAGGGTAGAAATGTAATTTGCATTCTTTTTCATTTCATTTCATCTCAATACTCTGGAGCAAGAGAAGAGAAAATTAGGTGTTTCTTTCATTTTCTTTCTTAACTCGGGAGCACGTTAGGAAAGAATTAAATTCCTTCCCCTCCCCTTTCCTCCCATTCCCTTCCCTTTCTTTTCTCTCTTTTAAAAACTCGGGAGCAGAGGTTTTTGGAGTTTCAAACTATTGGAGAGAGGCCAGTTATAACTTAAATTTATCTTCCTTATACGTTTTAACCACTTTAATTAAAAAAACTGTCACTTAAACCCTTACAACTTATATCAAGTTCAAGTTACCCAATTTCGTTAGTCACGTGCATGGCACATGTTTTTTAACTGAGTTTTTAACGAATTTCGTCAAAAATGCCTTAACTGGCGAGTATGTTTCACATCAAGGTCTTATCTCGCAAAAAAGTAAATCACGGTTCGTTTGGAAGGGTGGTATTGTTGGAACAATTTATGATCCCTGAATGCCACACTCATATTCAGAATAAGATTGAGGAAGAAGATGAAGGCGGAAGCGTGATATACCTGTTGAATCCATGTTCTTAACTTTATGGAGAAATGAAGAACAAGTAGGGAGATGTGTTCTTCTAAATGATGAGTGTCTTCTTAATCTCTCAAGTACTTCTAACAAATGAAGAGAATTTAGGAGAGAAAGTAAGAAATGTAGTATGTTTTAGGCTTGATGGAAAGGCCTTTATGTCGCGCTCCAGACCCGTGGTCCTACTTGGCCCCACGTTCGGGACACGAGTGGAAGACGTTATAAAACACTTTTGAAATTTTTTTCCAAATGTACTTTTATAAAGTTTAACAAAATCATACTTGAAGTTCAAAGACTTCATCTAACTTGAAACAAACTTTACAACCACTTTCACAACGAAAGTACTTAGCCCGAAGGCTTACAAACTTTTATCCAAATGTACATACACCAACATTAACCAAAATAGGTGTGACAATAGAAAGTACGGGTACTCTACCCAAAAGGTTTTACATTTACATAATGTAACCTTAACAAAACAAGTCCCAACTCTTACCACTCCAACGTCCTCCCGTGCCAAGTATCCTATCCCCTGGACCCGCCTTTATCTAAAACAGTAAACAAATAAAGGGTGAGAATAAATCTCAGTAAGCTACTAAAATGCAACTACGTTTCATGCTAAAATGATAATCATAAAGAATAGTATCATAGCAATCACATAGCACATAGTATGAGAGGAAAAATCAACTCATATACCACAATTACCACATAGGCCACACTCCGGTGGATACCAAGCCAAGGTTTACCCAATAACATAACTGTCTGAGAATACCATCTGAGAAAACTAACTGAGAAAACCATCTGAGCAGCATAAATAGCTGAAGCCGGGATCCCGAAAACCAAACCATAACCATAAGAACCAAAGTATCAATGGGGAAATATGACACAAAGTCATAACCCAAATGCTCACCAAAGGGAGCGATTCATCCCATCCAAGGCCAATCTGGACTGGGGAAACAGAGAAGGCACAGTGGACACCTTATAGTGAACTTGGCTTGTGTGCCACTATAATTCTCCCACCGCCTGACACAAGGTACCAATGGAAAACCTTATAGTGAACATACTTGTACCACTATAATTCTCCCATTGCCTGACTCCACAACAAGACCAGCTGGACTTTCCACAAAGAGCACAGTAATGAATACTTGCTAAACACAACAACCGGGGCAATGATTCTAAAATAAAGAACCAAGCCAAACACATCAAAAGATGCACATAAAGAATCACTCACAAAGAGTCTACAACAACATGATTCAAGGTCACAATACATTCTTGCACACACTTGAACACCCTTCTCATTAACCATGACAATATCCCAGGGCACTCATATATTGGTCCTAGACAATACCCCAAGGATTAAACCAAAGTTAACCTTCTATACCTTACCTTAACCAAACTATAAGATTCAGGGGAAAGTGTGCGGCCGCCCAAAACAGGGTGTGCGGTCGCACACATTCTGTTTTCCCAAGAACAAAATCTTCCAGATAAGTGTGCGGCCGCACGCCCCTTTTGGGCGGCCGCCCAACACACTCGACAGGCCCAAAACCAAAATGATTTATACTCCTTTCGTTTCACCATCCCAAAAGTACAACACTAACGTTTACTCCCTCCGTCCCACTAGAAGTGAGACTTCTTTCCTTTTTGGGCCGTCCCACTTAAAGTGAGACTACCCAAAATAGAAATGTTTTAATATACTTATATTCATCATTCCCCACTATTTAACCCCACTCATTCTCTCTGTTCATTTTTCACCACTCATTTTATTCAACCAACACCACTATTTACCCCACTCATTCTCTCTCTTCATTTTCTACCACATATATATCACTTTATTTTAAATATCGTGCCCACTCCTCTAGTCTCACTCTCAATGGGACGAAGGGAGTATAACTTTATTAAGACTACAAAATTAGTCTCAAAACAACTTTAATACTACTTTGAACCCAACCAAACCAACATACTAAATACTCCCTTTGTCCCAAAATTACAAGTATAACAAATATTACCCAAATCACAAAATAACAATTACAAGTATCAGGTATAACATATATGACCATTTTAACATTTAAAGGGGGATTAGTAACTTACATATTTCCGGAAAAAGTATCGCTGAAATAAGTTTTGTTCGGCTAGAAATGACCTATTCGATGCCCTGGTCATTTTTATATAATTAGTTTTTAAAACGGATAAGTAAATAAAAAGAATTAAATCGAAATGGGTTGAACTTACCTTTTTCTCTTTAACCCTAGGAAAGTAGAGAATGTTCTGGGAAAATGAATGAGCACAGAGGGAGAGAAAGTAAGCATGTTATATGAGATTTTTTTTACCCATTTTCCAACTTTAGTCACTAGACTTTCATTTGAACACTTAAGCCCCTGAACTTATATTTTCAACAAGGACCCTAGAGTTTCAACTTAATCATTTAACTCCTTTAACCATTATTACACCCAACCAAATAAATCACACAATTAATCAAGTAAGATATGCAAATCATAAAATATGATGCAACACATAAAATGCACACATAAGTCAAATAAAATCCCCAAAAATATAAAATAAATAGGGACGAGTTTTGGGGTCGCTACACTTTAAATAGTAAACATGTTGACACTTCATTTAGGGACCACACCCTTTCAAGCTTAATGATGTTATATTATCCTTTTGTCCATCACAATTAGATAATTATACATCCAGGAATTCTACACATTTTATTATCAACTATACTTTATATTAATATTATAGGTATGATTTCATGTATGGAAAGCTTAAATGACTTGTAGTGCAAGCCATGTTCTAACAGGTATCTCACTTTAGGGTGTAAATTGTCATTAACCCGTTTGTAAATTGATTTTTAAACGATCCTTTTTTCTTACACACGCCGAAACGACTAGAAATTGTGCGCAGAACAATCGATATTTTTTAAGGTAATTTAAACTAGTTTAACATATATATTGGCATGTCAATTTATATAATTATTATCTTTTTTATGTTCGGAGTGATCAAACAATAAAAATGATCAAAATATGATATTTTGACGTGGTAAAAATTGAAATGCGACGAGAAATTTAAATAGATAAGACAAGAACTTTCAAGGTTCGGAGTATATAGCAACTTTTACTATGTCCACGTTCCCTTGTCCTTAACACATGGGAAACAATCTACGATATACCCCCCCCCCCTCTCGTGCTATACAGGAATTGATAAAAAAAAGTTTTTTAAGATGGTTCAAAGCGACTTTTCATATGTCCAACTTTTCTTAACCTTGACACATGGAGAAACAATCCACTATACCCTTTAATAAGAAAATTCTCTAAATTTAACTTCTTAGCTCATTTTCCCAATTAAAGATGCTAGTTACTTCACATGTTAATGAAATTTTGTAATTCTTCTCCATGACACTTTAGTTTGTCGAATGGAAGCTCTTAAGTGAATCATTGGTGTTCCTCATTAATATCTGATGATTTGAAGAAAAAAAATGGTACGGTGTATGAATTGAAAAGAATAAATCGAGCGCTCAGTACGTTTACTCAGTCCAAGTCATTATTGATTACAAGCTCATATACACGAAAAGCCCATTAGGCCCATCAGGCTCTAATCGTCTAGGGGGCCTCTCACATCGAGGAGACCTGTTGACTAGCTCGGACACGACGAAGACAAGCGAGCTAAGCATAAAGCCTTTTATGGACTCTCACCCTGGGTGGCTTTAGAGTTCTAGCCGACCAAGGAATCTAGAGTCTTAATGAAGTCTCAATTAAGAAGACTCCTACATGGTTCAAAAACAAAAGGAAAAGATTTACTTTTCTTTTCAGGATTAACCTAAATCCTTATTGAATCAGATCTAATACTTGGAGATTACTCTAACTACACAGTATAAATAGGGCCATCAGTCCCTCAATTCAGGTTGATTCACTATTGGTATTCCCTACTTTTACATTCACATGTTCTTAAGTTTCCTCTTGAAAGCAATTACTTATTCTCACACCCGAGGGTCTTAGCCGTAGAACTTCCCGCGAGTCGTTTGCTCATTTTTTTCAAGCTACGCAAGATCATCCAGAATATCTTGCAACATTTTGCCATTTAGAGCATTTCATTTAACTTGCAACAATCCAAAAATGGAAGCTTTATATTACTTTTATAATCTTCCACTCATTCTCTCTCTTCCTCCCAACCACTCATTATTCTCTCGCTGTCCTTGAGTCGCCTCACTATTGAGGGCAATTTAGTCATTTGCCCATATTTATCATGTTCAGCCTTTTATTGTTTGGAGTTTGATTTTATTAAAACCCCTATTACTAATCTATGGGCTAATAATCCTTGTTTTATACCAAACGAGGCCAACAAGTTTACTCAATAATTTTATGGGTGTGCATAACAACACCCCACACAAAATCAAGCGATGTTCTAGATACAACTTAGACCATGTACAATGGTTTGTTTAATGGGGTGTGAATTGCCATTAAATAAAATGGGGGTGTGAATGCTTGCAATGGTTTGTTTAATTGGGGGGTGTGAATGTTTTGGTTGAAAAATTTCAACAAGTGTGAATGCAGAGTTTGTCTCCCGGTTTTGCCACGTGGCGCCCAAAGATTGGGCAAGGCGAGCGCGTGTAGTACACGCGCCAGAGAAGGCGCGTCCAGTGGCTTCTCTGCCTTTTTTTTTTTTCTGGCCTGGACATGTGTCACCTTCTGATTGGCTGACGAGTTATTTTTTTTTTATCCCAATTATTTGAGCTCAATTATTTCACAAAAAAAATGTTTTTTTTTACACCAAAAATCCTATTTTTTTCTCTCTTAAAATTGACATAAGTTTCATTGTATTCCGACACAAAAAAAACTCATCTTTTTTCTTGAAATAGATCCCAATAATAATTATTTCAACACTAATCATAAAAATAAAAAATAAATTTTAAGTGGTGGGGTATAGGATGATGAGTGAGAAAAGTGTTGAATGGTGGATTAAACAAATCATTGTAGAGTGTTTTGTTGAATGAGTATTGAATGGATGAGTTGGAAGAGAGAAAAGCTAATGTAAAGTGATAAAGTGGGTATTGAATGAAAATTTGTTTTTTTTTTTTTTTGGTACATTTTTTTTTTTTTTTTGTACATTATTGAATGGAAATTTGTGTAAAACCATTGTAGATGGTATTGCAAGCACCGCCGTATCTATGTAAGCGTCTCAACGCCCCGTCAACATCTCAACATAAAATACTCGTTTCTTGATTCTTGTTTCTCTTGTCGGTCTTCCTTAAAACCAGAGTAAACATGTCTTCCGGCGGTGTCGCCGTCGCGGGCGCTGTCCCACAGCTCTACTTCTGCCACCAGTGTGATCGGAACGTTTCGATTAATCTCCTTCCAAACGACGAACTCCTTTGCCCAACTTGCAACTCTGGATTTCTCGAAGAAATTGAAGATAACCCTAACCCTAGTCCGAACCCTACCCTCGATCATTTCCGAAACCCACTCCTTGCCCTCTTCTCGGAACTTAGCGAAGGTCTCGGCGGCGGCGGTAACGACGGCGGTGGTGGTGTGCGATTTTCCCGGCGATCCTTCACCACCGATTCCTCCGTCGATCCTTTTTTTGATGACCTTATGGGACCCGCCCGTTTCGGTTCCCGGACACGCGGTGGCGTTGCGCCCGAGGAGCCCAACCCTTTCAGTCCGTTGGGGTTCTTGCAGGAGTACATGAGTACTGCTCGGGCCGGCGGCGCCCAGTTTCACATCGTCATAAACGGTCAGAACTCCGGCGATCCAGACTTTCAAATGCCGGCTAACTTCGGGGACTACTTCGTTGGTCCAGGGTTTGAACAACTTATTCAGCAGTTGGCAGAAAACGATCCAAACCGGCACGGCACACCGCCTGCATCCCAATCAGCCGTGGAGGCCCTCCCTGTCATCAAGGTTGATGACAATTTGTTAAAATCTGAATTGGCTCAGTGTGCCGTCTGTAAAGATGATTTTGAGAAGGGTATGGAAGTAAAGAAGATGCCTTGCAACCATGTTTATCATTCCGATTGTATACTTCCGTGGTTGGAATTGCATAATTCGTGCCCTGTTTGTCGGTATGAGTTGCCAACAGATGATCCTGATTATCAGTCTGGGACTGGGAACCTGGGTGCTTCCGGGGGTTCTAGTGCTTCGGGATCAAGTGGCGGCGGCGGTGGTGGAGCTCAAGTTGGCCAGAGGAGATTTAATATATCTCTGAATTGGCCTTTTGGCCGGAGAGGTGGGGATGGGGGCAGCAGTGGCAACAATGATGAGGATTCCAACTCCGGCGGCCAGCAAAGTTGGGGTTGGAATTGAATGAACACCATTAGGTACATACTCTTGGTTTGGTCATTGAAAATTATTGAGCTTGTGTTGCATTGTTTACTTCTAAGTTTATCTTCCTTAACTGAATGATTGTTTATATTCCGAAGGGAAACAGGTTCCTGACTTGAAATGTTTGTGATGCTAATTTATTATGGTTAGACAGAAACTTAACATGCTTTGACTAGGACTTACCCTACTGGAATAATTGTAGTTTGCTGGTTTAATTGAAGGTGGTGAGTAGTGATATAGTTGATCTGAGCCAATTTTCGGAAATACAAAGTATATATGCAGGTGTCGTTTACTAGAACAGTTCATCATGGCACTGAAAAGAAGTGTAGGGCCATGAAGGTGGTGAAGTTGCAGGGTGAGCAACAAAACAACCAACTTTGAAGATATGGTTTGTACCCATTGGAATTCTAGGCAAGAATTGTTAGACTTGGGTTCTTCTTTGTGTCAAACCATAGTTACCAAATCGTGGTTTGAAGATCCCCAATAATTTATCATAGGAACCTTTTTTTTTTTTTTTTTGGGGGGGGGGGGGGCGGGATATATAGGTATACACACACATATATAACGAGAGAGAGAGAGATAGAGAGGGAGGAGAGAGAGAGAGAGAGGGAGGAGAGAGGGAGCGAGGGAAAGATGAGAAGCTGACCATAACGGCTTAACCAAAATTATATGAAGTTTCAAGACAAAAACCCTAGGCCAAAAGCCACAAACCCTAGGCCGAAGCCCCGAGGCAGAAACCCTAGGTTAAAACAGCAAGGCAGAAACCCTAGATTAATACCCCTTGGAAGTCTCAATAGGTTGTAGAGAGATGTCGCTTTTTTAACCCAGGTGATTTGTTCTATACATCCTATCAGTGGAAAAGGTCATCTCTTCTATGCTCTGAGTCTCCAACTTCACATGAGCGTAATGAGGCCGTTGATTTCGTAAGCCTTGAACTTCTTAAAATTACTAGTCTGGAGGATTTTGGATAACGAAAGTCTTGAGGCATCTGCCTGCATGTACGGATATTATTTTGGTAAATATCATAGATATTTGTGGATTCATTCAAATTCTTAAGTTCCATTTAAAAATTTCAAAATTCGTCTGTATTGCTTGTATCGATTATTTTGCTTCGATCCTTTTTAAATGTTTTCCAAGTTCGTGTCAAGTAGGTATAGTACCTTTTTTCTCCTGTTATTAATCATATCCGCACAGAAGTTAAGGCAATTAATTGTATATTATATAAAGTTACCTAAAAGTGAATTGGTTGGTTACGCACGTGTAGTTGTATTCAACTTCAAAAGTAACGCCCTATTTGGAATGGTGATGGTAGTTCCTTATTGGGAGATCATGCAGTGGGAAATAGGATCTGACATTCGAGGTGGTGGAAGCCCATATATGCATTAAGCGTCTCTCAGGCAGTGGCGTGAAGTATTACAAGTTACTATTTGCCAATGGACGACCCTGATTATCAGTCTGCTGGGAATCCGGGTGCTTGTGGGGGTTCAAGTGATTTGGGAGCAAATGGCGGTGGTGGTGGAGCTCAGGTTGGGCAGAGGAGGTTTAATATATCTCTGAATTGGCCTTTTGGCCGGAGAGGTGGGGATGGGGGCAGCAGTGGAAACATCAAACAATGATGGGGATTCCAACTCTGGCGGCCAGCAAATTTGGGGTGGGATGTGAATGAACACCATTAGGTACATATGTAAGAGACAATTATCCCACATCTTCTAAAGAGAGAAATATGGACAGGTATATAGACTTGAGGAGTTACTCCCCTTGTCACCAATTGGTTTTAAGGTGGAACATCGAACATAGTTCATTGCCGGCCCAGTCCAGCCTATGCTAACACTCGGGCCTCTTGCTTCTTCTTACCCCATCTCTAATTCTAAGATGGTATCAGAGCCACCTATCTATGGTGGCCTGACTTCCGCTGCTTCTACATGGGACACGTGCAAGCCCAACGGCCCACGATTTTGCTCCGTGCCACCCGATTAACAAGTCCACGTTGTAAGCCTTGGCAAAGCCCGGCTACACGTGAGGGGGCGTGTAAGAGACAATTATCCCACTTCTTCTAAAGAGAGAAATATGGACCGGTATATAGAATTGAGGAGTTACTCCCCTTATCACCAATTGGTTTTAAGGTGGAACCTCCAACATAGTCCATTGCCGGCCCAGTCCAGCCTATGCTAACACTCGGGCCACTCGCTTCTTCTTACCCCATCTCTAATTCTAAGAACATACTCTTGGTTTTGGTCATTGAAATTTATTCCAACTTTTTTGCATTGATTTCTCTTGCTCCTATAAGCGATGGCTTGTGATCTGAATGTGTGATGGATTTAGTGATAGTGATAGTTGATTGAGCGGGCGAGACATGATGGTTTCTATTGGAACGGTTTGTGAAAGTTGTTTGTCTGTCTAGGAGGAGGCTGGCTTTCTGGGGTTTGTTTCTCTAACTTGAAATGTTTGTGATGCTAATTTATTATGGTTAGATTGAAAGTTATCATGCTTTGACTATGATTTAGCCTACTGGGAAAAATGGTGGTTTGCTGGTTTGATGGAGGGTGGTGGGACATAGTTGATCGGAGCCTATTTTCGGAAATACAAAGTAAATGCGTGGGTGTCTTTTTTTAAAACAGTTCATTCATTCATGGCAGTGAAAATAAGTGTAGGGCCATGAAGGTGGTGAGGGTGCGGGGAGAGCAACGGAAAAACAAACTTTGAAGATGTGGATTGTACCCATTGAAATTCTAGGCAAGAATTGTAAGGCTGGGGTTCTTCTATGTGTCAAATCGTAGTTACCAAATCGTGATTGAAGGTCCCCAATAATTTATCATAGGAACCTTTTTTTTTCCGGGGGGGGGGGGGGTATATATACACACACGCATATATATATAGAGAGAGATGAAAACCTGACCAGAATGGCTATAAAGTTTCAAGACAAAAACCCTAGGCCAAAACCACGAGGCAGAAACCCTAGGCTAAAACCCCAAGGCAGAAGCCCTAGGCCAAAACCCCTTGGAAGTCTCAATAGGTTATAGAGATATGTTGCTTTATTAACCCCAGTTGATTTGTTCTATCCGTCCTGTCAGTGGAAAAGATCTTCTCTTCTAAGCTCTTTTAAATTTGAGTACAGATCTGGTGACTTCGGATTGACGCGGTTTTGAATAATTTGTGTGATATGCTGTTTGTATCTTGTGATACCGGCATTCATGGATATATATATCATTCATCCTATATATACATATCATTGGAGGAGATACTTAATTGTATTGTGAGATATACGTTGTTTATCTTATGATTTTGACAAATATGCATGGGAGTGAAAAGACAAAGTGTCTCGCCGGCAATGTTAATCATCTCTGATTTTCTCCAACTTGACAAGAGCATAATGAGGCCATTGATTTCGTAAGCCTTGAACTTCTTAAATTTACTAGTCTGGAGGATTTTGGAGAAAGAAAATCTTGGGGCATCTGATCTTGTCTTACCTTACCCTGTTTGTACGGATATTATTTCCATTTAAGTCCTACCTCAGTTCCTACCTCAGTTCCATTTAAAAAAAATCAAAGTTTGTCACAAGTTATTGTATTGCCTGTATCAGTCATTTTGCTTCGATCCTTTAAATGTTTTCCAAGTTCGTCTCAAGTAGGTATACCACTTTTTCTGTTATTTATCATATTCCTTCAGAAGTGAAGGCAATTAATTGTATATTAAATAAAGTTACCTAAAAGTGATAAGGTTACGCACGTGTAGTTGTATTCAATTTCAAAAGCAACGCCCTATTTGCAATGGTGATGATAGTTACCTATTCGGAGATCGTGCAGTGGGAAAATAGGATCTGACATTCAAGGTGGTGGAAGCCTTTATCTGCGTTTAGCTTCTCTCAGGCATTATTGTTACTTTCTTTCCAAAAAGTGGTTTACTGAGCAAGCCTATATCTTTGGATAGTTCTTCGTTTCCTTTTGGTTCCCCCCTCTCTTTTAGCCTCTGATATAGTTACTCTTATTGTATTATTAAGAAACGGATACACAGTTTAGCCTTGATACTTATTACGGTTGCTATAATGGTAGCTGTCTTGTCTTTGGTTCATGATAGAGTTGATCTTTCAAAAATTTGAACTTCTAATTTCTAAAGAAGACAAAGAAAGCAGGCGTGCAACAGCAGTGATTGAACCCTTCCCTTCCCTTCCCTATAGATGTGAAAAAATCGAGTTGAGTTTGTTATCAACGGTTCGCGCAAACAAGATAATAGACTCGTATGGAAATATGAACCACAAACTCATGTATGCTGTTTTCTCATGCATTTTGAAAGGCTTGCTCAATCAACCAGTTTCTGCTACGATATTTGTTCGTTGTAGTTTTTACTAGTTTTATTAGGTTAGAAAATGAGTAAATTTTCTCTGATACCTGCCTATTTTCTCAGTTTCTTAGTGCAGGTACTTCCCTACAGTTCCTTCGGAATAGAAAACAGTTTCATTCCTCTTGAGAAAAATTTGTTTTAAAAATGTTGTTGTTCCTGCACATTGGAATTTTTGTTTGTTTGATCTCTTTCTTTTTTTCTTTTTTTTTTTTTTGGTAAGAAAAAATGTCTGCATTATATATCGGAGCTTCAACTTTCTAGAAATGTGTGAATCATAGCTACATAATTCTTGGGGTGACTTGTCAGTTTTGGAGATTGAAAAATCACTTGTGTGGATCTCTATGATCTTTTCTATGATCTTTGGATAGTGCAATGGAATACAAAAGGTCAAGGAAAAACTTTTATAAGTATGACTGTAAGAGGACTTTACATGGCTTGTAAACATAGATTTTATTACTTCCTCTTTCCCAAAATAAATATCGCATTTTTTTTTAAGGATAGTGCTTTACTTATTTGTGCATTACTTGTATAGTGCTTAAAATTGCATAACGACTATTTCCTTAATTAGGAAGGTGACATTTCTATTGGGACGGACCAAAAATGAAAGTACATTTATTATGGGACGGAAATTGATTAGTTTATCTTCATACCAAGATTTGATTGATCCGTTTACATTTTCTTTGTTACTCCGTCATCCGAACTAGTATTAGAGTCTAATATGTATTCTAGATTACAGAGTTTAAGATAGTGGACCTTATGATTTCCCCGACCGCCTGGGACTCCACTGGAGGTCATACGGCATTGTTTATGATTTTGGTGTTGCATTTTCGCGTGTGCTATATGTTGACTTGTATTTGTCGTTATTGTTATGCCATTACTCGTTTGCATGTTTGGACACTAAAGAGTCCTCGTTTGAATCTGTAATTTGATTTTGCAGCTTGTAGAGGTAGTTTCGGGGAAAGGAATCCAGCTATCATTTGGTGGTGCGTTTCAAGGCAATGGTTTTCGATATTATGGTGAGAAATTGTGACATACAAGGTTTTGTTATCTTACAATGGTGGTTGTTAAATTGAGATATGTTGCTAGGTTTTTGTATTGGTTAGCTTTTGCTAGATAGACCTCAGTTCTCTCTTTTTTTTTTCTTTTTCTATAACTTGAAGGTTACCACCTTTTTATATCTTGTATAGCGGAGTGGGGGGTTATTAGTTACGTCGTACTCCCTCCGTCTTGGAAAGTTAGTCCAGCTATTTTCGTTGTTAGCAATAACTTGGGTTACTTTTAGTTATGTTAATGATAATCTAAAACTTGTTATTAATACACTATTAGAAGTTTTATTAATAACAAGTTTAAAATTTCATTAAAAGAATAAAAAAGTAATCTAAATTATTGCTAATACTTTATTCAAACTAATAATGAAAAAGAGGCTAACTTTCGGGGACGGAGTCACGGAGGTATATGTTTAATTGTCCAGATTGTGATATTAAAGTTTGTGTGTGTGTGTGTGTGTGTGTGTGTTAAGACTTGGTTGCAAGAAGGGATGGGTGGAGACTACTAGTGATTTATTGGCATGTTGATGGGGTGAAGCAGTGTGGATCCGGGAGGGGGTCAAAGTGGAGCCAATCCTAGTATAAACACTTGAGTACTCCTCCCGTGTCAATCATAATGAATGTCTGAAATTACTCTTGATATGGTAAAAATCTATTGATATGTTTGACGTCATGAGAGATTGGCTTCACCTAACTCCGGTAATTTTCCAGTTGTGTGGTTACAACTTGCAAACATCAACCCTGATCTGACAAGGCTCATGAGCGAGCAGAGTGTTTGTTGGACATTTTAGGGCATCAATACTTGAGAGAGAGAGAGAGAGAAGGGGGGAGGAGGAGATTGTGTGATTGAGGCTCCGTTTGTTTCGCGTAAAACAATTTTTGGAAAATGACATAAACATGTTTTTGGTTGTTTGGTAAATCTAAGGAAAATGTTTTTCGGAAAATATTTTCATATGAAAAACATAATAATTTAATATGAGGAAAAAAATTATTATGAGAAATTTTTTGAATGTGTGTGTGGGTTTGGGGTTGGGGTGGGATGGGTGGTTGGGTAGGTGGGGGTGGTTGGGGGTGGGTAGTGGGGGGTGGGGGTAGTGAACATGAGTGCGGGAGTTATTAATTTTTTTTTTTTAATAAGAGTAAATGGGTGGGGGTAGGTGGGTGGTGGGGAGCGGGAGTGTGGGAGGAGCTAGAAAATAATTTTAATAAGAATATATATATTTTTTGGGGGTTGGGTGGGGGGTGGGAGAGGAGGAGGGAAAAGTAAGGTTGGAGGGTGGGGTGGGGATTGGATGGATGGAGGGGGTGGAGGTGGAGTGCGTAGTGTGGGGTTGTATGGGGGGTGGGTGTGTGAATGAGAGTGTTTTAACATTTTCTGGTAAATGACTCCGTAAGTCATTTTACGGAAAACATAGCTTATTTCTGTTGACCGTAAAATATTTTACATTAACTTTTTTTTTACATTAGGTTACCAAACACCGGAAAACATGTAAAATATTTTTCGTAAAATATTTTACGACGAAACAAACGGAGCCTGAGTGATGGATCGACTTTTGAATCTTGGGAAGAAATGAATGATAGAGGATGGGAAGGGCTGGAGGAGGATGGGAAGAAGGGTAGGGAAAGCTGATTATGGGAGGAGAGGGCATTATAGGAAAAGGAGTGGGAATCTGGTCTTTGTTTTCATTTTTTTCTTTTTTTTTGTGTGTTTATTTTATAGTTAATTTTTTTTTTTGATATAATAAATAATAGTATAAATTTTATATAGATGAAGGCATATGGGAATTTTTTGTGTTTATGTTTTTTCATCTATGTAAATTTTATATGGGCTAATTGCAATTTGGTAACCTGTTTTTGTATTACTTTCGCAATTTGGTTCCCGTGTTTGAAAATGTTGCAATCCGATTCTTGTTTTTGTCATTTGGTTGCAAATTGATATTAAAACTAACGAAGTGTTAGTTTTTTAACGGAAAAACAGTCATGTGCATATCACATGACTTTTTATGGGTATAATTATTATTGCAAGCGCAAGGGTGCAAGGCACGTGTGTGTTATGTGTAAATAAGGGTTGGTCGGTCATCACCTTCTTCATTAAACATCAACAACCTCACCATCCTCCATTAATGGTGGAATTTACTCACACACAATAAATACCAAACCCCACACTTTTCTCCTTCCAAAATGAGTAATTCTTTTCAACCCTTATAGCCGTTAACACATACATTTGAAAAATGACAATTATACCTTTAAAAGGTCATGTTATATGCACATAATTGTTTTTCCTTTTTAAAACTAACAATTTCATTAGTTTTCATATCAATTTGCATAAAATGATAAACACAGTAACCAGATTGCAAGAAATACAAACACGGAAACCAAATTACAAAAGTACCCAGGTTACCAAACTGCAATTTGCCCATTTTATACGGATGAGTTTGTTATAAGAAGGAGGAAGTATGTTTTAAACAAAGATGACCCTTTAAAAGATCAAAAAAAAAAGATGACCCTTTAAAAGTGTCAAGTCTTTTAAGGTTAAAAGTGTTATTTTATATATATATATATATATATATATATATATATATATATATATATATATATATTTTAAAGAATAGCTTATTAAGATTTTTAATGTGGCACCTCAAATAAAAGGTGATCTCATTGACGAAAATATGTAACGTACTTTCTTATTTATTTTTTTTTTTTTTTTTTTTTTACAATTTCCAGTATACCACAAGTTTATCACATAATCCAACGTACTTTGTAATTTTGTGTCAAATAATACAACGTATGTTGTAGTACGTTGTATTATTTGAAAAGAACATTACAATGTACGTTGCATTATTTGAAACGAAAATTGTACTATTTGAAATAAATTTGAAAGTACGTTGCATTACGTGTTAAACATGTGGTCCATTGCATAAATTGTAAACAAAAGCTTGATACGTTGCATTCGGTAATTTTTCCATATACATGCACAAGATTGTACTTAAAAACTAATACGGAGTACTTTTATTTATTAAAATTGGGTCAAACGACCAAGATAAGCATTATACTTTCAATTATTTTTCCCAATTAGTGCAATTAACTTGTTAGTGGAGATACATGCAACATATTTTTAAGTTTATTTTCAAATAATGAAACATACTAATTTTCTTCCTTAACGGCGTTCAAAATCATAACGTGACGATTGAGGTGTAATTTGATTAAAATAAGGGATTTTTACCAATAAGTCCCTCATAGAAAGTGGAATTTTTCAATAATTTTTTTCTCCATATTTTACCTTAGGGTCCTAAATTGAAATCGATTTTACCAATATGTCACTCACACTTTTTAAATGGCAAAACTACCCTCACCTATATATTAACGTCTTATCCTTTTTCTCTCCCAAATTGTAACCCTAGCCGTTCACTCTCTCTCTCTCTTGATCGATTGCTCTCTCACCTCGCTAACCTTCGTCTTCTCTGACTCCCTCCCTCATCCTCTATCTCATGCTGTCTCTTCGGCGACAAGATCATCCTCTACCGGTGAGATCATTGGCGGCCGCCACCATCCTCTGGTCGTCTTCTCCGATCAAAACCTAGTCTGGTTAGCAACGGTTTCCTACTCTGCGCTCTCCTCCTCCTCCGTCGCTCGATCCCGTCACACCCACGACCAAAATTCAATCTTCCAAGCTTGATCTGATTATGGTTGAAGTGATTGCATTATTTCGAGCCTATATCCACGATATCGGTTCAGGTATTTCATTGATTTGATTTTGGTTATATATAGAAGTAGCAGTCCTCAATTTCCTCATAATACTCAATTTTTCAACTCCTACAATCACAAATTTACCTCTGGTTCGAATCCCCTCTATTTTGAATTGTTCTAATCACAAATTTACCACTGGTTTGGTGCAATCAAAATGCTATAAAATATAGCTGTTTAATTGAAGCTCATGGTTTTCATGATGGTAATGAATATGCATACGTTGCCTATTTGTGATTGAAACTTGATATTATAACTATCATTTTTCATAGCTAAACTGCTTTAGATTCCAAATTATTGGTCAAAGCCTCTTAAAATAGTCATCAGTTTTCCAAGAGTAAATTGCGAAATTACATTACCATACTAACTTTTACTTTTGTTTCTTTGATGTTTTTCCTCAACCTCAACAACCACACGACCACACATCTTGCCAATCTAACACCCCGACCATCTCACTTAAGCTTGCAACCATCCCGCCATAACCACCACCACTAACCACTGCACCCAATTGTCATCCCATCCAACAAACTACCCCAATTTGAATTCACCATTCACCAGCAAAAAATTTATAGCAAGATCTAAGAACAAAATACAATTTTGATCATAAACAAACCATTAACTAATTTAGTGCTCCACAAAAATATTATACTGATCGTGAAATTCTGAGAAAATCGTAAATCAAAACAACGTAGATAAAAAAACAAGATCCATATTTGAATACAAACCACTGTATATTTCAAATTTGAGAGTTTCACCCAGTAATACAAGATTCGAAAACGCTAAGAAAATTTCCAAAGTCTAATATATATTTTTCGAACTATGAAACTACGAAGAGGTGCGTAAAAGAGAGTATTGTAAAGGAAATAACAATAATAAATGTTTTTTTTTAAAAAAATTGCGGAAATAAAGCAAACGGAAATTTAACGGAAGTTGAGTTTTGTGTTGACACAATTTCTGCAAGAAGATTTAGCTCTACTTGTGGTTACGAGACAAAACGACTTTATAAATTCTGATAAAAGCACTTCAAATCTGAAAATCTAGGAACAACTAGTGTATAAAACTTCTGAACTTTGAAAATGAGTCAGGATGCTTTAGCATGCACTCTATCTGAGTATTGGATGCTGGAATGTTCGGAATGATTTGAAATGTAAGAGTGGTGGTTTATATAGACTTTGAAGAGGTACATGTGTCTTTTAAAGAATACGCATTAATATTTTTGTGAGTATTATAGCTATCTTTTGTAACTTTATTATTTCTCTGTTTTAATATGCTCTTTATACGAGTATTGGATGTTGAAATGTTCAAAATGATTTGAAATGTTAGAGTGGGGTTTTATATACAAGTGCATGTGTCTTTTAAAAAATACACATTAATTATTATCTGAGTTTTGATGGACTTTCTGTTTTAATAGTAAAATTAAAGTAAAAAAAAATGTTAGAGAAACCTGATTTTTTTTCATATGAATATTTATAAGTTTAATGATAAAAATTATGTTTATACATATATATATATATATATATATATATATATATATATACATATATATATATATATATATATATTTGCCAAATGTTTGCATAAACTTTTAGTTGTAAATAATGTACTATCAAAATAAATCAAAGTCAAATAACTTTTTTTATAATATCAAAATAAATTTTATTACGTCAGTCCCATTGATTTTTCTTTTCCAGTATTCTTTGCTCTATTATTATATGTTTTGTTTAGTCTTCAGCCGCTGTGCGCTTTTAATACTTTCCTAACAGCATACCCTAAAACCACACAGTCGATCTCTTTGACCGAGAGATCTACCCTTACATCGCCGGCGACGGCCCGATTCACACCCTAAACACCGACGATGGCCCGGCAAGCGACTAAACTGATCGCCAATTTGTCCTCAAAACTCAACCCTGCCGCCAAGCCCTATCTCCCCGCCTCATCGCCATCAATCTCGCAATCTCGACATTTCGGCACCGCCCCTCCTCCTCCGGCTGTGTTTGTCGATAAGAACACCCGTATCATTTGTCAAGGCATCACCGGTAAAAATGGCACCTTCCATACTGAACAAGCCATCGAGTACGGCACTAAGATGGTACGTGATGAAATATACTCATGTATATATATATATTTTAGGTTTCAGGTTTAATTATTTGCTGATCTGATCTATGTAGCTAGTTAATAGTATTGATTCTGGAATTTTGCTTGTGTCGTGCTATGGATTTTAGCGAGGTCTGTTCTTATTCAATCAACAGGGGTTGTAGTTATGTTTGATGATTTTCTGTTTGATTTATATGGGTGCTTGTTTGGAGTATTACTAGATAGCCCTAAGCATTGACACCTTTTTGTTATGGATAATTTCAAATTTGCTCTTGATCAAGAGCTAATTTGGATTATTTGGATATTCATTTTGGGACGATGGGAGTATGTAATTTATAAACTGCTGGATAATGTTCCATGACAGGATGCAAGAAGTTTGTTTGTCCTTGGGCACAGGAACGTGTAGTTGATTCACTTTTAGTTACTGGTTTTAAGGTGAATCTTGCGGTTTTCAATCAGATTCACGAATATGGTTTAAATGCTGGTTGCTTTTAGTTGTTGGTGTTACTGTGATAGAATAGAAGGCAAATTATTTGTCATTGTCACTCTGTATTGAAACAGGTGTGAGTAGGTACATATATTTTCTGTAATGTTTCAATATCATGGGATTGCGCTTAAGGGTTGAGTACTCAGCATCATGATGACACTTGGAGGTACAAATACTCCTGCCTACCTGGCACAATAAGCATATCTGGATAGATGGGACTACTAGTTGGTTGATCACCTAGTTGTTAGATTTAAACTGTCATTCTACAGCGGTTCTCTTCTATCCTCAGTAATCGATAGAAGTTTTTAGGTTTGAATCGGAGTATTTTCATGACGAAAATCATGATCTCCTAAACTATGCATACTGTAAATGAAGATGGGTGTCTTTAAAACTGATATCAATTATTCTATTATCTGATTTCCTATTAAAATTAGTCTATCATCTGTGAGGCACAAATAACATTCAATTTAAAAAAATTAAATCTCTGGTTTGATATCTGCTTTTGCGTAGCTTAACACCTTGTCTTAGTTGTAAAGTGGTCATTTTGGTTTTGTTTATGTTTATTCAGTCTTCTGTCGAAGATCTTTCATATCCGTATGCGAACAGGGATAGTGGATGATTAAATTGACATGCTGACATGCCTGCTGAATAAAGTTTCTCCCGAGTTTTTGGGCATATTTCTTTTTCTCTTATTATGCACGTCATCTACTTCTGGCTTGTTGAAGTCCCTTTTATCACATTTTATTTTGTTTTTAGTGTGTCAAAAAGAATTTGTGTGCTTATAAGATAAATTTAAGGCTCTTTTCTGTATTTAGTAAGATTTCCTTTCTGATACGTGAACCTGTTTTTTTCATTAATAGGTTGGTGGGGTTACCCCAAAAAAGGGTGGCACAGAGCACTTAGGGCTTCCTGTTTTCAACTCAGTTGCAGAGGCAAAAGCTGAAACAAAAGCTAATGCATCCGTTATTTATGTCCCTCCACCTTTTGCTGCAGCTGCCATTTTGGAGGCAATGGAGGCGGAGTTAGATCTTGTTGTCTGCATTACAGAAGGAATTCCTCAGCATGATATGGTAACCTATGTTTTCCCTTACTTGATTCACCTGTCTTTTCTAGTGAGATTTACTTATGATTTTTTTTGCAAGTTTGTGGATTAAATGTTACATATTATATTTGGTAAAGCACTTGGCAAGCATGTTAAGGCTTCTCTATTTAATTTATCATTTCAGTAGCTTTTCCTTGTCAGTACAGGGACTCTGCAGTAAAGTCATTGTGTTCATATTATCTTCCGCTTATCGAGTTTCATGCTAACATGACCATGTGTTTTGTAATGCGGTTTTCCTGACATTTTTTAATCGGACTAGTTAATCCACGTATTCGTATATATTCCAAGGAATTTGATTAATTTTGAAAGCGTTGTAGCTATGTATGGTGCATATAAGATTGAGCCCTGGGAGTGGGTGGGGGGAAGGCAGTCAAACTTATCATTTTTTACTTCACAAATAGGTTATAAAGTATATAGCAAATCACTGAAGATTACTCTCTGAGATAAAATGCTGTTATTTTCCTGTTTAATGGAGTCAATTTTCAGCCGCCTTCAGATATTTTTCCCTGCATCTTGATACCTTTTTATTATCAATGCCCTCAATCAGTTTGGCCTTAAGAATTCCAGCTCTTGAAGAGATTATATATGATTGCCATCTTACCCATTAGATTTCTCAACTCTGATGATGGTAAATTAAAATAGTCTCTAATCAGGCTCAAGCCAGGGGAGAAGGCTGCAATGCGGTGTCACGATTAGCAATCTATAAGGTCACCTTTTCCAGGAAGATGGCTTTTTATAAGGTCACCTTTTCCAGGGAGATGAGTTGGTGAAATATTGGACGCAAGATATGATTCCAGATTTGGATGTGAATTAAGGACCCCGAATTTCGCTTAGAAGTTGGTTATATCAAGCAGTATGACGAGGTCAAAAGTTGTTCTAGACTCGTGGCATTCACATTCGCCGTTGGCCTTCCTGAACTCTCTACGATGCAGTTCTTTTTTTTTTTTTTTTTTTTTTTTTTTTTTGAAATTCCAATTTCACTTGGTTTGGTGCAGTATCAATGCAGAGCGGGGATACATATTTATGGGTTTTCACCTTTCTAGTTGTTGGCCAAAGCCAATAATATCTATGATAATCATTCTTTGAAGACCATTGAAATTGGTGGGGAGATGTAGTTTTAGATGCTCTAGGACATTCGAAATTATTAGAGTTGAACTCTTTAAGCATAAAGACCCAAATTACATGGTGCATCAGAGCAAAGCCTTATGCATGCTACTGGACTATCGCATGATTGAAGTTGTTTTGAGTGTGTGAATCGTAAATGCACAAAATATTTAAACAAAATCCATTACACGCCACTCTAGTTAATTATACGTCTATTCTTCAGCACTAGGAACTTGGATACCAAAAACCAATAAATCATTAATAGAAAGTTGCTAATAGAATCAACCATTTGTCGTCATGCTTATTCCATTAAAAGGGTCTGAATTCGGACAATCAAGCTTGCGACATTTATGCAGTTGAAAGTAAAA
This sequence comes from Campanula takesimana, assembly GCA_026119855.1. NCBI lineage: Eukaryota > Viridiplantae > Streptophyta > Magnoliopsida > Asterales > Campanulaceae > Campanula > Campanula takesimana. Next base: position 442,404 of record JAOWBW010000947.1, read on the forward strand.
AAAAAGATTTGGAAACTTAATTCCTGTAGGGTTTGCATATATTACTCCCTCCGTTCCACTTGAACTGGTGTGTATTCCTTTTAGGGGCCACTCTGTTAGTGTAACTTTTCTCTTTGAGCCGTCCTTGTTTGATCAGTTGACAATACTATCCTTCGTTTCCTGTCTAGTTTGACATTATATGTTGCCTCCTTATCTGAATTCAAATATTTGGATGGGCAAATTAGAGATTTTTTTGATTTTCAACCAGTTCCTTCAATTGCGTCTTTAGTCCAAACCTCTTCAAGTGGGACACAGGGATTATACTGCACTAAATATATCTTCTTCTTTTTTTTTTTCAAACATTACAAATGTATAACACATTTACACAAATCTGAGTTTGCTTAAAAGACATACTTGATTCAGATCCTACACTATTTGTTATCAGACACCATTATGTCAGTCTAATATCATTGTTTTTTCTTTGGGCAATACTAATTTTTTAACTCACCTGGGGCGCATATTTTGTTAGAAAGTGTATAATGCTAGTAACTTTACCTCAAGGCTACCTGTCTCCCCTTTCATTCTTCATTTATTTTACGTCTGTACTTTCTAAGGTGTTTAAATCAATAATCACAACTGCAGGTTCGGGTGAAGGCAGCCCTTAACAGGCAGTCAAAAACTAGGCTGATTGGTCCGAACTGCCCTGGGATCATCAAGCCTGGAGAATGCAAAATTGGAATTATGCCTGGGTACATTCACAAACCAGGGCGTATTGGGATTGTTTCTCGATCAGGCACTTTGACCTATGAAGCGGTGAGAAACTTAACAACATTATTATTGTTCATTTATTTTGATAATCTTGATATCTTAAACCTGTCATGTATCATTAGTTTGGAAGCCTCTCTTGTTGACCTGTACTTGGTATACAGTTTTCAGTTTAAGTAATCATGTTTCGGCACCAAATTTCTGTAGTTCCTTCGTGCACAACTGACTTTAATTGTGGGATTATATCCTTCCTCCAAATTAGGTTAAACCCATCAGCAATGAGATGTTTGGAACCTTTATATTTTCCATGAAACTTTTCTAGATACGAATGAGATAGAATAAAGCCTGTATATGCTGAATATGTCAGCCTTTCAAGTTGGTAACGAAACTTTTCATTTCTCGTGAAGGCAAACCATAGTTACCAGGAACGTGGGACGTTTCGGGACGCGGGACGGAAACGGGGACGGGGAACGTGACTTTTAAATTTTTGGGTACGTAGGGGGTAGGATTAATTGGTACGCCCGTTAGGAACGCGGTACGCTTTTATTGGGAACGCAATACGCTATTATTGATATATATATATATATATATATATAAATAACAAAAATAATAACTAATTAACCTTTAAATTTTTTAATAATAATATCTTGGTTAACAGAGGAATGTAAACTAGTTTTTGAAAAGGAATAGGAAACGTGAAGAAAGGGGAATACGTATATCACACACACACACACAAAAAAAGATACAGTATTTTTTAAGATTTTTGTTATTTACACTCATATAGCCTTTAAACACAACCACTTTCTGCTGTAAATGTGTTGTACCATTAATATAAACATTTGTACAAATTAATGGGTGTATTTAAAATTTAAATAACTTGAGTGAAAATATTCAATCTAATCTGTTGATATAGTCAAACGCACAATCACACAAAATCGACAAAATCGACTTTCATATCGGCGGCTCAATCCCACAAAAGCGACTTTCATATTGGCTTTCGATCTCCTTTATTCGATTGAATCCTGAATCCTTCTTCCTCCATGAGTCCAGATTTAGCCCACTCCTCAAATCCTTATCAAATCTGGTTCTTCTCCAAGTTGATCTCTTCTCATCTAACACCGACTTCGATTCCGACGACATGGTTTTCAACGTCAAAGTGGACACAATCGACAACGACCGAAAGCCAAGAAAGGACCTAGACGCTAATCGATCAACCGACGGTGATGGAAAGGTCAGATTCTAACCTTTTTCTTTAAATTTCTGGAACGAAGTTTTGGGCGAACTGGGTCGCGTTCCATGGCGAATTGGGACGTAAACGTACCGCGTTCCGGGACGTGCGACCCGGGACGTGGGACGAGGGGCGAAAGGGCGTTCCTGGTAACTATGAGGCAAACCATAATGAATCTAAATGCATTGCAATTTACACTTTATCTGATTTGTACATAATCATGATTGCTTATGCGAACTATGAAATTCCTAAATTCAAAAGTTGTCGGTGTATCTGTACAAAGGGTTTACTAAGATGAGTTGGGTCCACTTTTAAGGTAATACAGATGGTGTTGCAGAAGTAATAAATTGGTTTTACCTTACTGACCAATGAAAAATGACTTGAGTTATTTTATTACAATTATATCTTAACGTATCTAGGTTCCATAATTTTAAGTGCCTCCGAGCATTTTAAGATATATCTGCAAGTGTGTTTTTTGTTGTGAGGCACGACTTGAGCTTGTAATATGCGATTCTAATCATCTAAGTATCTTATGTTCATATACTGGAACCTCTGACCTACCTAATCCTTGGACTCGTTAACACTGAGTGTCTGGTTTTGATGTGTTATCTAATCACGCTAATTCCTCTTTGATGTTGGTAGCCTGCTATGAGTTGTGGATATCATGAGATTTTCTCTATTAAACCAACATGAATACTTAAGAGATGGAAGTAGTTAGTAGAGAGTTCGATGAGGGGAGTGATGCATGAGATTGCATCCAGATTGTGGCAGTAATAGTTTGCATAGAATCATTAGCTACCTGCAATGACTCATCTGACCTTAAAGCTTTACCCAATTATGTGAATGACTCCCATGTTGCACGTTTTATAGGTTTTCCAAACAACTGCCGTTGGCTTAGGCCAGTCAACATGTGTCGGTATTGGTGGGGATCCTTTCAATGGCACAAACTTCGTTGATTGCATGAAGAAGTTCATTGCGGATCCTCAAACAGAAGGTAACTCATCTACAGTGTTTCAGCTAAAAGTCAGTAGCTCAAATGAAACTTCTATGATTGGTTGAGTCACAGCATCTTAAACAATTAGACTTCTGTTTCTGAAATTCTCAAAGCTGACACTTTTTTTCTATCATTTTGGGCCATAATTTTGAAATCATGATAATTATATTGTTTTTTTATGGGTTCTTTTTGGACTATAGTTGTGACTGGTCGTCAAGCTGTAACTGATCAACATATTAAAGATCACACTTATGAAAACTATGATTTATGGTGTTGAGTAATGGTTGTGTAGAAGTCATATTATATGTTGGTTTTCATAGTTGGCAATTCGTTGTCGCCATACACGCAGCAAATTGACGAAAACTAGCAATCCTGGCACTCACAAGTGTAATTATATAGATATATCTCATTGTTGGGAGTGTGTTTCTCTTACACTGGTCTCAGACAGTTGAAAAGTTGCCTCAAAATCTGATATCTAGTTACAAAAATTTCTTAGATGTGCCTTTTCCATTTTAGTTTTTGGCTGCTTCCCCTATTAAGGTCATCAGAAGGATGATCTACAGAAATAGTTCATGTTGTGTGTGTATTGGAAGAGAAAATAGCGATGCTCTTAATACAAGCTTGTGTTGCAATTATGTTTCAGGTATCGTTCTTATTGGGGAGATAGGTGGCACAGCTGAGGAAGATGCTGCAGCCCTCATAAAGGTCTGTGATGTTTAAATCCTCTTTTTGGCACTTAACTGTGCACATTAAAATTGTAAAAAATGGAATTCTCTTGTAGTTACCTTTTGCCATAATGTAGTGGCCTAATGCGAAAAAAACTCTTACCTGTTTTGAGGAAGAACCTAAACATACTTCCCCTTTCAAGCATGAGGAATAAAGTTAGACTAGCCGTTGCATGATTTTTCTCGAATCTCTTGGTGCCAACTAATGTTCTCCTGAAGAAGGATGTCGTCGCGATCATTCATGAGATCATTCCACCTACCCACTTGCTCTTTTTTAATAAGACACATGGTCCTTCTCATCTCTCTCTCTCTCTCAGCAATCTCCTTAAGAACCTCAAACTTACGAATTCTAATACTCCCTCTGTCCCAAAATGATCTTCACATTTTTTTCAACGTTACTACGAATGAACTTTGAGTAATGGTTTTAGTTTGATTTAATTATCCTAATGCAAGTCTAAAACTTGTTATTGCTAGCATTGTTGGTGTGCAAATAACAAGTTTTAGATTTTCATAAGTACAATTGCGTCAACCTAAAATTATTGCTCAAATATCCTTCGTAGTAACGGCCAAAAAAGTATGAACATCATTTTGGGACGGAGGGAGTACTTCTAGACACTCTCTGTTCACCTTCAGTTTAACCGTGTTGGTCATTGGTCATATTGCTTAGATACCTTGTAAGTAAACGTTATTTGTTCACAGTGGATAAAAGTCAGTGGGAAGTGAGTGTGCCCGTATAGTAACCACTGCAAATAGCAGAAAATAACTGTGTGTAGCCTGGTAATCTCTTTTGTTTCTTTTATCTGTCCTAAGCATTTGTAGAATAGTCGCTTGTTCTAGTACGTCCTTTTTGTTTTGGTTTTGCTATTCTAAATTATGGGACAATAAATATATGAGCGGCATGTGGTATTGACAACAAGTCTTGTTGGTAGATGTTTCTTTTGCTATTATAAGCTTTATAGGGTTCAGTGTACTTACGCATTTCTTGAATTGGGAGCCATGAGTTATCCTTTGCGTTATACAATCAACAATCAGGTTTTCTTCGAATGCACAATTTACTGTTTTAGAAGTTATTTAATGCCCAGTTTTAACCTTTTGGGTTGTTTCTCTGTTTAATTGGAACAGGAAAGTGGGACTGAGAAGCCGATTGTTGCTTTTATTGCTGGACTCACTGCTCCCCCTGGCAGGCGTATGGGTCATGCTGGAGGTATTGACCTCTCCTACTGATGTTTTAAGTTGATACTGATGTACTCGCTCTTTCCCGAAAAGATAGTCCCATTTAGTTTTTGATGGTCAACTCAATTGAACTTTGACCAAATATTAATACTCCATCTGGTCCAAAATAACTGTCGCTTTTGGTCAATCAGATGTAACTTTGACCATTAATTTAAATAAAAATAATGATGCTAATAAAAATCTAAAATTTGTCATTGTATTATAATTAATAATACTTTCAATAACAATTTTTAGATTTTTATTAGGATCATTATTTTTGGTTTAAATTTATTGGTCAAACTTACATCTGTTTGACCAAAAGTGACAGTTATATTGGACCAGAGGGAGTACAATCTAACCATCCCAATGAAATTGTAAAACATGTTATTGATAACTCCCTTCAAAATTTATCAACAACAATGTTCAAAATTCCACTAGGATAATTATATTGACATTAATATTTGGTAAAAGTTCACTTACGTGGACCATCAAAAATCAAATGTGACTATATTTTTTGGACGGGTTGAGTATTTTCTATCTGATCCCTCTGTTATTACCACACTTTAGTCTTAGTATTTCATTTTTCCGAATAGAGGTTAAGGGCACTGTATTTATTGCAATCAAACTTATAATAATAAGCGTAGTTAAAAAGAATGGTTTTCTAATGGGATACATACATTGGGTTTGAAATTGCAGCGATAGTGTCTGGAGGTAAAGGTACAGCACAAGACAAGATCAAGACATTGAGGGAAGCTGGTGTGAAAGTGGTTGAATCTCCAGCAAAGATTGGTGTTGCTATGCTCGAGGTTTTCAAAGAAAGGGGTCTTGTCTGATTTATTTTATTTTGAATTTTTCCGTAGTCATGAGAGATTGATTACTTGCTTGCAATATATAGACGAGCAAGGGGCCTAAAACCCGTTTTTCTAGTTTTACCAAACAAAGATAAATGATGGCAAAGTGCACAGTTAACAATCACGTTCGTATGTGATTCCGGCTGGTTGTAATCGCGTTGTTGGAATGGCAATTTTTTGTCCTTGGGAATTCAATTCACTGAAGTTTGTTAATACGATTCGAATGTTTTTATGTTTGATTGTTGTTGCTGCAACATTCAAACCCATGACCTCTCTTATTAGGCTGGAGAAGTTTGGTGCCACTTGAGCAACAGCTTGTTGGTTCATATGGCTTGTTTGATTTTAGATTTTAGTGCTGGTTTATAGTTACTCTCACCCTCCTTTCCTTGTATGAATGATTATTTTTTCAAAAATTTTCCCCAAAATATTTATTTTCATTTTTGTGAATTTTTTTGTTTTTTACTAGTCACCTTTTTAGAAAATTGATGCCAATATTATTTATGAATCTTTGTGATTTAATTGCCTAAAAAGAAGGGGAGATCCTCTGTACCACTTTTGTTTACCACGAGAAATTTGACGGCTATGCATCACTTTTGAAATTATTATTATTTAAGTATTAATAACTTGTAGCCGATCACTTGTGGTATACAAAAGTGGTACAAATATTAGAGGACTGAGGTATGAGGTAGTATATTTTTTTTAAAAGAGGGGTGTGCTTATTTTAGTTTTTGACCCATAAATTCTTCTTGGGATTCAAGACCTATAAAACCTAAATTAACATTACAATTTTTACTACTCCCTCCGTCCCAGTTTAATGTTCTTAGTTTGACTATAAATTGTTGGTGTTGTGCCCTAGGCACGTTTAATAAACGTTGTAATTGTTATCATTTATTTCATATCAATAAAGAGATGTTTCGATTATTATTGTTGTTCATGTTTACTTATAATAATCTCCGTCCCTAGTACTTGATAAGCACTAGTATAAAGGCTAAATGATCATGTGATGATCATGTTAGATTTATGGGTACTTGTTTGGAACAAGGTACTGGACATGACCCGCGGTATGAGATTTATGTCATGGTCAATGTCATATATAAATCTCATATTAGTAATGTCATTAGAATCCTTTGACATGAAGTTATTATAGTCTTCCACTTGATGAACATTATGTTTGACATATTCAAACGCTACCTTAACCCGGTAGTTATAAAGGGTATGATTGGCATGATCAGATTCACGTAGGGAAGAATAATAAGCTAAATGAATTTGTCCCTCTACGGAGAGATGTCGAGCTTGGGCCTCTCGAAGGAATGATGTTGATGAAATGTTCGGCCGGACTCAAATGAATTGATTGGATCAATGTCATTTGGATTATCAACATATTCGGAATCGAGAAAGTATTGAACAAAACAAGTTGACTTGTTGACCATGACTTGTGTTCAATGATATCGTAGACAAAGGGATTGTGACATGTTCTAAAAGGAATGCGAACTTGTATCTAGTTACACTATTTGGGTAGGTATGACGGTTTGCTAGAACCTAATCATATTTTATGGGATCATGTTTGGACCCATTGCCAACTTAGTGTAATCCTAGAGGGTCACACACGAATAGAACGAATCCTAAAGGACTAAATTGAAATTATTGAAAAATCCTGTTTTTTGGCCTGGCACGACCGTGCTGTTTAACGGGCACGACCGTGCTAAATGGTTCAGCACGACCGTGCAGCTTATAAAGCACGACCGTGCCAAAAGTCGGAAAAAGGATGGCCAGCTCGACCCTATTGGCACGACCGTGCCAGATATAGGGCACGGCCGTGCCAGACTTCCTGTGACAAAAAGGAATTGCCTTAATTAAGGTGACGGGATTTAGGAATCCTAGGTCATTAAGGGTTAATACCTAGGACCTATAAAAGGATATTTTCACCAGCCATTAAGCATATTATTCCTAGCCTCTTAGAGAGAGAATAATTCTTGATTAGATCAAGAAAAATATAATTCCATATAGTCATCATAATTGTGAAAGTGTGTTTCATAGTTTTGGTCTAGCAACCAAGATCAAGTGTTCTTGATATTCGTTCAAGGTGTGGATACCGCTAGAGGGTGAAGCTTATCATCTTCAAAGTTCGTTTTCTTGCTTTCTTCGTGATCAAGCTTCAAGTCTCCACCAAGATCAAAGCTAAAATTCAAAGTCATCAAGGGTTAGTATTCTAGTATTCATATTGCATGTATTTGATATAATCATATGAATGGATCTATGGGCTTTGGGTTTCATAAAATTTTAAATGCTATTTTCCGCTGCGCATGTTACTCCGAAACCCAACAGTGGTATCAGAGGCCCGTTCATGTTGATTATTTCAATACTAGATCATGTTGTGTGTATATAAATGGTTTATTTGCCTAGCATGATATGAATATTGGGATTATGATGTTTATGTGTTATATGATTTTATGTGGTTTATTGTTTTACAAACTTTAATCACACTATTCAATCGCAATAAAAAATTATGGTGGATCTAAATTGTTTGGATTATCAATTTTTGATTGGATCAAAGTTTTGATATTCCAATGATACAAGAATGAATTGTTCATTCAAGGTTTTGATGATCATAGTGATTGGATCACCAAGAACACCAAATCCTAATTGAATCGGGAAAACAATTTTGAGATAAATTTTGGAACCTTAAAAAAATTTAATTTTTCGCAAGGGGTCCGACCGGACCCATGCCTTGACCCGGCCGGACCTAGGGTTTGGCGCGGGGGTGGGGTTTGGGTTTTGGGTGTGGATCTTGGATTTAATTTTCCTATTTGTTTTAGTCTTGTGATTCTAAGATTGGTTCAAGGTTTGGATGACTAATCTACGTTCATCGAGATTGTGTTTCTCAAACTTGATCGCAATCAAAGTTTCAAAAATAAAACGAAATTAGAATTATGAAAAGTTCATAATTACTAAAATTGAGAAACAAAGTTCTTGATTCAAAGATTGGAGATCCATGTGGAATTGTGGATGCAATTGGCCTACGTTCATCGAGACCATCTATTGCTTAGTTTCGGCCACATGGACTACTTTCTTGGTTTCTTGAATTAGTGGGAAATTGTGGTTGCCATATGACTTAGTTCGGCCGCACTTCTTGTTGTCTTGATTTGGAGATGAAAACCAAAATTCAAAGAGTCTCATCCTCATAATTATAGAGAAACTAATGACACATAAATATTATGCTTAAATTAATGGAGATTAATTTATTGACTAAACTTGATGCGTGACATGTTTATATTATGTGCTCATAAATGTGTTGTATGCTATATGTGATGAACCTTCAAAGAAAGTTTTAAGTCATTTTTGCCATGCCATGATTAAAACACTTGTTTGTACATGGGTAATTTTGTGTGGGCTCGCCAAAGCGAGGTGCATTGATTTTATTCATGTATGAGCAAGATGAGTGAATAAGAGTTTCCTATGCGTTTAAAATGGTTGGACTTAATTAAGCGTCAAAACAGTTTTGGGCTTAAGGCAAAGATGAGATTTAACATGCTTTTTGAAATTGGAATTATTAAAGAATCTCATGAAAGGAACTAAGAGTCATATGAGATATGATTGACAAGAGTTGTCTACCTAATTAATTTGATTTTGAGCGGTGCGCCAAAGCGTACTTAAAATTAAATTAAAGTTGGATCTGAACTCATTTAAATTATATTATACATTGGATGTATAAGAAGTTTATATAATTTAGTGGGAGTATTTTTTTTTTGGAAAAATACATTGTTTATTTCTTTAATGAAATCAATACTTATTAAATTTTGGAAATTTTGCATAATTGTAGATAATGACTAACAACACTCAATCAATTTCGTTGCGATCGATCCTTGAGAAGGATAAGCTCCAAGAGAATGGTACGAACTTTATGGATTGGATCCGTAGCCTAAGAATTGTTCTTAGGAAAGAATATAAGTTGTAAATTCTCGATGGGCCTCTTCCTGCTGAACCAGAACCTACTGCCCCTAGGGCAGAAAGAAACAGTTACAAGAAACATCGTAATGATTCTAGAGATGTAAGTTGTCTCATGCTTGCTAGTATGTGCTCAAAACTCCAACAAAGTTTGGAACATTTGGAAGCCTATGAGATAGGCGTGGAGTTGAGAGCCATGTTTCAAGAGCAAGCTAGGCAAGAGAGGTACAAGACCATTGTTGCATTCACTTTTTGCAAAATGAATGAAGGGCAACAAGTGAGTCCTCACATGCTTAAAATGAAAGGTTATGTAGAGCATCTTGAGAAACTTGGCTATCCAATTCCATTGGAGCTAGCCACGGATCCCATTCTTAATTCATTGCCTAAAAGTTATAATCAGTTTATGATGAATTATAACATGCATGGAATGGATAAGAATCTCTCCGAGTTGCATGGGATGCTTAAAACTGCGAAGATGAAGATTGTGGAGAAAGGTTCTCCTGTGCTCTTGGTTCATGATGGGAAGAAGGCTAATGCCAAAGGAAAGGGTAAGGCAAAACTTGTCAAACCCAAGATAAGCAAGGCAAAGGTTGCCAAGGCTTCTGAGGCAAAATCCGATACACAAAAGGATGCAATTTGTTTCCATTGTCAAGAAATTGGTAATTGGAAACGTAATTGCAAGGCTTTCTTGGAAGAGCAAAAGAAGAAGAAGGGCAGCAAGGCTGCATCGACTTCAGGTATATATATATGATAGATATTCTCCTTTCTACCACTGATTCTTGGGTATTGGATACCGGCTCACATTTGTTTAAATGTGCAGGGACTAAAGAATAGGAGACTGCTTAAAGAGGGTGAAGTAGACCTACGCGTGGGGAATGGAGCAAGAGTTGCTGCATTAGCCGTAGGGACTTATGAAGTCACTTTACCTTCCTGTTTAATACTTGTTTTCAACAATTGCTATTATGTTCTGGATTTAAGTAGAAATATTATTTCAATTTCTTGTTTGGATAATGAAGGTTTTAAATTTCTTATTGAGAATAAGAGATTTTCTATTTATTTAAATGATGTGCTTTATGGTATTGCTAATTCATTTAATGGCCTTTATGTCTTGAATGTCAAGAATGAAAATAATGACAATGTCTATCATGTAAATAAGAAATCTAAACCTAATGATGTTAATCATACTTATTTGTGGCATTGCCGTCTTGGTCATATTAATGAGAAGCGTATCTCAAAACTCCATGGGAACGGCCTTTTGGGTTCATGTGATCTTGAGTCATATGATACTTGCGAGTCGTGTCTTCTTGGAAAAATGACTAAGACACCTTTTACCAAGCTAGGTGAAAGGGAAAGCGACTTATTGGGGTTGATACATTCCGATGTATGCGGACCATTAAGTAGCAATGCTAGGGGAGGATTTCAATACTTCATAACCTTCACTGACGATTATAGTAGATTTGGGTATGTTTACCTAATGAAACATAAAAGTGAAGCATTTGAGATATTTAGAATATTTCAAAATGAAGTAGAAAAACAACTTGGCAAAAGTATTAAGGCACTTCGATCGGATCGAGGTGGAGAATACTTGAGTCATGAATTCGATGATCATCTAAAGAATTATGGAATAATTTCACAATTGACTCCACCCGGAACACCACAATGGAATGGTGTGTCTTAGAGGAGGAATCAGACCTTGTTGGACATGGTTCGATCAATGATGAGTCGAGTTGATCTTCCTTTATCCTTTTGGGGTTACGCTCTAGAAACCGCTGCTCTCACACTGAATCAAGTTCCAACTAAATCGGTTCAAAAGACTCCATATGATATGTGGAGTGGAAAGAAACCTAGTTTGTCTTTCATGAGGATTTGGGGTTGCGAAGCTTTTGTCAAAAGACTTGTCTCCGACAAGCTAGTACATATCATGTATGCCATGATATGTACTAGGCCGGATGTATCTTATGCTTTGAGCATGACGAGTAGATAACAATCCGACCCCGGTGAAAATCACTGGGTGGCTGTTAAGGCGATTCTTAAGTACTTGAGAAGGACTAAAGATTCGTTTTTAGTTTATGGAGGAATGGAAGATGATCTCGTAGTAAGTGCTTACACGGATGCAAGCTTCCAAACCGACAGAGATGACAGTCGATCACAATCGGGTTTTGTGTTCATGTTAAATGGTGGAGCTGTAAGCTGGAAGAGTTCCAAGCAAAGTACAACCGCTGATTCTACAATGGAAGCTGAGTATATTGCTGCATCGAATGCTGCAAAGGAAGCTGTTTGGATTAAGAAGTTCATCACTGAACTTGAAGTGGTTCCTAGAATTTCTAATCCAATAGACCTTTATTGCGATAATAATGGTGCTATTGCTCAAGCAAAGGAACCAAGAGCACATCAGAAATCCAAACACATACTTAGGCGTTATCATGTCATTCGAGAAATTATTGACAGAGGTGACGTAAATATATGCAGAGTACCAACTGATGACAATGTCGCGGACCCGCTAACAAAGGGACTTCCACAAGCTAAACATGATGGTCATGTCAGGTCCATGGGTATTAGATACATGGGAGATTGGGCCTAGGGCAAGTGGGAGATTGTTGGTGTTGTGCCCTAGGCACGTAATAAACGTTGTAATTGTTATTATTTATTTCATATCAATAAAGAGATATTTCGATTATTATTGTTGTTCATGTTTACTTATAATAATCTCCGTCCCTAGTACTTGATAAGCACTAGTATAAAGGCTAAATGATCATGGGATGATCATGTTAGATTTATGGGTACTTGTTTGGAACAAGGTACTGGACATGACCCGCGGTATGAGATTTATGTCATGGTCAATGTCATATATAAATCTCATATTAGTAATGTCATTAGAATCCTTTGACATGAAGTTATTATAGTCTTCCACTTGATGAACATTATGTTTGACATATTCAAACGCTACCTTAACCCGGTAGTTATAAAAGTTATGATTGGCATGATCGGATTCACGTATGGAAGAATAATAAGCTAAATGGATTTGTCCCTTTACGGAGAGATGTCGAGCTTGGGCCTCTCGAAGGAATGATGTTGATGAAATGTTCGGCCGGACTCAAATGAATTGATTGGATCAATGTCATTTGGATTACAACATATTCGGAATCGAGAAAGTATTGAACAAAACAAGTTGACTTGTTGACCATTACTTGTGTTCAATGACATCGTAGACAAAGGGATTGTGACATGTTCTAAAAGGAATGCGAACTTGTATCTAGTTACACTATTTGGGTAGGTATGACGGTTTGCTAGAACCTAATCATATCTTATGGGATCATGTTTGGACCCATTGCCAACTTAGTGTAATCCTAGAGGGTCACACACGAATAGAACGAATCCTAAAGGACTAAATTGGAATTATGGAAAAATCCTGTTTTTTGGTCTGGCACGACCGTGCTGTTTAAAGGGCACGACCGTGCAGCTTATTAAGCACGACCGTGCCAAAAGTCGGAAAAAGGATGGCCAGCTCGACCCTATTGGCACAACCGTGCCAGATATAGGGCACGACCGTGCCTGACTTCCTGTGACAAAAAGGAATTGCCTTAATTAAGGTGACGGGATTTAGGAATCCTAGGTCATTAAGGGTTAATACCTAGGACCTATAAAAGGATCTTTTCACCAGCCATTAAGCATATTATTCCTAGCCTCTTAGAGAGAGAATAATTCTTGATTAGATCAAGAAAAATATAATTCCATATAGTCATCATAATTGTGAAAGTGTGTTTCATAGTTTTGGTCTAGCAACTAAGATCAAGTGTTCTTGATATTCGTTCAAGGTGTGGATACCGCTAGAGGGTGAAACTTATCATCTTCAAAGTTCGTGTTCTTGCTTTCTTCGTGATCAAGCTTCAAGTCTCCACCAAGATCAAAGCCAAAATTCAAAGTCATCAATGGTTAGTATTCTAGTATTCATATTGCATGTATTTGATATAATCATATGAATGGATCTATGGGCTTTGGGTTTCATAAAATTTTAAATGTTATTTTCCGCTGCGCATGTTACTCCGAAACCCAACATAAACGCTTATTAAGAAACTAAGGCAAAAACAAAGGAAATGAGTCAACCAAATGTAGAGTGTGAAGGATATAAATGTCCAAAAACACTATTCATGAAGCAAGTGGGTGAAAGTAAGTTAGGTAAGTAATGGTTTTTTTGTAATTAAATGAACTTTTTGAAGCCAAGCTCCTCCAAAAGCACTATTCATTCTTTTCCATTTATGGAATAAAACAACTAAGAATCTTAAACTGGGACATACCAAAAAGGAAAGTAACAACCTTAAACTGGGACGGAGAGAGTAATATTTGTTGCTCCCTCCTCAACACTTGAATAAGTCTAACAACACATGCAAATTAAGAGAAATGATTGGTAATTCATTTTTTTTTTTTAATTTACCCAAAAAACTTCGAATTTGAAGTTAGGAACACTTGATATAGTTCCAGGTCTTTGACTTTGACCCCATGAAAACATGCTATGGCAATGGCAGTAATAAAAATGTTATCCCTACAAACAACAGACAAAAGAGGAAGTCTTGTGTAAGACCGTCTCATACACGTAAAACGGATCTCATTGAGAGAGAAAATGGGCCCCCGCCCTACCCATAGGGGCAAACAATTTACCCTCTCAACGAGACCCGTCTCACGCCTGAGACCGTTTGTTCTTTTTTTTTTCCTCCCCAGAGTGCATCCCAAAAAAATAGTTGGTTGCAATTTGCCATCCTAGACAATAAAGAAAGGATACCTAAGATTTTTCCAAATAATAGAAAATAAAAAGAAAAAATATCTCAACTGGTAGCCAAATATCATCTCCACCATAAACAGACGATAAAACCCCTCCCCTCCCCTCTCTCTCTTGTCTATCTTTCTTCCCATCTCCCATCTCTTTGGAAGAAGAAAGAAGAAAGAAGAAAAATGCATTCAATCAAACTTCTTCCTTTATGCACTCCAACTCCATCAATCATTGGCTCAAATTCCAAGCCAACTAACTTTCTAACTAACTATCCTCTTCCCCTCAACAGATTTCTCACTTCTTCTTCTTCTTCTTCTTCTTCTTTAACTATATGCAGAGCTTCTTCTTCTTCATCTTCTCCGATCACGGATTTCGATCTGTATGATCTACTGGGTGTGGATAGCTCATCTGACCATTCCCAGATCAAGACGGCATATCGGACGCTCCAGAAGCGGTGTCATCCTGATATAGCTGGACCTGCTGGTCATGACATGGCTATCATTCTAAATGAAGCTTATGCCCTTCTCTCCGACCCCATCTCTCGCTTCTCCTACGACAAGGTTATCTTCTTCTTCTGTTATTTCCTGACTAAATATTGAGTTTAAAAAGTTATATACTGATGCAGTGTTCTAAAAGACCCCGTCTAGGCCGCCTAAGCCCCGCCTAGGCGCTAGTTGTTCATGAAACGCCTAGGTCCCGTCTAGGATATTATAGTTATTTCTAAATTCTCGGCCCCGCCTAGATCCCGCCTAGGCACTAGGCGCCCCTGCGGCGTTTTTTAGAACCTTGTACTGATGCATGATTGATTAAACTCTCTAGCTCCCTAAAAAATATCTCATAGTTTGAAGTGTTTTTCAACACTTTCTCAAGAAAATTGGACGGTGATGTTGCATCAGCAATATCCCAGTATTTTCTTTTTCTAGCAATTATTAGAAACTTATTGGGGTTGTTTCATCAATGAGTTAGTGGATAGATTTTGGGCGGTCCAACTATACAACAGTCGGGTGAGCTCAGCCATACCAACGGACAAATGTGAGCATGTAGAAATAAATCCAACATGAGTTACAAGTTACTATCTCCGTCCCAAAATGATCTTCACACTTTTTTTTTATCCTTACTACGAAGGAACAATAATTTTAGACTGATTTAATTATCCTGATGAAAATCTAAAACTTGTTATTGATAGTATTGTTGATGGTCTATCAATTACAAGTTTTAAGTTTTCATTAATATAATTAATTCAACTTAAAACTATTGCTCAAAGTTCTTTCGTAGTAGTAGTAATGAAAAAAAAAGTGTTAAGATCATTTTGGGACGGAGAGAGTATAATAGACTAGTTACATAGGCCAGTTACATGTTATAATGAATGACATTTATAGTTGGCTAGTCTGACTGCCATACAATCAGACTGCACATGCAGGATCCAGATTCAGTATTCAATTTATAAACCCTGTTTTTTGGGATTTTGTCGTAGCAAACAATTAATTGAGATTCTTCAACTACCCACTTATAATCTGAATTAGAATGTCAACTTGTAATGGTATTGTTTTTTGACATAAACCTGAATCCAACAGGAGCAAGCTAAGGTTGCAGGGCTACGAGGCTTTACAGGGAAACCAATATATTCAGCCTGGTTTGGATCAGAGTTGGAAGAAAGAGCTGTTTTTGTTGATGAAGTGAAATGTGTTGGTTGCTTGAAATGTGCCTTACTTGCAGAAAACACATTCGCAATTGAATCCGTCTATGGCAGAGCACGCGTCATTGGCCAATGGGCCGACTCTGAAGACAAGATCCAACAAGCCATTGGAGCATGCCCAGTCGATTGCATCTCGTAAGCATACATATGCATATACATATATACATATGCGCAAATACATTGGATTTTTTCTAATTTGATATCTGAATGAATAGGATGGTGGAGAGGTCGAAACTTGCAGCACTTGAGTTCCTAATGTCGCAGCAGCCCCGTGGCAATGTTAGAGTTGGTGCAAGTAATACAGGGGGTGTCCGTGTCTCAAATATCTTTGTTGAGGTAAATAAGTTCCAAGAAAAATTTCAGGAAGCCATGGATAAAGCTTCTTCTATACATTCTAAGGTAATGTTTCACTCTTGCTCAAACATAATTGAACGGCCTAACTTCGCTTTTGTCCATCTGTACTTTTTCAGTAACTCCAAAACCACCACTGTACTTTGAAAAACCTGTCATTTTAGTCCCAAAGTTGGGGATTAGGCACGGATTTGGTATCAGGATGATAGAGTTTCCAAAGTACAGTAGTAGTTAAAGTGAAAGTCTGATGAAAGTACACTGGATGAAACTGAAATTTGGTCTAGTTGAATAAAGAGATGTTTTTTTTTTGTATTTCTATGCAACGGACAAACATTTTTTTCGCAAATTTTGGACTTTTAGGAATCGGACTTGCAAAGAGAAGCGAGAATATCAGCTATCCAAGCTATCCGACAAATCTCAAACTGGTTATATTGGCAACCGCCCATTCCTGGAATGCCCACCTCCCAAACGCGTATAAAAGTTTTACAAATTGCAGAAAATTCATCTCAGACAACTATTAACAAGCTTAAAGAAGCCGTCCGTGCCAGAAAACAAGCAAGAAAAGCTACTCCAAATCCTAATAACCAATCAACAAACGAGTACTGGACCCCATCAAAACTCGTTCTTCAAGAATCATCCAACGGCTCTGATCAATCCATTTCAGAATCATCACCCGTCAAAGAAAAAACAGAGGAAGAAGAAGTTAAAGAGAACTTTGTTGAGCAGAAAACGAATTATCAAATAAACAGAAACAGAAATAGTAGTTTCTTAGAATGGGGTATTCCATTGGGGACGGCATTACCAGCTGCAGTTATTGTTCGATCGCGAGTTGGAGAAGAAATGGCTGCTAATAATAGTAAAGTTCTTGATGAACATATTGGAGGATCGATTTTATTGGATATTGTGAATAGCGGATGGTTGCAGGTGATTCTGGCCGGTTTCACCTGGTTTATTATTGGTATGGCTATTGTTGAATTAATAGCAGTGCTAAGGTTTAAGAGAGGAGGCTGACAGTGTTATTTGGTGCAGACTATACGTAAAAAATTAGGTAATTTATTTTATGAAAAATATATATGCGCGTATATATGTATATTCGATCCGTCCCAGAAAGGGAGTTGCATTGTAGATTGCACATTTTTTTCAAAGATGTAGCATTACTTGATTTGTATCTTCATCAATTTATAAACAGACTTCTGGCAATGGTTTGGCAAACTCACTGAAGTCTTTTTACAGTTGGGATTTTCAAAAATAACTTCTACCCCTGTCCCTAAATGAATCTCCGAAAAGTTTTCAAATTTGCTCTTAGGATAAATATGCTACTTCCTCCGT
Organism: Campanula takesimana; assembly: GCA_026119855.1. Classification (NCBI taxonomy): domain Eukaryota; kingdom Viridiplantae; phylum Streptophyta; class Magnoliopsida; order Asterales; family Campanulaceae; genus Campanula; species Campanula takesimana. The sequence continues at coordinate 460,244 of JAOWBW010000947.1, forward strand.
CCCAGAGAGTTAAGTCATCTTTTTTCGTTGTTAGTGTGAATGAATTTTTAGCAATAACTTAGGTTAGTATTAATTATCCTAATGTAAGTCTAAAACTTGTTATTGATACACCATCATAAATATTATCAATAACAACTTTCTGATTCTTATACGGATAATTAAAAGCAACTTATATTATTACTCAAATTTCATTTAAGCTAGCAATGAGAAGCGAGGGACTAACTTTCCTTTCCGGGACGAATGCAGTATTTGGGAATTGATATATTGATGCCTTCATCTGGTTTTCACCTTAATCAAAGAAAAATATTCCCTGGACTGGGCCTCTTTGACTGAGATTCATTTTGAAATGCTGAGTTTTTAACTATCCCACTTGATTCTAATAGCAGATTAAGAAGTGAAGATTATGATATGTTCAATGATCTTTCTCATTACATAAAGTTAATGGTCACACTTCTTTTTCCGATAATGTCCGTCCCTAAATAAATGAATGTCTAAATTTCATTTAGGTGACGTTCTGTTGAAAATATTGACTTTTTATTAGACAATTAGATGGCAAAAATGAAAAGATATAGTAGTATACTTGTGGAGTACTTATATTCATGTTTTGCATCTCCAAGTATTCTACCATAGTGACTGGGCAAGTACTTATTCAGATGATTAAACTTATATTCATGTTTTTTTTTTCTTGCCTTTGTCAAAATATTTCGTTCCATCACATTTATAATGTACTCCAATCCATCCATTAATCAATAGCAAAGTGTAAGCTATTTCAAGACCTATATCTATTATTTGCATTTCCTTAAGCTAGTTAGTGATCAATACCTTGATGTCTTTCCTCCTCAATTTAATCAAGAAGAACTTTTTAATGAGAAAAAAAAAACTCGATCGATTAATTAGAAAGGTGAGGAAGGCAAATTCTCGTTAGATAAAAAGTGTCGAATGAGTTGACGAGCTTCCTTTGGTTTAAATGTTGGAACTTGATGCCCCGCTCCTCTTACGGTCACAAACATCAAACCTTCTTTATTATTATTAGGGCTAATTGCAATTTGGTTACTTTGAGTTTTACAAGATGTTGCAATTGGTTATCGAGTATGTAAATGTTCAAATCTGATTCCTAAGTTTGTATTTTTATTGCAACGTGATGTAAAAATGGATTGGGTGTTAAAAGTTTAACGAAATTTGGGTCGTGTGCAACACACATGACATTTAAAGGGGGTAAAATAGTCATTTTCATGTCTCACCAAATCTGTGCTTTCAAGTTCGGATTCAGACCTTTCATTTCCGAGCCCTAGGTTGATTGCAAAAGTAACTTCGGTTTTCCACAAAAATCTTTAGAAGCGAGGCAGTTCATCAAATGTGTCTATGGTTACAAAAGACGATGCATTTTTTACTCTTTGATTTCATTTTTTATTTTTAAGTACGTTTGTGCTTCTTCTAATTTTGAACTCAGATCTATGAATGTGCGTGTGTGAGCTTCTTGGCTTTTTGAACTCAGATCTGGATAAAGGGGTTGATTTAAGGGATGGTGGTAATTGTGGTTGGCAGTTCTGTTAGCTGTTGGTGGGTAGTAATTTGAGATGGTAGTGGGTGGTTTGTGATGGAGGCGGGAGGCAGTGTTGAGACGGTGGCAGGTGGTGATGATGGTGTTAGAATGATAAAGATGGTGTTGGTGAAAGTTAACGGCGTTATATTTTTGGTTAAGTTCATTACATACAAGGACTTATTTGAATTGTTTTTGGTTAAAATTGTTAGTATTTGTTAATACACTACATATCCCATGCCCTGCGAATAGTCTATAATACCCCTTAGAATGTCATGTGTGCTGCACATGACCCAAATTTCGTTAAATTTAACACCCCATCCATACATCAGATTGCAACAAAAATACAAATTTAGGAATAAGATTCAAACCTTTTCATATTCGATAACCAATTGCAACATTTTGTAAAAACCCAGGTAACAAAATTGCAATTAGCCCTTATTATTATTACTAGTGTTACCCCCATGCGATGCATGGGCCGTTACTATGAACTCAAAAGAGTGAAGAACGACTACAACTACAAACTTAAAATAAGGGTCAATATTAAAAGTTGCAAATTTTCAGTCAAAATCATTAAATGTTTAAGTTATTATCATTTCGAAAAATCTAACTATTTTCAAATAAATAACATCATATACTCTTAAATATTTATGTTAATTACATCAATTGCCTAAGAAAATAGACAGTTGAAAAGGGCAAACGACCAATTTATGCAACGTAGTGTCCGATTTATATCAATTAATGCAACATAGTAGCGACTTCTTACATTGTGAAACGTACTTGAAGTAGTTGTATCAAATAATGCAAAATAATGCAAAGTTCGAACTATTTGACAAACGTACTTGAAGTAAGTTGTATCAATTAATGCAACGTAGTAGAGGCTAAAAAGTTATTACGTTGCATTATTTGATACACAATAAGCAAGTACGTTGTCTATTTTCAAAAGTAAGCACTACGTTGCATTAATTGACTTTTAACACCCGGTACGTTGCATATTTCAGTGATTTTCCCCAGTTGAAAATATCTTTTTATGACCAATGTAACGGTTTGTTCACATGTACGTCGAACGTATTCAAGAATTCTTCTTGACTTGACTGCTAGGTCCTTCGGATTGAAAATCTTGATGAAGAACGCTTCTTCAATTGCTTCCTTTGATTATTAGGATTTGATGATTGAGAATAATCAAACCTAATAACTTTAGTATAATATGTGTATTTTTCTCTCTCCAAGAAAGAAGTTGTGATTGTTGGATAAAATCTTGTAAATATCGAAAGGAGAACAAATTACAACATTGAAAATACAATATACAACAATTATGAAAAACATAAAAGGAACGATACAACCGTATTTGATCTCTTCATTGGGTTTGTCCATCTTTGATCTCTTGTATCCGAGTCGTGTGAAAACACACTCTCCTTAAGACTAATTCATCCCCCTCTCTATCAGTGCTTGAGGTTTGACGGGTGTTAGTCTCCCAGGATAAAACGGATTGACCGGATGCAACTCCGCACTTGAGCCTTCCGGCGAAATGAACTATGCTTGGACAAAATCACCATTCCAATTATTCAAGGAGGCCAAAGGAAGAAGATGAACAAATTGCAAGAGAGAGGAAGAAGATTGATGGAAAATTTCTTCTTGGGTGTTTTTTTCTTCTCTTTTTTCTCTTTTCTTTCAAAGAGTTGTGGGTATTTTTTTTATAGCTCAAAACTCCCCAAGGATTGATTTCTCCAATCAATGTTATTGGCTTAATCCCGGCTGTCCACGTTATATTCTAGAGGTCTCCAAGATCATTTAGGGTTTATGACTTCTTTTCCAACAAGAAAAGAATCCTAAAATAAACTTTAGTCTGGCGGTGCGTCCGTACGACTCTGATGGAGCCGTATGGCTCCTAACCAGCCGTACGGATTCTTCTCCGTACTTCCTCATTTTTTTTTGTTCCTTTTAATTATCCATTCTGTATGTGTAACCCAATAGGATTACACTAAGTTAGCAACGAGTCCATGTTGGAGTAGAGGAACAACCAAACTAGCGATGAGAGCGAAAGGTAGAAATCAAGGCAATGGTTTGGCAAACTAACTACTCTCAGTTTGGCTTTAACATGGTCAACAAATCCATCTATTCTCATTCTTAAACACACCACTTGATCCTGTTAACAAATGAAGAATTGATGATTATGATCTGTTTAGTGATCCTTCTCTTTACATAAAGTCAGTGGTCAAACTACTTTTGTTTGATACTACATCCGTCTCTAAACATGATTGTCTGAATTTCATTTAAGGGACGTTCTGGTGAAAATAATCACTTTTTAGACAAGTAGATGGCAGAGATGCATAATATTCTTCTTATCCACTTTCTAAAAACTTAGTTTTGCAAGTATAAAACGACAAATGTAATTTTTTTGGTCAAAAAGCATTTACGGACAAAGTTTTTTACTAAAAGAACATTCATTTTGGACCATAATGCTCTTGAAAACGGATATTCATTTAGGGACGGAGGAGTAGTTTTTTGACTTGGCAAGTATTTTGGTACATTAAATCCTCTCCTGGCCAAGTCTTATATATTCTTCCCTTCTGAGAATGATTTGCATCTTCAAGTATTCTATCATATATATCGACCGTGGAAGTAATCCAGTTGATAAAAAATACTCAATTTCGGACGTCAGTCATATTGCATTTCATCACATTTATAAATGTACTCCAATCCATTAATCAATAGCTAAGTGTAAGCTATTTCAAGACCTATATCTATTATTTGCATTTCCTTAAGCTAGTTAGTGATCAATACCTTGATGTCTTTCCTCCTCAATTTAATCAAGAAGAAATTTTTAATGAGAAAAAAAAAAACTCGATCGATTAATTAGAAAGGCGAAGAAGGCAAATTCTCGTTAGATAAAAAGTGTCGAATGAGTTGAAGAGCTTCCTTTGGTTTGAATGTCGGAACTTGATGCCCCGCTCCTCTTACTGTCACAAATGTCAGACCTTCGTACCCAATCGTCCATCCCCCAACCTACATTTATATATATATTCATCATTTATTCAATTCTTGAAAATGTACATTATAAGAAAAATCTTTGATTGATATGATAATTTATAAAAATAAAAAATGAAAACATAGAAAGAAATGATAATTGCAGTAGAACATACTATATACATACCTCTTGTCTGCTATACCATGGTGTCCATTCTTGCACTGTTTTTAGTCCTAGCTTTCTTAATGTATACCTTGTTGCCGTTACTGGAATTCTTCCATCCGTATCCCCACTATATATATATACGTAGTGAATTTTCAGCGAAAAAATATGAAGAAAAACTGACTAAATGATCATAGAAAGCTACTACCTCCGTCCCAAAAAAAATTGTCAATATGCATTCCTTTTGGGACGGAGGGAGTAACATTCATGCATATATATACATTTATATGTATATATATGTGTATATATAGCATATATATATATATAACTATATGCTATATATACATGAGAAAAGGAAGTATATATACCTGAATACCCAAATTCGAAGACCTCCGTCTACAAGTTTTCGAAGAACAGGTAGTATAGAGGAAGGCGCATCACCCCAGAATGTGATATTATCGCTACAAAAAAAAAAAAAAAAAAAACCTTTTTTAGCGTCTTGTCAAGGCCAAAATACTTACATTCGATTAATGACAGATTAAAAAAATAAATACAACATTTTTTTCTGATATACTATAAATATATTGATTATTTCAGTACCTGCAGTGAGTCCAAGGGTAAGGGATCTTGGTTACATTTGCATGGAGTGCCTTTTGTACATCCGGTCTATTCAAATAAACCGCCGTGTAATCCGATTGACACGGATCATAACCCGTTGGTTTCTTGTGCCACCCTTTCTGCAATCGCGTAATATAAATAATTGTTTTTTTCCTAGAAATTAATACAGATTTACGAAGTTTAATGAAATAACTCACGAGTTTGGAAAATAACTTAGGAGCAACGCCCCGGATCATGGGAAGTTGTCTAATATCGGATTTATTGGTAGCGTGACAGGTGGGTGCATACAGACTATACATGTCGATGATATTGTAAACATCGAAATATTTTTCCATGGCATTTTCGCATTCTGTAGGTGGATGTTCCAAACTGAAGTTGCATGTGTTTTTAACTTCATCATAAAGTTGATCGGAAATCACTGCATGATCCCATGCGTAATCTATCATCCCCTTCTGATCAGTTTCATCATCGAGTAACGCATTCCCTATCTGCATATCGGGAACAAAAAATCTTGTACATTTTCGAAAAAGTAACTTGTACATTGAATCCAAAAATTAGTATACTACCTGCGTCCCAAAAAATTGGGACGGAGGGAGTAGGTATTTATGAGAAATATGCTAACCATGAAGCCTTTGAAATTGATATAATCTTCCTTGGAGGCATTTTTGTTATTGTCGAATATAACCTCAGCTAGCTGCGGAACATAGTGTCCTAAAACAATGACAAATCAAATCAAATTTTTTTTTTTTAAAAAAAGAAAAATCGTATAAAATTCGATAAAAGAAAAAGTGAAATTCGAACAATATTAATTTTACCAAGTTTTGTACCTGCATAACTTTCGCCAGAAATGTAGAATTCGTGGGACTTGTATTGAGGGAATCTCTTAAACCAGTTAACGAGGAATTTATACGAGTCCTGGGCTGATCAATCACACATTTATGTAGTTTGTGGTTAGATTGAATCACTGAAAAATTAATTACCTCTTTTGAGTAAATGAAAAAAATAGCGGAATGAAATGAAGATTATATAGTACATATGTACCAGTAATTGAGTCCCCGAGCTGATTGATATCAGCACTAGTGTTTGTGTAAGAAAATCCCACACCAACCGGCGACTCCAAAAACAGCAAGTTGGCAGCTGACAGAAACCATGTACAGAATTAGGGTCAGTTTACTTGGGCTGAATGTGTGGCTTCTGAATGACTCAAAAGACGACACTTTTGGGTCGTTCAGCCCAAACAAACAGACTTTTAGTATATGTTTATATACGTGTGTATGTGCATACATATGTTTATATGCATATATATATATATATATATAGGAGGAGCGATGATGAGACCTTTGTTCCAAGAATGGTTGTTAAACTTAAGCTCAGGTTTGCCTTTCTGAGTTAGGAATGGTCCTAGTTCCTCTGCTTCCCCGAACCCTATCGATGAACATCCTGGCCCTGGAAATTGAATGGAACAACTAGTTAGCCATTGAGTTCAAATTTAACAGAATTTGTTCAAAATGTATCATTTCTTCTGTTAAAATGAAGGAGAAGTTATGTTTTTATGATCATATTTTTTTTTTTTTTTTGAAAGAATGATCATATTTTTGTTAAAAACTAACAAAATATGTTAAACTGGACAGTTCTGAACCGGTTTTGATATAGATGGAACCGAAATTTAAATTTAACAGATAGATAACAGTCGGGTTCTGATTCGACCAGGTTCAGGTTCAGTTCGGTTACCGGTTTGGACTGATTCCTTTCAATTCCCTTTTGCCCATGTCTAATAAGTACTCCCACCGTCTCAAAATGATTTTCAAACCTTTTTCGACGTTACTACGAAAGAACTTTGAGCACTGATTTTAAGTTGATTTAATTATCCTCATGAAAATCTAAAACTTGTTATTGATAGTATTGGTGTGTCACTAACCAGTGGCGGAGCCAGAAATCGAAGGAGGGGGGGCAAAATATGTTGGAGCCAAGGAATGATGAACGGGGGCCCCCGATTTTTTTCCCCGGTGTTTCGATATACTGTACAATACAATTTTAGACATAGACATATAGTTAAGTACTAACTTTAATGGTGAAAATAAAGCATATACGATTCAAAACATATACTCCCTTTGCCCTAAAATGATATTTTTATTTGCCATTTTTCATCGTCCCAAAAAATCCTTATCATTTTTACGGTTTAGGCTTAAAAGTGCACAAACAAATTGAATAGTCAAATGTTGAAAATATTTTGAGACAAATGGAGTATTACACAAAGTATCCAAAGATTTAACATATATAGTTGTTTAACATCGACCTTATTTTTACTCACCTACCTCACTTTTCTTACATAATTCCTTCTTAAAAATAAAAGTATACTCCCTCCGTCTCATACTTATCGCTACTTATTTTCCTTTTTCCTTTTAGTGTCCCATATTTATTGCTACTTACCTAAAATGTTCTATCTTTCTCTCTCTTACTCACTCAGAACAACTATCTACTAACTTGTTTTGTCTCTCCTGCCCACTTACAACAATCACTTTTCCAACATATTTTATTAATCCTCGTGCATTCCCATTTGGTAGCAAAATGTAGGGGACGGAATGAGTAAATTTTAATGGGACGGGGGAATATATTTGTATGTACAGTGTGTATATGTATATACTTTATTTTTTTAACACACATATACATATATAGTTAACTACCATTATTGCAAAAAAAAAATAAAAAATTGAAAAGCCAAGGAGGGGCAGTTGCCCCTGCTTGCGCCCTTGTGCCTCCGCCTCTGTCACTAACTAAGATTTAGATTTTCATTAGTACAATTAAATCAACCTAAAATTATTGCTCAAAGATCATTCGTGGTAACGGTGAAAAAAATAGGAAGATCATTTTGAGACGGAGGAAGTATTAATCTGAGTTACAAATCCCACACTCTAGTTATAATTTGTAATTTTTCTCAAAAAGAAAAGTAATTTTGAATGAGATATTTATGGACCCTTAAAAAAAAATCCAACAATTTAGATAATTAAATGTTTAAATTAAAAACCATTCGCAATTAATAAATGAGGATATAATTAAAAAAAATATCTTGAAAATAGTAAATCGTAAAAAAAAATTTGACCCTGAAAACATTTTGAAAAGAAGAGAATAAATAACAAAATATATTGATAAAATAGCATTCCACAAATGACCAAAGATATAGAAGTGGGACCCAAAAATGGACCCATAAACATTATTCCCATTTTCCACTGGTAAGCGGCGTGGTCATAATAAGATAAAAGGGGGACCAAAAACCATCATAATAATAGATGTAGCCGTCGTAGTTTGTTTCATAAACAAAAGAATAATATTAGGGGTACAAAAAAGTCATAAAATTTTGTTCACAAAATCTTAGGTGTAATGATTTAATTGGTGTTTTTAATTAGAGTGTGGCGGGTCGATTATCGATGCAACCAATAAAATATCACCACCTCATGTTGTGAGTAAGATTTTGTGAGCTTATTTTGTGCTCCTAGCATTGCTAAACAAAAAGTGACACTGACATACATTTACCATTCTTCTTTTTATCTTTCTGCAAAATGGAAACATCTAAATACTCACATAAATCAAACAAATTCAAATCAATATCCATTTTGATAAAAGCTTTTTATAGTGGTGAAGTTAAAAAACTCTTGACAAAAACTTATGTGAGAAGGTCTCACACGTAAGATGGGTCTTGTAAAGAGAGTAAATGGTTTGCCTCTTATAGGCGGTGTGGGGCACGCCCATTTCCTCTTTCATCAAGAACCGTCTCACGTGTGACACCGTCTCACACAATATTTCCTCAAAACTCTTTAATGATCATAATGTTTCACTAGTTCGAATCCCGTGTTAGCTTTTCATGTGGGGGTTACGAGTTTGAATCCCGTTATGAAGGTTTGTGTTAGCTTATGTATAGGCTCAGTTGTAACTTTCATTGCACTATGAATAAATATTTAAAAAAAACGATTTAAAAAAAAGAGTGATATTTTTGTACAAATAATGATGTTATATTGTGATAAGACCCAGCATCGCAGATCGGACCGGACCCGGTTCAAAGCCAGTACAAGCGAGCTCGACCGCATCAAACCGGATAAGCCCGCAAGCTAGTAAGCCCGAGAGATCCGGGCTTCATGATAATCATGACCGGAGTAGCTCTGCCTCCCGCTATTCTTAGGGTCCCCTGTTGATCACTCAACCTCCTGCCCGGAGCCCGCAGCAGCCAGCTGTCGCAAACGTACCACAGACGTTACCTGTTCGTACCTGACATACCATAACGGTTGGTGGTGGAATCATGTTTCCCTGACAACACGCCACGTTCCCAGCCACTCCCCTGGCCGAACCAATGAGGACCTGCCGCGTGTCCATCCGGTACAAGGGCGGTTAGTACCTTAAACCTACCTCCTCCTTCTACTCATATAAATACTCCTATCCGCCCCAAAGGGCCAGGTACGTGCTCTATCCTATTCACACACACAAGGTCTTCATTGAGCCTTCTTCTTAGGTTTTCCTCAGAGATCTTACTCTCACACCCGAGGGCCTAAGCCGGATTCCAACCCGGCCTTGGTCTTGACGGTGTTCTTGTTTGTGTTGTGATCAGGATCAAGAGACAGCTATATTGGAGTTCTACCTCCGTGACCCCAGAAGATTTTGTGAGTAAGATTTTGTGAGCTTATTTTGTGCTCCTAGCATTGCTAAACAAAAAGTGACACTGACATACATTTACCATTCTTCTTTTTATCTTTCTGCAAAATGGAAACATCTAAATACTCACATAAATCAAACAAATTCAAATCAATATCCATTTTGATAAAAGCTTTTTATAGTGGTGAAGTTAAAAAACTCTTGACAAAAACTTATGTGAGAAGGTCTCACACGTAAGATGGGTCTTGTAAAGAGAGTAAATGGTTTGCCTCTTATAGGCGGTGTGGGGCACGCCCATTTCCTCTTTCATCAAGAACCGTCTCACGTGTGACACCGTCTCACACAATATTTCCTCAAAACTCTTTAATGATCATAATGTTTCACTAGTTCGAATCCCGTGTTAGCTTTTCATGTGGGGGTTACGAGTTTGAATCCTGTTATGAAGGTTTGTGTTAGCTTATGTATAGGCTCAGTTGTAGCCTTCATTGCACTATGAATAAATATTTAAAAAAAACGGTTTAAAAAAAAAGAGTGATATTTTTGTACAAATAATGATGTTATATTGAATATGATTAAGAGTCGGGTACATGTATACTTCATTCATCTCATAATAATGTGCAAAAACTTTTTTTAGTATGCTATTGATAAGTTTTACTTTTTTAAATCTTTTATAATACTCCCTCATTTTCAAAATAAGAGTCCTACTTTTCTTTTAAGTTTGTACCAAATAATGAATAGTGGTTTGGAAAATTGTCTTTATTATATTGTGTTTGTATAATTACAACAAAATCAACACGTGTTAACTTACTTTTTTCACACTCAAATTATGAATAGTATTTTAAATAATTATATTTTCAGTTGACTAGCAATGTTTATTCAGTTAAGCGTGCAAAATCAAATTAAGACTCTTACTCTCAAACGGAGTGAAACTCATTTGTCATATTCACATCAGTGTTCTAAAAGACCCCCGTTAAGGCCGCCTAGGCGCTAGGCGTTCATGAAACGCCTAGGTCCCGTCTAGGATATTGTAGTTATTTCTGAATTCTCGGCTCCGCCTAGATCCCGCCTAGGCGGCCCTGCGGCGCCTAGCGACCGCCTAGCGTTTTTTAGAACCTTAATTCACACTGACTATCCTCTACTATTGTATACCCTCACTTCTCTCTCATACCTCACTTTTCATACATACAACACTTAACTCTTCTATTATTTTTTAACAAAACTTACAATATTCCTATTCTACCATCCTCATCAATGACAATGAACAAATACTAATTTCCATCCCCATTTATATATACATATTGTATAATCTAATCAAATCTTAATTTTATGTATGAATGATGGAGAGAACCCTACCTCCCATATGTCTTCCTAGCATTATTTCTCTATTTGTCATGATATGTGGTCTCATACAATGATTAACTAGTTGACAAATGCATAATACTCACTCTATCACAAAAAATAGTCTAATACTATTATGGACGGATGATTTAAATTATTTTTGACAAACAATTTATGAGTATATAATTTAAAATTTAAAGAACTTTTAAATATTGTTATATATATATATCATTACTAAGATTATTAATAACTATTTTTTAATTTTATGAAAATATGGATAATGATACACATAGTGAAAATTTATAGTGAAACTTTGTAATCCGTTGAATGAGCTTTTATCAGTGAGGCTCACAAAGATTTATTACAATCTAACAGATTACAGAGTTTCAAGTTTCACAGTAAATTTTCAATTTTTATATCATTATCCAATAACAAAACACTTAAATCTGAGCAATAATTAAGTATACAATTCCAACATTTCAATCATGCACAAGGAAAAAGAGGTCAATGGGCAAAGCATGGTCCATCCACTACCAAACGAGTGTCTCTTTCATGTTTTCATAAAATTTTGGCATTACCAATTTACAAAAAATAAAATTAAATCACTGCAGTTTGATCTAATTTCAATTTTAATTATTGTTTCTTTTTCCAAATAGTTTAACCACAATTTTAGCTTATCTCAGAATACAAATATATTTTCAATTCACATGTAATTCAGTCAATAACTTTTATAGTACTCTCCATAGCAAATATCGCATTTTTAGCTTATCTTAAAATAAATATTTGGTTTTCATATAAGTGATTTTAGTGTAATTTTACTATTGTACAAACAAAACACAAGCAAATAAGGCATATTTTTTGAAATTGTTGACAAGTCAAATGCGAGATTAAGTATTAGACGGAGGGAGTAGCTTCTAGTTCAATCTAGACGTGTCCAAAATCTAACCGGAACCGGCTAACCGGAGGTTTTTTAACCGGTCAAAACCGGTCAAACCCGGCTAACCGGTTAACCGTGAACCGTCTCAACCGTCAACCGTATTTTCAAGGTTCGGTTAAGGTTAGTCCATTTTGATAACCGTCAACCGGCGGTTATAACCGGGAAGCTAACCGCCGGTTCAACCGTCTATACTAACCGTCAGTTTCTTACCATTTTCGAGCTAGTTTTAAGAATTAAGTCAGTTTTTTTAACAATTTCAGTCAGTTTTTTAACGATTTCAGTTAGTTTTCTAACAAAATTGGTGTTTTTATTTCATTTTCAGTTAGTTTCTTAATGATTTTTAGTCAGTTTTCTAACAAAATCCTAAAAAACTGTTTCTTTTTAAAATAAAAAAAAATAAATAATTGAAAAAGTCTCATAACCGGGTTAACCGGCAAAACCGGGTTAACCGGTTTAACCGTTAACCGGATAACCGTAACCGGATGTGGCGGTTAGAAGGTTACTCCACGGTTAGGGATTACCGGTAAAATTAACCGGCGGTTATAACCGGCTAACCGGCGGTTAACCGGCATGGACACGTCTAGTTCAATCAATAACCTCTAACGTGATGTGACTTTTAACCTACGAATAGAGATTTTAATGCGAGCACTAATGTGGATGAATTTTGTGGGTTATTACTCTGGGTAAAAGTCATAAATAATAATGTGTTTTAAAAAGTCTTTTAAAAAAAAATAAATTTTTTTTTGATGGAGTTAGAGGTTTTGTTTAAAAAACTGAAAAATAAAATGGGTTAAATGATGTAGAAAAGAATGGATAATATTCATAATAGGTAGTTAAAAATACATTTTTAAAATATAAACTGAAGCAAAGTACAATCTGGTAAAAATGATTAAGGTCTAAACCAAACTATATATGCCATCATTGTCACTTACCTTTATCACCAGCAACATTCATTCTATAACAAGAAATAACACACCAAAAAAAATTGAAAATAAGAAATAGATATACATAATCCTAAGCCAAAACGCAAATTTTCATTATGAACTAACAGATTTTGCATACATAACTCTTCGTTTTTAATCAAACTTTTTCTCTGGCTCAACGAAAAAGTTTGATTAAAGAGTTATGTATGCAAAATTCTCTCGAGCCAGAAAAAAAAAATTGATAAAAAAAACAAACTATTCATATAATTATACTTTACCTCCATTGAGCCAAAGAAGTAGAGGTTTCTTCTCAGGTTTTTGAGTAGCTTCAAAAAACCAATAAAACAGTGCTCTTCCATGGCTCTCATTGACCGTAACGTACCCGGCATACTGCTTAAAGCTGACCTGAGGCTGACCGGGCAATTCATAAACCCGGTCAGCCTCTCGTTCTTGATTACATACCAACACATTATTGTTCCCAGATTGTTCTTCACTCAATGGATTCCTACATAAAACCACTCCACTAAAACTAGAAACAAAAATGAACCCAGAAACAAAAATATGGAAATAAATGGAATGTAATGTTCTTGAGTTGGCCATTGTGTGTGTGTGTGTGTGTGTGTGTGTGTGAAGGGTGTTGAATTGGTGATTTATATTGATGGGGGAAGATGATGATGGGATGGGAAAGAGTACAGATGGGAATTATCTGTAAATTCTGTTAATACTACCTTTTTTAAGTTTATTCCAAAAAGAAAAGAAATTCTGTTTCTGAAGTTTCGGTCCAAAATCCCTTCCTTTTGGAAATATCTAGTTTGGATCTATATATGCAGTTATACTCCCTCCGTTTTATGTCACTTGACTTATTTCATTTTTCGTCCGTTTCATATGACTTGAGACTGCCCAAAATGGTAAAGAATCTTTACTATTTTTCTCATTCATTCTCTCTCATAATTTACTTTTACACCCACAACATCAATCAAATTACTATTCCCCACACTCATTCTAGCTCATACTCAGTGAGTATTACTCACAAACACCTCTTCTCACTATTTCTCTCTCTTACTTTTTCTTAATTTGTGTACCAAAATTTTTGATCTCAAGTCACATAAAACGGACTACTTGAGAAAAGGTAAGGGAATGGGAAAGGGAATCGGTTGCTAACTTTTTGCTCTCCCAAGTGTATGAGCTAAGTCTTTATTCAGAATTTTTGATATACTAGTTATAAAATATTTCTGTGTCAGCTGAATGTGTAGACTCTGATAATGTTATTAATAAGTATCACATTTTAATATATTTTTCTAATTATTATTATATTAACTATACCCCACTTTTCTATTTTCGTACATATTTCTTGCTCATAGTACTTTTTAACACTTTGTTTATTAATTTTGTGCTCAATGGTAATTGTGAATATTGAAAGACAAAAATTTGTGTGAGACGGTTTCACACGTGAGACGTGTCTAAATTAAATGAGAAGGTAAATGATTTGTAGGCAAGCCAATTTTCTTTCACGTCGAGTTTATCCACTTTTAGTCTTTTAGCTTGATAATACTTTTTGTATATTTGTAAATATAATATTCTTTGTGGCCGACTGAAGTAGTAAATGCAGACTCTTTAAGAAACGGGATTAATATGTAAAGGTTAAGATTACCTTCATTTGGAAAAAATCGAAAAACGAGATAAGTGATTTATATAGTTGATGATAATGGGCTAAAAATGTGGTCACAAGACAATAAAATATTTATTTTAGAAATAGTGCCCTTCTCTATCTCACGATATTATTTTTTTTATCTATCTTAAAATTAAAATAAATGTGTTATAATTGGTCGGCCTAAAAGATATATTGCCTATTTTATACTCCCTCTGCCTCGCTTTAAGGTTCTTACTTTCCTTTTTAGTTTGTCTCAATTTAAGGTTCTTACTTTGCTTTATTACATAAAATGGAAAGTGGGACCCATTTGTCATTCTCACAACAAAAACTCCCTACCCACTTTCTCTCTCTCACTTTACTTTTCATACTCACAACATTTACTTTTTCTTAATCTCCGTGCAAAGTCAAACTAAGAACTTTAAATTGGGACGCAGGGAGTAGTAACTTATTATAATTTGACTGTGATAATTATTATGAGATGGAAAAAGTTATATACTCCCTCCCTCCGTCCCCGCTCATTTGACACTTATTTTTATTTTGGTCAGTTCCAACTCACTTGACACTTCTCAAAATAGCGTACTTTTTATAATTTTATATTCACTCTACCCCATCACTCATTCTCACTCTTTATTTTCCACCACTCAATTTATTCAATCAATACTACTATTTACCCCACTCATTCTCTCTCTCTTCATTTTCTACCACACATTTTTTTTAATTTTATCCTTATTCCTTAATTATTGTGTTCACATTTGGGTGTCAAGTGAGGTGGGACGGAGGGATTATATATAAGGAAGAAGTGATCGCTAAAAGATTGTTGCCAAGTGAGTATAAGAGTCAAATGTTGGTAATACAGCTCATGCAGGGTTGCCAAATGACCATGATTTCATGCCTTTTAATCGCCCTAACATTATTAGAAAAAAACAAATTACAAATAAATGGTGATAAATATTTAGTTAGTTAGATAGTCAATTGCTTTGAACTAAAATGTTTGACGACTTCTTAACTTGGAAAAGATCCCAAGATCTCGCAAAATTCGTTGATATTATCAAAAATATCATATTTTTTTGGTACAAATATCAATAATATGAGATCATGTGGCCCTTTATTTTGTTTCCTAAGCTATGAGGATCTTGATTTTGTTGTTTTAATTTGGAATATATGCCTGGAAGGCTGTTAATAATGGCTTATCTCTCACCATTATCTCTATATAGTTTTTTCTAAATTACCATTATTCAGCCATCACGTTAGTTACAGATTAAATTTATTTGAATAGAATATAATTCGACAAAAACTTGTGAGAGACAGTCTCACACATAAGACGAGACTCGCTGGGAGAGTAAATGGTTTGGCCCCTATGGATGGGACGGGGCAAGCTCATTTTCTCTCTCAACGAGACCCGTCTCACACAAGACTTCTTCATATAATTATAAGGAGATCAAAACTCTTTTTATCAGATTTTAATGTTGCTGTTTCTTTCATATTTAAATAATGGTCTGACCGGGCCAAAAATGTGATCAACGTGCCGGATCCAATGTTGGATATCTGGAACGCCTCGGTTAGCCTGAAAGAGATGAACAAACGTGAACTTAGCCGGGGATTCACCGGCGAAGGCCCTTCGGCGTGAGAATAAGTCAGTCTGTTTATGAGAGAATAAACTGAGAAAGGAAAGAGAGCTGGGCTAGAGAGATTAGCCTTCTGTAGTGAGGCTGATGTGCCTATTTATACCACCAAATAGTAGCATTGTCACCTAGATTTTGTTCCTTGAATCTAGGGATTTGGATCTATCCAAATGAATGTGTTGGTCCCAAAGGGGCAACAATGGTATGAAAAATGCTAGAGGGGGGGGGGAGGGTGAATAGCGTTTTAAATTTTTTTTCAAACCCTTTTGCAAATCAATGGCTTATGCGCACAGTTCTCAAATAAGCTAAGTATAGCGCGCAGAGAGAGTGTGAAATGCATAGCGAAAATTTAAGCAGCTACTGCGCAGGAAAAGGCTGCGCAAAGATAAAAACGCACGCGCTAAGTTTTGGCTTAAAGTGTTGGTTAAAAAGGATTCTAAGGCAATAAGCAATAACAAACACAGCAGCAATAGCAGTACTCTGATAAGATCAAACAAAGCAGTAATTCAGAAATAACTAAGCAGGAAACAAATAGCAAGAATAATAAACAAGCTATTTGGAGAGGTTCGATCGATGAAAGATCTACGTCCTTTACCAAGATGGTTAGTCTTGGATTTTTCTAATGAGATTTATATTGATGTGAGGAGCTTTTACAAGATTACAAAGAATCAAAACTCAAATCAAAATCTAATCTATGAAGTGCAAATCCTAGACTAAACCGGTGTTTCTCGAGAAGTAAGATCTAAATGATCGAAGCTTCAAGAGGTGTGTGTGTGACAGAATTTCTGGGCTCTATGAATCTATGAGATGAAGAGCACGAAGAATTCTGGTGATATAAGGCTTAGGATCTGGGCAGGAGTTTGAAGGTATGAAGGTTTGAAGGTTGATCTTGAATCTGGAAATAGTAAGCAGCAATCTTCAGAACTTCAAGGATACTTAGTAAGCACAAACTCTAGCAACTTGGAAATGAAGATGAGCAGGCTATTTATAGCAGAGAGCTTAAGACTAGCCGTTGGAGATCTGAGCAAGGACAATGAGCTGGCACTATATGATTGGTGCGCAGATGTCCGTTATAGCCGTTGGGGCTCTGATCAAGGTTGATGACCTGGCACAATATGATTGGTGCGCAGTGATCTTTGAGCCGTTTGAGACTGAGCATGAAGACCAAATTCAAAAGCTTCTTTTAGAAGGTTTGACAGCTGTCTTCATTTGAAATATTTCGTTTGAGTGCATCTCCACCGTTGGATATGCTGAGTATGCTTGCTTTGTCGTTTCTGCACACCTCAGCACTTTAATAAGCGTGCATCTTCTAAGCGTTTTCCAAGTTAGGTGATCTGAATGCATCGAAAACTGAACAAGGTAGAATGCTGCGCAGGAGAGACCTGCGCAGTGGTGTGCTGCGCAGAGAAGTCCTGCGCAGAGACCACAGTATTACTTAGTTTTTCATTCTTTTTCGCTCCAAGTCCTATATTCTAAGCCTATACTATAAAATGGACTAAGCTAAAAATTGAAGTTATAAAACTTCTTACATAGGATCCTAAAGTCCATAAAATACTCTTAGGTGATGGTATCAATCAATTCTAACATAATTAGGAGGGTTAAGAGATAAGCATACCCAACAGAATGAGTCACCACATCCGTACTAGGGCAACAATTTTAGAAGCTGTTAGTGGGCCTTGGTGAAGGATTGGGCCAGGCCTATAATTCCCATACTCGTGGCGGGTATTGTCCCAAGTCTCAGCTCGTTAAACCGAGTAGGCGTATGCCGAGGTTCGACCTGCGAGTTGAGGTGTGCTCGTGAGGATAAATGAGGGTGCCTTTCGCGTGGTCGTGATTTCTAACAGTTCAGCTCGGTAAGACGAGGTGAGCTCATCCGAAGGGGAGCCATTCTCAACTTGGTCGTTGGACGACGCCGAACTGAGCATAGGGTTAGATGGACCGTCTCAGCTCGGTTGGGCCGTGTTGGACTGGGTCATGAGCCCATGTGTATCGAGTCGGGTTATTCCTTTTAGTGGCCCCCATGATCCTGAGTTGAGAGTAGCAAAAGTGGGGATCATATTCAAACTTTTTCCAAGTCAGTGCTCAGTGATGGTGTCGGTGTCATCTTCTGCTCAGGTAAGGACGAAAGGCTGAAGGGACACGTGGGGGTTTGTGTGCTGATGGTGGAGTGCAGCTGTCACGCATCGAGAAGATGAAGGGGTGATGGGACGGTTCCGGTTCCCCAGAACTGTCAGACGCCCTCGTCGTCCTTAGTGATGTAGGTGTGCAGAAACGGGCCTAGGGAAGGTACGGATCATTAATTGTGACCCATTTTTGGCGTAAAGTTGCCAGTCAGGTCGGGGTGACCCGCGAGAATTTTGAATTGGCTGGGGGTATTAAACCCTCAATTTTTTCTCTTTTCTTCATTTACACCTTCCTCAGCACTCAAAGAAATACTCCCAGCACCAGCGCCGCCGCAAGAACTCCGACGAGTCTACGCTTCTTCACTTTTCCGTTCAAACCTTCAATTGTAGGTATATTCTCATCGTTACTTTTATTCTACCGGTTTATTTTCTTCCATTTTTCTTTCTTGTTCCAAATCTGGGTTTAGTTTCGCCGGAGAGTTTGAATTTTCCGGCGAACGGTGGGTATACTTTGAGTGTTCATCATCCATTCTCCAAAAATGACGCCAGAATTCCTGAAAGTGGTAGGAAATCTTTTGTTCTGCTTCCACGATTACACCAACTTGATTTATCACAGTGTCACCGGCGGTTGGAGAAAACTGAATTTGGAAGAGATTAAGAAAATTTTGAATGCTTATGGATTTAATGGGAGTTTGAGGTGGCCGTACGTTGGTAGTGAAGATTTCATGCGGTCCGAGCACCCAAGTTTCGTTCCTTTCAAGTTCTACAACGAACTGATCAACCATATAATCAATTGCTAGGTTGTGGGGAAGAAACCCCCTCTTACTTGTGTAGAGTCCGGGGCTAGAATAGGTGGTGGGCCCAGCAATGGAACCAATTGATCGGGCCAAAAATGTGAAGCCGAGCTCCACGAGGAGGTTAACCGTACCCTTGACATACATTTTATGGTTAGTGAATCCTTCCAACCGACCAGCATACGGAACTAGGGTACTATCCGACAGTTCCATTTCCTTGAAACACTTGTAATACAAAATATCTCGGGCTGCCCCGGTGTCAATCAGCAATCAGTTTGTTTCACAATTGTCGATCCTTCCCTCCAAAATGATTGATTGTTCCCTGGCTATCTTGCTGGCCGCCAGCTCGTTTGGAGAAAAAGAAATCGTTTCCTCATTTTTGTTGTTCCACGCTGGCACAAAGGGTACTTTCTTCAAACTATAAATTTAGTTTTTCAAGGCGGTGATTGACAAAGTTTCATCGTGGATGACCCCAATTCTTTTCCTTGGGGGTCGTTCTTGCGGCTGTCGCTCCTCATAGTTCTCCTTAGTGTCACGACCTCGCTTACCATCTCTTTTGACGAAACGGTCTAACTCTCCTTGGTCTACTCTCTGCTGGATGGCTCGCTTTAGGGACAGACGGTTTTCAGTCTCGTGTCCAAAGTCTTTATGGAACGCACACCACTTACCCGAGGCTTTCCGTCCTTCTTCGTTCCCTACCATAGGCTGAGGAGGGAACATCTCAATCAGTTCATTATTTCTTTGTGAGTTCTGTTCAGTGGAGTAAAGACCTCTTCTTTAACCTCCCTTCTTTCCGTGCTTCGAGTTCGGTTCTTGCCTTTCCTCGAATCACTTTCTCTTGGTTCCTTGTTGCTTCGCTCGCTGGCCACACTTGATTCTTCTCTCGCTTTTCCTTTACTTTCCTTTGTAGTTCGTTTATCGGCGAGCTCGGTCTGAGCTACTCGGTAAGCTCGCTCATACAGGTCTCCCTTTGTTTCTGGTGGCCTGATTTCAAATTCGAATTTGAGCTGGGAAGCTCTCATCCCTACTGTGAAACAGACCATCACCATGTCGTCCGTCAATCCCTCGATTTGTTCGGCTAAATCGCGAAATCTTTGATAGAAGCTCATGATAGTTTTGGTTTCCCCTTGCTTGACATTAGCGAGGTCGGTGGGACGCTTCTTGTGTTCGCCAGTTGTTGAGGTGTGCTCGTGAGGATTAATGAGGGGGCCTTTTGTAACGCCCGTCCTAATTCATGTTAAATTCTTGACTTGCATAAATATATGCTATTTTATTTGAGTTAATTATTTAACTAATTGAGCAAGTTTAGGTCCTAATTGTTTAAGTTGGAACATTAGGGTCATTTGTGAAAAATAAAGTTTAGGGGCCTTTTGTCAAAGTTGAAACTTGAGGGGCCTAATTGCAATTTCTTGGAAGTTTCAAGTATATCAAGTGGGTTTCCTTCTCAGAAACATAATTCTTCTCAGTTTCTCTCGATCCTTCTCTCTGTTTCATAAAAGGGAGATCAGTTTTACCCTATTCTCGACTCGTCTTGCTTAATTACTCATCTGTTCGAGATTCTGATCACGTATAAATATTCGTGGCGCTGAATAGAGCATTTCCTGCCGAACAGAAATTAGTTTGGGTGAATTTGATTTCGGACTAAGTAAGTCACTAGCTCTCCCTTGCTTGTAATAACATGCCTATGTGTTATTCTTGATACTTGTACTTGTTAATTTCGTGATTTGAATGAGTTTTGTGATACTTGTTAAATTGGGACGAAGGGAGTATTTTTATACTAGGTATCAGAGAAGCATCCTAAATGGGTTTGTAAGTATTAAGGAAATTATACTCCTATTCGTGAGACGGTAAAATATTAACTTTATTTAAATATTATTAGAAAAATTGTACCATTATTTGTGGTACGGGGAAATGAATGGAAGTATCCCTAAATGATTATATTAGTATATTAGAAAATTATACTTATACTTTTGGGACGGTGAAATATTTAATTGGAATAAAAGGAAATTATCCTATTATTTGTGGGACGGTAAAAAAAAATGAATTGAGCTTGAAATAGTGTCCTGGTTATTGCCTAAGGGTTAGTGAAAGTATACTCCTACGCTTGGGACGGAGAATTTTAGGCCTGAAAATAAATTTAGTGTTTGCTGAAAATTGTACCAGGCGCCCGCCCACATAGATACCGAGCGCCCGCCCATTTCATCAGAAGTTTTGGTTTCAAAAGTGCTATAACGAGCGGCCGCCCGGTCCATGTAGGCGCCCGCCCGGTCCCCTGTTTCAACAAAAGTGTTTTAAATCTAATTTGAAATGAAAGCTTACCCCTCCTAAGGCATATAGCCTTAGTATAAGATGTCCTAGCATGTGTTGTGATACCTTAGGGGCATCAGAAGTGAGTCTTGAACATGATTATTCAATGATTTGAATAGAGAATTTGAGCCTAAGAGTAACAACTCTTTTATATGTCTTGAAAGTGCTATGAACAAGCACTAACGTGTTAGAACTATCTTTGATGTGAATGTGCAAATCTTGCACATAATTACTTGATAGAATATGACTTGTTGACTACTTGATACTTGGTATTAATAACCAAAGAATTGGATTGTGGAACTAGATAGAGAATGAACAACTCTACTATATACTCGAATCTAATACGTGTGTACTGAAAGTGCTATGAACAAACATTAATGTGCTAGTACTTGGTTTTAGTCGTGCATATAATCAATGAAGTATATAAAGTATAAAGAAAATATCTTGTTCTTGAGTTGAGTTCCTAAAGAAAGAGGGACTAGTGTAATATGAAGATAATTCATAAAACAATGATTATAGAACACAATATGTGTTGGAAAATGTATTCGATGATTAGCGATAAATATACGCGAGATATGATTGTGACTAGGTACAATACGACCTATTCGACTACGTGCTTAGAGTCTAAGATGTTGGGCTCTACTTGGAAGTAAGGATATCGTGATAGACACATTAGTGTGTTAAAGATTATATGAATATGTACATGCAAATATGGCATATGGCAAAGTGACATAAAATGACATACCCTACTACTTGGTTGGGGTCTGTTATTAATAGACTCTAATTTGGCTTGATTGTGTTACGTGGACACATTACGTGCCGTTATTATACTGACTTGTATTCGCAATTATTACGTACGTGTACTTGTATTTGGTGAGCACATGATTACATGGTTCCTGAAGAGCTAGTCCACTACTTTTGGACTTAGTTCTATACTCTTGTAGTTCAAGTAAACATCTACTTGTGCATTCTTGTGTGAGTCCAGCTGGTCACCTTGCTTGTTCGGAGATATATAGGTTCACGCTTATCGCGAGTGCTGGGGCTAAGTGATAATCGGGTGCCTATGTATCTGCGCTTGACCCCTTACTACAGGCCATAGTAAGGGCATAGCTTCCTTTATTAGAGCAATACGCCTGATAAAAGTGAATGCTAAACTCGTGAACACCTCGTGAATCCTATTCTTGTGAGTGATACTGGTTACCGGGTCCTCTTGTGTACTGCACAGCAGCAACCTGATTGATCGTGATTTGTCAACTGCAATACAAGCAACGACAACAATGGTTTACTTGGGAGGAATAAGGTTGGAATATCCTTTGTAACGTGTTAGTTTAGCCTTATGTGCTAGCTACTTGATGAGTTGGCTTAGCCTCTCATATACTTGTTACTTGATGACATCTTGAGCATGATTACTTGATAATCTTCTTGATTTGCATGATTACATGATAACATGCTATGTACTTGTATCTAGTAACTTACTGAGATTTATCTCACCCCGTTCCTTGTTTATTTGTTTCCCCCCTACCCCAAGAAAGTAAGTGGTAATACGTTGTGAGGCTCGACTTAGCAGGGGCCTACTTGGCAGGTTGTTCTTTTTGGGGATTGTTATCCTTTCCAGTATTTGGTGAGGACGATTTGGTATCAGTTGTTTAGACTCAGTATATTGGGTAGACTTGTATAGTGTTCTTGTAATGCCAGCGTATGTGCTAGGCATGTTTTCCGCTGTGTACAACCATTTGGTTTAAATTTCTTGGTATAGATCTCGTTGTGAGCTATCTTAGCTCGTTCCTCTTGAGTATATATATGATGTCAGTTTGATTTAAGCAGGTGTCATTCAGTTTCTCGTTTCTTATTAGTCACACGCACCAGGTTCGAGGTTCTATTAGGGAATCCCGGGACTTGGGGGCGTGTCACCTTTCGCGTGGTTGTGATTTCTAACAGTTCAGCTCGGTAACACGAGCTGAGCTCGTTCAAAGGGGAGCCGTTCTCAACTTGGTCGTTGGACGACGCCGAACTGAGCATGGGGTTAGATGGACCGTTTCAGCTCGGTTGGGCCGTGTTGGACTGGGCCGTGAGCCCATGTGTATCGAGTCGGGTTCAGGGCCGGCCCTGTACCAAGAGGGGTGAGGTGGCCGCCTAGGGCCACCAAAAATTAAGTCGTTTTTAGGGCCCCAAATTTCTAGAATCAGTATATATATAAAAAAGTCCCCATACTTTAAACAATTATCTTTATGTTCCAGTAGCTAAGTGTTTTACTTGTTGAATCATGCGTGTCATGTGGGTTGGGTTCAAAACCTAGTAGCTACAATTTTTTTCCTCTTTAACCACTTTTTCCTTCAAACTCTCCATGGACTTTCCTCCCCCATTAATTAGTCACTTTAAACTTTCTTCTTCATTCTTTTTTAATTTAATTAGTACTACCTCTGTCCCTAAATGAGTGTCCAAATTTCATTTTAAGGGACATAACTTTTTGTATAATTTGGTGGCAAAATTCATATATAATCTTGTAATTCTCTTTACAAACATTTAGTTTTTGCATGTATAAAGAGATCGGTGAAAAAAATTAAAAAAAAAAACATTTAGGAACAAAGTTATGATCAAAACGGACACTCATTTTGGGACAAAATTTTTCTAAAAATGGACACTCATTAAGGGACAGAGGGAGTAGCAGAGTCCAAATCCTCTGTACCACTTTGTGTGCCACTTCATGTGCCACAAGTGATCTAATGGTTCACAATTGTTAAGAGTGGTATTATTGTAATATTATGCAAACATGTGAACGGTTAGATTAAAAGTGGTACATGGAGTGGCACACAAAAGTGGTACAGGAGATCTCGACTCGGAGTAGCAACTTTGGATTTTTCTTCTTCTTCTTCTTCTTCTTCTTCTTCTTCTTCTTCTTCTTCTTCTTCTTCTTCTTCTTCTTCTTCTTATTTTTTTTTTTTTTTTTTTACAATATGCTTTTATGATTTTTTGTAACTATTGCCTCTATTGAAAAATTGGCATATATCACTAAAACATGGTGAGATAATTCCTTACAACTTTTGCAATCAATACAATTCACTGTAATATTTCTTATTTTCTTTGCACTTATTTTCACTAAATTTAATTACCAAAGGCATTTAGCTAAGTCAGTCTAAATAAAGTTCTCCAATTCTCGTTGCGAGTACATGGAAGAACGAGGAGAGGCGTAAAATAGAGAGTAGAGATTTGCGAACGCCACATCGCACTATTGCCCATAACAAGAGTTAAAGGGCCCTGAAAGCATAGTTAGCCTAGGGCCCCAAATTCGACAGGACCGGCCCTGGTCGAGTTATTCCTTTCATGGTCGTCTTTAAAAAAAAAAAAAAAAAAAAAAAGTCCCAAATGCCAAAAACAGATTATTATTTTCCAATATAAATTTTCTAAACTACCATTATTTAGTTGTGTTTACTCACTATTTTAAAAAACGTATCTCTAGATGAAAGAAAATGACGCTCTCTCTCGTCTCTAATTGTCCATTATTATTATCCGAAAACTCCCGCCATCCATTCTGTGAAAAATGTCTACAAATGAATGTTAATTATTAGGAACGCTCAAGGGTACCAATTATGATGAATGGGCTCGTTCTATGAGGAACGCTCTCCGGGCTAAAAGGAAACTGGGATTTATCACCGGTACGGTGACTGTTGATGATGCGGATGATCCAGAGGATTGGCTTATGGTGAATTCCATGGTGGTAGCTTGGGTTCTCAATACCGTTGAATCGACCCTCCGTTCAACACTCACATATGCAGATTTGGTTAAGACGCTTTGGGATGATCTTCATGAACGGTTTTCGGTTGGTAATGCACCTCGTATTCACCAACTCAAAGCCGAGATTGCTAATTGTAAACAAGGTGGGCTACCGGTGGTGGAATACTACGGCAAATTGAAATTGATGTGGGATGAGCTTGGCAACTATGATCCTCCTCTTTCTTGCACTTGCCGAGGATGTGTTTGCAACATAGGGAAATCACTGACAACCAAACATGAAGCGGAGAAACTTCACCAATTTTTAATGGGTTTGAACAAAGCTACGTTTGGTACGGTAATCTCTAACATCTTGAGCACCGATCCTCTTCCATCTATTCAAAGGGCGTATTCTTTGATTATTCAAGAAGAAACTATGCATGATGTGGCTAGGGGACAAGAGGACAGGGCCGAAGCCGTTGCGTTT
This sequence comes from Campanula takesimana, assembly GCA_026119855.1. Classification (NCBI taxonomy): domain Eukaryota; kingdom Viridiplantae; phylum Streptophyta; class Magnoliopsida; order Asterales; family Campanulaceae; genus Campanula; species Campanula takesimana. The sequence continues at coordinate 486,063 of JAOWBW010000947.1, forward strand.
GCCGTCCAGGGACAGACTGGATCGGTTGATGGTGCTACTGGTGGTTCTAAACTTCCGCCATCAGTTAGGGTTTACAGGGACAAATCCGGCACTTGTTCACATTGCGGGAAACCGGGGCATGTTGTGAAAGATTGCTTTCAACTTAATGGTTTTCCCGTATGGTGGGAGGAGAAAAATAGAGTTGCTGGGGTCGGCCGAAACACAGGAGCTAGGGGACGTGGTCAAGGCAGCCGGGGTAGGGCAAATGCCGTTGACTTTAAGGGTGCACAGTCTTCTTCTTCGACTAGTAATCATGTAACAGCTGAGACGGTACGCACTAATTTCTCCAGTTTAAGCAATGATCAAGTGTCTACTTTGGTGAATCTTCTCAATGCATGCACTCCGGCCTCGACCGATAAACTTTCCGGTAAGACTTGTGAATGGTTATTAGACACAGGGGCATCACAACATATGACGGGTAACTTTGAACTTTTGTCACATTTAAAACATATTCCCAAGTGTAAGATTGGGATGCCAAATGGGGAGACGACGGTGGCCACTCAAAAGGGATCAATGTCCCTTGGCCGAAATCTGTATTTGGAAGATGTCTTATTTGTTCCTTCCATGCACTGCACTCTTATCTCTGTTGCCCAGCTTGTCACACAGTTAAATTGTACTGTCACATTTTCTCATAATTTGTGTATTATACAGGACCGAGCCACGAGGACTTTGATTGGAGCGGGTGAGCAACGCAACGGGGTCTATGTGTTTCGAGCTATTGGGGATGCACAAGCATATAATACTAGCTGTACAACGACTCGGAGTTTGTGGCACATGCGTATGGGTCATCCTTCGGAGCCGGTTTGGAGTTTAATTTCTAGTGCAGGGAGTAGTAATGAAAAAGATCGTTCAAAATTGCCTTGTGATATATGTTTTCGAGCAAAGCAAACTCGAGATAGTTTTCCTTTAAGTAATAATAGAGCAGTTGACTCATTTGTTTTGATTCATGTTGATTTATGGGGTGATTATCGTGTTAAGTCTTCATGTGGTGCATCTTATTTTTTGACTATCGTTGATGATTTTTCTCGAGCAGTTTGGGTTTATTTATTAGCTGAGAAAACTGAAGTACCTGGTATTGTTAAAAAAAATTGTTCTATGACAGAACGGCAGTTTGGGAAGTCGGTCAAAAATATTTGTAGTGACAATGGTACTGAACTACGTCCTTTACGGCCTTATTTTCGTGACAATGGAATTTTATTTGAGTCCTCATGCACAGGTACTCCGCAACAAAATGGACGGGTTGAAAGGAAACATCGGCATATTCTAAATGTAGCTCGAGCTCTTCGATTTCAGGCGAACTTGCCTCTCCGGTTTTGGGGTGAGTGTGTTCTTACCGCATGTCATTTGATAAATCGTACACCTACTCGTTTACTTGACGGACAGACTCCATATCAGGTTTTACATGGAAAGCTTCCTATTTACAGTCTTTTAAGAGTGTTTGGGTGTCTCTGTTATGTTCATGATCAACGTAGGGATCATGACAAGTTTGGTGCTCGAGGACGTCGTTGCATGTTTGTAGGGTATTCTCTTGGACAAAAAGGGTGGAAAGTTTATGATCTTGAAAAGAACAAATTTTTTGTCTCTCGTGATGTTGTTTTCTTTGAGAATATTTTTCCATATGTAGAGGATATTCATGCCAAATTGTTGTCGGACCAGCCCTCTTTATCTACAAGGCAACCGACTGTTTTTGATGATTCTCCGAGTATGGATGTGGTAGAGGCCGAGGGTGGTGAGCATGGCATGTCGGGTGAGGGCAGCAGTGTAGTGTCGGAGGTGGCACACAAAACTGATTTGGACCAGCCTCTTATTGCCGAAACTGCCGTGACTCCTAGCGTGACTGATGGTTCGGCATTGAGGGGGAGTACTTCTCCGCCTCTGAGTGACACTCCGGTTTCTCCGGAACCGGAATTATTGGGTAGGGGACATCGGATTAAAAATGTCCCGGTTCACTTAAAGGACTACGTGGTTCACACAGCTCAAATAGACCCCCCTGCGTGCATCACCTCTCCTTCAAAGTCTAAAGGTACTCGTTATCCTATACATAAATATATGAACTGTGATAGATTTTCTGTGAGTCACCGTGATTTCTTAGCAGCAGTCAGTACAGGTGTTGAACCCACTTCATATCATGAGGCAGTAAAGGATCCTAAATGGCGGAAAGCTATGCACGATGAGATTTCCGCTTTAGAAACAAACAATACGTGGAATTTGGAGCACTTGCCACAAGGGAAACGGGCGATAGGGTTTAAGTGGGTTTATAAAATTAAGTATAATGCGGATGGGACAATCGAAAGATACAAAGCTCGACTTGTGGTTCTTGGTAATAGACAAGTTGAGGGGATAGACTACAATGAGACATTTGCACCGGTAGCTAAGATGGTAACTGTACGTACTTTTCTAACAGTTGCAGTTGCATCTAACTGGGAGCTTCATCAAATGGACGTGCATAATGCTTTTCTTCACGGTGATCTGCTAGATGAGGTGTATATGAGACTGCCACCTGGCTTTCGTGATGATTCGGGTAAGGTATGTAGACTTCGTAAGTCTCTTTATGGTTTAAAACAAGTACCACGATGTTGGTTCTTTAAGTTTATGTCATCTCTTAAGAGTTATGGTTTTCAACAGTCGAGTTCGGATCATTCTCTTTTTACTTACCGGAAGAATGGGTCAATATTAACTGTTTTAGTTTATGTTGATGATTTAATTGTTGGTGGGAATGACTCGGAATTAATTAGTAAGTTCAAGGCATATCTTGGAAAATGTTTTCGTATGAAGGATTTGGGTTTCTTGAAGTATTTTCTGGGTATCGAGGTTGCACGAAATAAAGATGGGTTGTTTTTGTGTCAGCGCAAGTATGCGCTTGATATTATTTCGGAGTTGGGTATGCTTGGTGCCAAGCCGTCAGGGCTGCCACTTGAACAAAATCATCGTCTTGCTCTAGATAACGGTCCTCTTTTACATGCACCCGAAAAGTATCGTCGGTTGATTGGGCGTTTGATTTACTTGACTATTACTCGACCGGAGCTTAGTTACTCTGTACATATTCTTGCACAGTTTATGCAGTCACCTCGTGTGGCTCATTGGGAGGCGGCGTTACGAGTCGTTCGGTATTTAAAGTCGAGTCCGGGTCAGGGACTCATGCTTCGGTCCGATTCTAGCTTACAGTTGACGGCTTATTGTGACTCTGATTGGGCTAGCTGTCCGCTTACACGGAGATCTATTACTGGTTACTTGATTCTTTTGGGTTCTTCGCCTATTGCGTGGAAAACCAAGAAACAACAAACTGTTTCTCGGTCTTCTGCTGAAGCCGAATATAGGGCACTTGCAGCTGCCACTTGTGAATTGAAGTGGCTTAAAGGACTTCTTTTGTCTCTTGGTGTTATTCAACATGGTCCTATGGTCATTCGGTCTGACAGTTTATCTGCCATGCATATCGCAGCCAATCCCGTGCTCCATGAACGTACGAAGCATATTGAGATCGACTGTCACTTTGTTCGAGACGAGATACGTAATAAAAACATTGCTAACAGTTGGCTGATGCTCTCACCAAAAGTCTAGGTGTTCTACGACTACAGTCTTTTCTATCCAATTTGGGCGTTCGAAATCTTCACACTCCAACTTGAGGGGGAGTATTAGACGTATATATTATAGCTTTAGGCGTACATATTATTTGCATATATCCTTACTATTTTGTTAGCTATATTATAGGCTAGTTTTACGTACTTACCGAGTTTATAGTAGGTTCATTGGCTAACAGTATATGTACTCTTTTGGTTTGTGAATACAACATGACTTTTCATTCCAATATTTCTTCATTAATCCTATAAAAAAACTATGTAGTAGTTCCTAAGTGAACTTTTACTATTAACAATATCAGGATTAAGTATATACTTGCAAAATTAAAATGTTATAAACATTACATACTTACTCGATCTCTTTGTTTCAAAATATTTGTCACATTTTAACTTTTTATGGTCAACATAAATGAGATTTGACCAAACATTGGTGTCAATCTAATGATCACAATGAAATTTAAACATTTTTAATGATAAATCAGTTAATGATTTATCAATTATAATTTTTAGAATTTCACTAGAATGATTAGATCGACATTAATTAATGTTTGGTCAAAATTATTTATGTTTACAATAAAAAATAAAAATAGGCCAAATTTTATGGGAGATAGGGAGTTTAACATCTATTTTTTCAAATATATTTTGAGAAATAAAGTGAAAATAAAGATTTATTTATGGTCAAAGAATATTGAGGCTGTCTCGCGTGCGGCGGCGCCGAGCCGAGCCGAGCCATGCCCTATTTTTATTTTATTTTTGCCGATTTTTTTTATTTTTTTTGCCCCCACTTTTTTCCTCCCACCAAAAGTAACACTTCTTATAACGAAATGTAACACTTTTGTTTTTCAAATGTAACACTTTTTTTTTTTCAAAAATGTACCACAATTTTGATGCAATAGATTAAAGATAACATAAAAATTAACGACTAAATTAATGTAACACTTTTTATAAAGGAATGTAACATTATTTTTTCAAATGTAACACTTTTTTTTTCAAATGTAACACTTTTTTCCCCCAACATTAACATAGGATTGACAACTAAACTAATGTTACATTTTATAAAAAATGAATGTAAACATTTTTTTTCTCAATTGTAACATTTTACATTCTTAAATGTAACATTATACTGTGAAATGTAACAATTTTTTATTGAGAAAGTAACAATTGAAATGCAAACCCATTTTTTTTTATAAAAACTGTTGTTACATTTAACAGTAAAAAAGTGTTACATTTTGAAGATGAAAGTGTTACTTTTATCAGAACAGAGTGTTACATGTTAGCTGATAAGCAACTCAAACTTTTAGTGTGTAAAAAAATATGTTTTTTTTAAAAAAAATCAAACCATATCATGACCCATGTAGTTTTATTCGTCTCGTCGAGACGAACAAAAGCGTATTTTTGATAGAGTATAGCAAGATATGTAGGATATTTTGAATATATATGGTGTGATTTGTATAGCACTAAAATAGGTAGTAAATAACTTATTTAGAGATAGAGATTATGATCAGATCCGAGAAAGGAGGATAGGGTTTTTGTATATAATCTTTGTATCACGCATAATGAAAGGTTACGGAATTATATTCCTTTATGGTATCAGAGCTTGGTTAAACCTGTAACTAGGCCGCCTCCCTCCTCCTCTTTCTTTACTTCCCCTCTTCTTTTCTTCCTTTTGCTTTTACCATGACTACTCCTATACACGCGGCCTTTACGGTTGGGAATATTAAGAACTTTATTCCCGTCACTCTCGAACCCGAAAGTGGCAAATATGTTTCTTGGGCGGAGCTTTTTCGCATCCATTGCGAAGTTTTTCTTGTGCTTGATCACATCGTTCCTCCGACGACCGACGAGAAGGGTAAAGCGGCGGAGCGAACTGCCGCAGAGGAAGATCTATGGCGGCGGCTGGACAAACTCGTTCTTCAGTGGATCTTTGGGACGATCTCCCCTGATCTCTTACAGACTGTTCTTGAGCCCGGCTCAACTGCTTCTTAGCATTGCTCTCGCGAATTCCTGGTCTATCCATCAGTTGGATGTCAAAAATGCGTTTCTCCATGGTGAGTTACAGGAGACAGTTTTTATGCACCAACCTATAGGTTTTCGCGACTCTCAGTTTCCGGATCATATCTGCTTGCTCAAGAAATCACTTTATGGCCTAAAACAGGCTCCCCGTGCCTGGTATAAACGTTTTGCTGATTTTGTCTTCTCTATGGGTTTTCATCACAGCCGTTCTGATCACTCCCTGTTTGTGTATAACTCCGGTCCTCACACTGCCTATCTGCTATTATATGTGGATGATATCATACTTGTGTCTTCTTCTGACCAACTTCGCAGGCATATCATCTCCACTCTTGCATCTGAATTTGCGATGAAGGACCTTGGACAATTACATTATTTTCTTGGCATTGCTGTGACTCATTCTGAGGACGGGTTATTCTTAAGTCAGCGCACATATGCCGAAGAACTTCTAGAACGGGCAGGGATGACATCTTGTAAGCCGTCTCACACTCCGGTTGACACTAAGTCCAAGATGAACAATTCGGGTCCGGTTTATGATAACCCGACATACTATCGCAGTCTAGCTGGAGCACTGCAATATTTGACATTCACCCGTCCCGACATTAGTTACGCTGTTCAGCAAATCTGCCTTCATATGCATGATCCGCGAGTTGACCACATGGCTGCTCTTAAACGGATATTGAGGTATCTTCGTGGCACTATTGCTCTTGGCCTCCATCTCTCCAAGTCCTCCTGCACTTCCCTCACAGCTTACACGGACGCCGATTGGGGGGGCTGTCCGGTTACTCGCCGATCTACCTCCGGATATTGTGTTTTCCTTGGTGATAATTTAATCTCTTGGTCTTCTAAACGACAACCTACCTTATCTCGATCTAGTGCCGAAGCCGAATATCGCGGCGTTGCCAACGTCGTGGCCGAGTCCTGTTGGCTTCGGAACCTCCTCCTTGAGCTTCGACTGCCTCTTTCCAAGGCCACTGTGGTGTATTGTGATAACATCAGTGCGATCTATTTATCAGGCAATCCGGTTCAACACCAACGAACAAAACATATTGAGCTCGATATATTGTTTGTTCGTGAAAAGGTTGAGAAAGGCCAAGTTCGTGTACTTCATGTCCCGTCTCGTTATCAGATTGCTGACATCTTTACCAAAGGTCTTCCGCGCGTACTTTTCGATGATTTTCGGGACAGTCTAAGCGTACGTTCTCCTCCCGCTTTGACTGCGGGGGTATGATAGAGTATAGCAAGATATGTAGGATATTTTGAATATATATGGTGTGATTTGTATAGCACTAAAATAGGTAGTAAATAACTTATTTAGAGATAGAGATTATGATCAGATCCGAGAAAGGAGGATAGGGTTTTTGTATATAATCTTTGTATCACGCATAATGAAAGGTTACGGAATTATATTCCTTTAATTTTTAATTATTTTTTTCTGAGTTATACATTGCAAGATATAGCATTTTAAAGTTATTGAAGTTTTTTTTAAAAAAAATGGACACATGGCAGCGATCTGTGAAGAGGGAGGGGAGGATCTGGCCGTCGGCTGTAGCATACGAGGCGCGCGCGCGAAGCAGCGGAGGGAACCACCCTGCCGCACGGCGTACATCCGATGTACGCGAGAATTTGTCAAGTATATTTGCCTAAATTTTCCATTCATGGTATCGACCGGCCAGGATATTTGCTAAGCCTGGAAAAGTTATTTAACTTTGCATGGACTTTACGTCTTAATTATTTATTTTGCCTTAATAAACATTAAAAAATTGCTTAATATTTTAAAAATAGATTTGACCCAGACAGACACATGAAATGAAAAGGCCCGAATTTTTTCTCCTTGGATTTATTTGACTTATAACCTTCCTTTATGATGACGTCTTCTTTAAACAACTTTTAAGGAACGGTCTCTACTAGTTTTAGTAATTAAATCGATCCAAGCATTGGATGGTATGATTTTGCACGGGCGAAAGGCTGATGATTGACCAACATTCTGGTTATGATAGTAATTTTTACTTCAACAAATCTCTGAAAAATGTTTTTTTTAAAAGATATTTAACGATAAATATGCATTTAAAATTTGCAATTATTAATCTTTTAAATTTTAGTTTTTCAAGCATGTAATGAGTAGTGAAAAAAATTGAGAAACGAAATTCATAACAAATTATTTAAGGTGTGAGTTTTACATTTAATAAATAGAGTTGGTCTCATGTAAAAACGGCTTAGACCCATCTCATAGTAAGAACGGGTCGACCCATGACTCAGGTATTAATTTATTTATTTTTGTTGTATTCGTCCGTCAAAAGTAATACTACGTACTTATTATATCTAAATGTAACAATTGTGTTACTTATACTCTCCGTTCCCTTTGAAGTTTCACCTTTTACCCAAATGGATGTCCAGTTAAAAGCTTCATCTTTTCCTAAAATGGTAAAAAATATAGGGCCCACTTGTTATACTCACTCACTTTTTCTCTCACACACTTAAATTATGGGGCCCACTTGTCATACCCAATAACTTCTTCCCTCTCACAACCCTTCTTACACTCATCAATTTCCTTAATTTTTGTGTCATCATCAAAATGGTAAAGCTTCAAATGGGACGGAGGGAGTATGTAACATTGTTTATAAGTAAATGTAACACCTTTTTTACAAAAAAGAAAAAAAATCGTTCATTTTACTCATCTTTCAACTGTAATACTAACTATTATTACGCGTAACACTAACTATAACTAAATGTAATTGTCATTATACTGATGTAATAGTATTTTTGGAGAATAAAAGAACTAGAGTATTTTGATTTTATTTTGTTTGAAAGAAAGTAACATTTGAAAAATAACATTTTATAGACATGAATGTAATTGTTTGTACAAGTAAATGTAACTCTTTGGTAGACAAAAATGTAACACATTTTTATAGACAATATAATACTTTTACATGTATCATGATAAATTGAACACATTGTAACTTATTATTTGAAAACATATTGATATAGTTATTGTTAGTAAATCAGACCCAAAAGATAGAAGATAATAATGAACGCAAATAGATAAATAAGAACACATAATTCACGTGGTTCAACAACAACCTATTGACTATATCCATGGGCAAAGGCAAACAGATATTATTACTATGGATAGGGGTGGCAAATTGAGTGTTTTGGGTTTACCCATTAAAGTTAAAAATTCATTGGATACCCGGGTATTTTAACTTTAATGGGTAAACCCAAAACACCAAATTTGCCACCCCTAACTATGGAGATCCAAAAGATCAGATTACTAATGATCAATCTTGTAAACCAGGAAACACAAGAGATCCAGAAAAGAAAACCTAGAAACCAGGAAATCTAGTTTTCTACAAATACAAATCTCACTAATCTAGTTGCACGAATTATTGATCACACTAATTCTTGAATGTGCAAACCCTAGATCTTGAATTACAGATTTGGAACTTCTGTCCAATTTTTTGAACTTTTTGAACTACTCTCTAGTTCTTGTTCTAGTTGACAAGTTAATTATAATACTAGGGGATGGTTGTATTTATAGTCACATAAATACCAAAATATTTGGCAACAAGGAATCCTAATTCTTGGAAAGAAAACAACTCTATTCTATAAGAAAACTACAATAATTATTCTTGAATAAATTCTTAATCCTTGTTCCAATAGGAAACATCTTTATTTAAAGACACCTAATCCTAACAGTTATTATACAAGTAAACGTAACAGTTTTTTTTAGACAAAATTTAATACTTTTTTTACTTAAACTGTAACACTTTACACTTTGGTAAAAGAAAATATAGTATAATTTTCTATATACGTTCATTTATAGAAATTGTTACTTTTTTATTTTTACAAAGTTACTAAAACAAGTGTTTTTAGTTCTAAGGTGTAAAAGGGTTGAACTATTACTTTTCTATACATATGTTATACTCCCTCCGTTCCAAGTAAGTTGAAACATTCATTTTTGAAGTTGAGAAATTAAGGATATAATATTTTATTAAGAATGAAAAGTGGTGAGAAAGAGAGAGATCAATTAGTGGGGAAGGAAAGAGAATGAGTGGAGAATAATGAGTGGTTGGGGGGAAGAGAGAGAATGCATGGATGATTATAAAAGTAATAAAAAGCTCTCATTTTTAGATTGTTGCAACTTTAGTGAAATGCCCTAAATGGCAAAATGTTTCAACTTACCTGGAACGGAGGGAGTATGTATTAGATTTATGTATAAACAGTGTTGCATATAAGTAACACGTTTGTTACATTTATTTATAATATGTATTACTTTGGGCAAACGAAAAAAAAAAAAAACACAAAAAAATATGTTGTTACTTTTCTATACATATGTATTACATTTATGTATAAACACCAGTATTCTAAAAATCGGCCTAGGCGCTAGTCGGTGTCCTTCCGCCACGATTTCCTTCAAATCGAAGCAATTCGGCGTTAGGCGGACAAGGCGGCGCTAGGTGGGGCTAGGCGGAGCTAGGCGGTCCAGGCAGCGAGGCGGTTCAGGTGTGGTAGGCGTCGCGGAGATCCGACAAGTGGCTGACTTTTGAATTTTTTTGACTCGCTTAGGGCGGAGTTGACCGGAGAAAGAAATGTGGAGACGACGTTGAGGTGGTCGGAGGAGATGACTGACACGGGAAGGGGTGGCGGCAGATGGGTGGACAAGAAGAAAAGAAGAAAAGAGAAAAAGAAAAGGAGAGAGACGGGAGACGTCGTCTTCTCTAGAGTGGTTTTGAAAAAAAGAAAAAACACGTGAGAGAGAAGAGGGTTACTGAGTGACGGCGTGAAATGAGAGAAAGAGAAAAGGAGATACTAGGGTTAGGGTTAGAGTTGGGTTAATGGCTGTGTAGGCTAATGGCTGGGATGTGTTCCTCTTTTTTTTCTGCGTGTCTTAGACTCTTAGTGTTGTGCTGTATCTTGTGTATATTTGTGACTTTATTATCCTCCGTCACAAAATAATATTTATTAAAATTAAGTAAAATTAAATATAAGAAAAGTAAGATATAAGTGGATTGATATGAAAATATTTATAATTTATGTGTAAATTCTCGGTCCCGCCTAGGCCCCTAGGCGCTAGGCCCGGATTCGCCGCCTAGGCCCCGCCTAGCGCTTTTTAGAACACTGATAAACACCACTCCCTCCGTCCCGGTTTAAGGTTCTTAGTTTGACTTACATGCTTTTTAAGAAACTAGGGCAAATTTGAGTCAACAATAGTTGTATGTAGAGGATATAATTGTCGATTCATAAAGCAAGTGGGTGAAAAATAGATGTGCGTGTGATGGTTTTTTGTAATATACTCCTTCCGACCCATCTTAAACTTAAAAAAAAAAAAAAAAAAAAGTGGGAACAAGAATTAAGATGAGAATCTTTATATTATAAAATATAGATAGTGAGGTAGAGTGTTGTGAGTATAAAAAGTGGGTAGGAGAGAAAAAGTGGGGGAAAAGAATAGTTAGTGGATAGTTGTTGTGTGTATGCCATGTAGGTCCCACTAAATAAAAAAATATAAATAACTTTCATTTTTTGGATTTTGAAGTTTAAAATGGGACACCCAAAAGGGAAATTTTTGAAGTTTAAAATGGGACAGAGGGAGTATGAACTTTATGAGGGCAAGATTGTCCAAAACATTATTCATACTTTGCCCTTTAAGGACTAAAGTAACTAAGAACCTTAAACTGGGACATACCAAAAAGGAAAGTAAGAACCTTAAACTGGGACGGGGGAGTATTACATATAAGTAACACATTTGTTACATTTAGTTATAGTAAGTATTATTTTTGGCAACAGGAAAAAACCAAAAAAAAAAGAAAATTAGACCCGGGTCATGAGTCAAAATTACACCAATAACCCAGACCCATGACACGTCTTCTATGAGACAAGTTTTTTATATTCTTATTTGAGTTTTTGTCTAATAAGTATTACTTATGTGTCAAAAGTTGTAGTTACACAGTCGCCATCAATTTGGTGACACTACTAAAAAGGCCAAAATACGTTTACCCCCCAAAGTATACACCGAATCCCACTTTGCACTCCGGCGCGAATTTTGTCCCAAAGTCATACCCAATGTTTAAATAATCCCACTTTGCACCCCAGCTCCTAACGAAAGTTAGAAATTTAACAGAATATTTAACGAATGGACTAGTTTGTAATGATTATTACTTTTAAGGGTCAAAATGCAAAGTTTTAAATATAAAGTACTAAAAATTTATTTATTTTTTCCAAATAATTAACATTATCTTAAATTTACTATAATTAATACTTCTTGAAAATAATACTAATTTTTAAGCAAAAATATTTTTTAAAAAATAATATATATTTTTTAAAATAAAAATTTAGTACGCTTTTTTTTCCAAACATTTAGCTTTGCACGTATAATGTTTTATTTTTTAAAACAAAAAATCTTAAAAATATTACGATTTAAAAGTTTTATTTTATATTTTTGAAAAATATAAAAATTCTTTATTTTTTAAATAATTTTATTTAAGAAAATAAAAAAGCGTACTAAATTTTTATTTAAAAAAAATATATTGTTTTTTAAAAAATATTTTTGCTTAAAAATTAGTATTATTTTCAAGAAATATTAATTATAGCAAATTTAAGATAATGTTAATTATTTGGAAAAAAGAAATAAATTTTGGACGAAGATTTCTTGAAAATAGACAGTCATTTAGGGACAGAGGGATTATAATGTTTATTTTTTAAAACAAAAAATCTTAAAAATATTTCGATTTAAAAGTTTTATTTTATATTTTTGAAAAATATAAAAATTCTTTATTTTTTAAATAATTTTATTTAAGAAAATAAAAAAGCGTACTAAATTTTTATTTTAAAAAAATATATTGTTTTTTAAAAAATATTTTTGCTTAGAAATTAGTATTATTTTCAAGAAATATTAATTATAGCAAATTTAAGATAATGTTAATTATTTGGAAAAAATAAATAAATTTTTAGTACTTTATATTTAAAACTTTGCATTTTGACCCTTAAAAGTAATAATCATTACAAACTAGTCCATTCGTTAAATATTCTGTTAAATTTCTAACTTTCGTTAGGAGCTGGGGTGCAAAGTGGGATTATTTAAACATTGGGTATGACTTTGGGACAAAATTCGCGCCGGGGTGCAAAGTGGGATTTGGTGTATACTTTGGGGGGGGGGGGGGGTAAACGTATTTTGGCCTACTAAAAACATACTTATTGGGATATGGTCGCATTAATTGGCCTTAAATAGCCTTTAATACAGTCTCTGTTTGAGTTTAGGACAAAACAGGGACATAATAGCGGTCTTATTAAGTGAGTGTCTCAAATCTTTTAGAGACAGCAATGACTGTCCCTAATATAAATATAACATGTTAAATTATAGACTATTAGAGAAATGTCGTCCTAAAATAAAGACCAATAGAGAAATGTCGTCCCATAATAGAGACCAAAAGAGAAATACAGTCTCAATTTGTTTTAAATAAGGACTATAAAAGATTGTAGTTTCAAATAAAGAGTCCTAAAAAATCATTTTTCTAGTAGTGTGAATTGGGAAGAGTTTCAAATAAAGAGTCCTTAAAAGACATTTTTCAAATGTGTGTGCGCTTGCTAACATGTGAGTCAATTTCTATATGTTCTTTGTAAAGTTAATAAGGAGGGATACCTTGTTTACATCGTTGATCTTGTAAGGAAAGCAACTCCGGATACTTTGATGATCTTCCCTGTTGGTTTTAAACGGGGAAGAAGGGTATGAAAAATAGCTAGAGGGGGCGTGAATAGCTCTTTTGAAAAAATTTCAAACCCTTTTGCAAAGCATAACTGATGCGCACGAATTTTAGTTTGGATATATAAAACGTGCATAGAGAGTAAGTGAAATGCATAGCAGAAACTAAAGAAAGTACTAATGCGAACGGAAAATGCGCAGGAGTATAAAAACGCATGCAACCTAAGTTTGCTTTGAAATGAAGCGCATAATATGTTACTAAGGCAAAAGACAACCAAACACAATTTCAAGGGTTTTGATCGTGAAAAGATCTATGTCTTCTTCCAAGTTGTTTAAGTCTTGGATTTTCTAACTACGAGATATGTTGATTATGAGAAGCTTTAACAATATTACTAAGAATCAAAACTCAAATATACCTATCTATTCAATAAGGAACAAATCGTAGACTAACCCGACGTATCTCAAAAAGTTAGATCGAAATGATCAAAGCTTCAAAAGTTGAGTGTGTATTTGAGAATTCTAGGCTCATTAGATTTCTATGATTTTGAGCACAGGAATTATGGTGTTACAAATGCTTATGTGATTTGGGATTGGTTTGGGGATATTAAATTATCCAGGTTGTTTTTGAGGAATCTTGAAATGAGCCAACAATCTTCAAAACTTTAAAGTTTTTCTTAGGACAAAAACTCAAGCAACTTAGTGTTGAAAAACAGGGGTGTTTATACCCCAAGCATCAAAAAAACTACTCGCTCCGTCCCAAAATACTTGTAGTTCTAAGATTTTCGCATAAATTAAGAAGAACAATCAATACATGTCTAATGGACTAAATTACCCTTTAAATATTTCAAGTACCAAGACAACTAAATGCTTTTACAATGATAACTACCATTATAAAAAGGGTATATTTGGCAAGCAATGCCAAAGATACTAGATAAAAGCAAAACTACAAATATTTTGGGATAAATTTCAACTCCTTAAACTACATGTATTTTGGGACGGAGGGAGTACCTGTTAGAGATTTGTTCATGGACAATGAATTGGCAAGCTCTAATTGGTTCGTAGATGTCATTTGTATTCATTGGAGGGAGAGTATGAAGACTAAAATTCAAATGTTCTTCTAGAAGGTCGCCGGTTGTCTTCATCTGATATTTTTTGAAATGGGCGTTTCTCCATCGTTGGATTGTTGATTGTGCTCTTTTTATCGTATCTGCATACATAAGAATTTTCACTCATTCCGAAAAAGCGTAACTTGTCTTCACGTTTTCAAAACTTCTAATTTCTAAGACCATATACAATGGTGGTTGAAAGAGGGGTTAAAATGGGATTAAGTTACTTGAATGGGTTTAGTGGGGAGTTGAAAGGGGGTTGGATGAATTGGAGAGTTGAATAAATTCAACCAAGTTGAAAGGGGATTAGTGGGACACTTGTCAAAATACTATTGGTTCTTGAGATTTTTGGATTTATTTATCATCTCAATTATTTGATCTCAATTATTTTATAGTAAATTTTTTTTCCCGCCAAAATTCACAAAAAAAAACTCTATAAATAGACGCAGGTTTCATTTGATTTGGACAAAAAAAAAACCCTTCTTTCTCATTATAAATTTCTCAATTATCCTTCATTGACCCTTATTTTAAAAGAAAATCAACCCATATTTAATTACAATTACAAAAAATTAATTAAGTGTGAAGTATTTTTTTAATTATAAATGATATTAATAATTAGGAAAAACTGCAAATATAGTACCTGAACTATTGGGGTTATTTTGGATTTGGTACCTGGACTCTTATTTTTTGCACACGTCATACCCAAACTCTAATTTTTAATGTGTCCATCATACCTACCACTAACGACATCCACTTTTTTCCGTTAAGTTAGTCATGTGCCATACATGTGACTAAATTTTAAGGGTAAAGATGTCAATTCTAAAATATCCCCACCCCCCCCTTCTTCCTCAAAACCCTCCGACTACGACACCACCCCTCCGACTCACTCCGCCGAAGAAATTTCCTTCTCAATCCATTTTCTGAATCTTCTTCGAAGAAATTTCCTTCTCAACGCCAAGTTTATAAATACCTTCATCAACAATCGATTTTCTCATAGTTTGTAAATATGAACAACCTCTTTGCCATAACCGTTTGAAATCATACACTCGGCAATCAATTTCAAATCGATCATCACAATCGCCGACGCATCTTCAACATCCGCAATCAGTCTATCCATAACTCGAATCTCATCCTCTGATTCATCGCCAAAATCAGACAAACTAGACCGAGTTGAAGCAAGTGCAGAATGAGCTGACACAATTGACGACCGAGTTGAAACCGATTTTGGATCCAAACAAGCTAGATTCATCGACAAAATCTGATAAAACTCCTTCTGCAACCGTTTCTGATCAGGGATGAAACCTTCGATGGAGTCTAGGAGAGTGAATGGGTCTTCGGCGGAGGGAGTCGGAGGGGTGGTGTCGTCGTCGGAGGAGGGTTTTGGGGAAGAAGAGGGTGAGAATATTTTAGAATTGACATCTTTACCCTTAAAATTTAGTCACATGTATGGTACATGATTAATTTAACGGAAAAAAGTGGATGTCGTTAGTGGTAGGTATGACGGATACAGTAAAAATTAGAGTTTGGGTATAACGGGTGTAAAAAATGAGAGTCCAGGTATCAAATCCAAAATAACCCCAATAGTTCAGGTACTATATTTGCAGTTTTTCCTAATAATTATTATTATTAGGAAAAACTCGCAAATCTAAGTCTAATGATGATGAAAACTAGCAATTAATGGCTTTTGACATAAATGATAGATTTGACCATTTATGCACTAAAATTAATATAAGATTTTTGTGAAAGATTGTTATTAACTTGTTATACACATCCGTAAATGGTTAATATAAGATTTTGTGAAAGATTTAACCATTGAGTATGATTTGGAGAGAGGGAGAGGATGATTTAGAGGAAGGAGCAATGCTAGGGGCACAAAATAAGGTCACACAATCTTGCTCACAAGATGAAGTGGCGATATTTTATTAGTTGCATCGATAATGGACCCGCCACAATCTAATTAAAAACACTAATAACATCATTACACCTATGATTTTGTGAGCAAGTTTTTGTGGCTCTTTTGTGCCCCTAGTATTATTCTTAGAGGAAGATGGACGGTGTGGGAGTAAACAACCAAAATAAAAAACATCTTAGGGTTTGATATTTACGAAGGGCGAGAGAGAGAAGGAAGTGAGGTCGTCAGAAGTCGCATAAGGAGAGAATTCCGATGGGGGATGCGGCTTGACAAAAGGAAAGAAAGGGCTTGAAGATGATGAAGAGTGTAAGAGTGAGCGTGTATTTTAGAGTTCATGCGCTATTGCTTGATCTTCTGTTTGAAATCCTCAAAACTATGTATAAGCCCTTATATTTAAGCCTAAGTAAAACTTATTCTATAACATTGAGTTAGGTAAAATTGAAGTTATGAAAATTCTTACATAAAGTACTAAAGTCCATAAATTGAAATTAGGTAATGGTATAAATAAATTCTAACCAGGTTTTAAAAGGTTAAGAAATAAGCATACCCAACATTCACAAAATTTATACCCAACATTCACAAAATTTGTTGTCCACTTTAATGGTGATGTGCGGTGATCTCAAAGGGAGTGACTCTTTTGTTAGATTGCAAGTGTGCGATACTTCGTGCGGTGTTTATAGTAAGGTAAGAATATTTGCCGTGGAAAATATGGTTGATTTCCTCATAAAAATAAAAAGACTCTATTATTTCCAAAAGTGACTGATGTTGGTTTTTTTCGGTATCAAATTGGCGAACCACGAGTAATAATAATAAAAAGTCACTATTATTATTACTTAATCACTACTTACAATGGACAAGGTACAAGTACCTAATGCACACAATTACAAGACTACCTCACTTAATAATAGCTAAGGACACTTAAATCTTAACTGGACCCTTAGCTCTATCTCTCCGTAGTGCACACTTATTCACACACTAGAGTAGAGCACTACCCCTATTTATAGTACTCTTAGGCCATGTACAATAAGCCAACTACCTAAAAACATTCAACTACCTTAATATCACGACACCTCATCTTCTCTCTCCATCCACTTAATCATTCAACTACCCTCTCAACTACCCCTCCCACAATAAGCTAGTTTAGTTTAAAATTCAACTCCTCCCAACTCATCATTCTATACCCCACCACTTTTTATTTTATTTACAATATTTATTTTTATAATTAAAAAAATAATAAAAATTTATTATTAAAAAATAAAATATCAATATTTTTACTTATAAATTCGAGATTTTTTTTAATTTTTTTTAATTCACACTTAATTAAATTTTATTGCAATTAAATAAATTTGGATAAAAAATACTTCACACTTAAAAAGATGTTAAAATGTTTTAAATAAATGTTAATAAAGTATAATTGAAAATTTTATATTGAGAAAAGAAGATTTTTTTTCGGTGTCCAAATTAAATGAAACTTACATCAATTTATAGAGGGAAAAAAATTATAAATTTTGGTAATTTATTTTTTTATAAAAAAATAATTTACTATGAAATAATTGAGCTCAAAAAATTTGGATAAAAACCTCTCCCGAAAAAAAGAAAAAAAAAAGGAAAAAAAAAAGAAAAAAAAAACGGAAATGGAGTAGCAACTCGCCGGCTTGGGAGGTGAGCTACACTCTCCAAGTGCTGGCCACTCCCAAGCCGACAAGTGTCTCTTCCGGGCCCCACCAAAAAACATTCAACCTAGTTGAAACCTTTCAACCCTTCCCCTTCAACCCCCTCCTCTCAACCCCCTTATTGGACACCCTCAACTAGTTGACTCCCACTCAACCCCCCATTCAACCCCCTTATTGGACATGGTCTTAGGTCGGTGAAGGAAACGACTCAAGCTCTCCGGAAATTTCTGTCCAAGTCGCCTACTCTCGCCAAGTCTAGAAGCTTCTACAAAAGCGTGGCAGCAGCTTCAATTCCGAAACCTTCTTCGTTCTTCTTCTCATGCGGTGCATCAAGGTAATTCCGGAACTTTCTAGAGAGTCGGTGTTGATTCTCAACAACTGATTGGATATATCTACTCCTTCCGTCACACCTCACTTGAGACTTATTTCTATTTTGGTCCGTCCCACTTCACTTGAGACTCCCCAAAATGGTAATCTTTGTAATTCCGGAACTTTCTAGAGAGTCGGTGTTGATTCTTTCTCCGGTGGCGTGGTCTCGCTACCACCCACAATATTCCACAACTCTTGTCCTTGTAAGTACGACTGCATACACGTTCGCCAATACTTGTAATTACCATTGTTGAGTCTCCGGACTCCTCCAAATGCGCTTGCCGGATCTGCCATTGTGACTTGGTATTGCATCATTGCACGTCACCAAGTAAGCCTGGTCTCCCACCACGAGCTTCACAGTCTCCTACTGTGCACCTTCAACGATCCCGAACAACGCCTCAAACAATACCTCAGCAGCGGTTCCCACAATCCTGGGTCGTACCGCTCTGATACCAAATCGTTGGTTTTTTTCGGTATCAAATTGGCGAACCACGAGTAATAATAATAAAAAGTCACTATTATTATTACTTAATCACTACTACAATGGACAAGGTACAAGTACCTAATGCACACAATTACAAGACTACCTCACTTAATAATAGCTAAGGACACTTAAATCTTAACTGGACCCTTAGCTCTATCTCTCCGTAGTGCACACTTATTCACACACTAGAGTAGAGCACTACCCCTATTTATAGTACTCTTAGGTCGGTGAAGGAAACGACTCAAGCTCTCCGAAAATTTCTGTCCAAGTCGCCTACTCTCGCCAAGTCTAGAAGCTTCTACAAAAGCGTGGCAGCAACTTCAATTCCGAAACCTTCTTCGTTCTTCTTCTCATGCGGTGCATCAAGGTAATTCCGGAACATTCTAGAGAGTCGGTGTTGATTCTCAACACTCCCCCTCAACGCCGACTCTTTCTTCTTGAACCTTACGAACGGTTTCCTTCGAAGGGCTTCAACCTCGAGTTGTTCTTCCATGTCGTGATATGCCTTCTTAAGTAAGTCTTTGTCAACTCCATAATGACGAGTGACTTCTTCGTTATTGGATCGTTGGCATGGTCGAAGTTCATCCTCGAATTTGGATGCCGCCGTCGTGCTTTTTGGTATCTCGAACAGTCTTACTTTAAATGTGTCAAGACTTGAGAGCTTTGGTGTCGTAGACATACCTTGCTCAATCATTGTGTCTTCTTGATGTTGCTCCCCCTTAGTCTCTGACTTCTTTTTGTCCACGAGCTTAGGAGCATCCACATTTGCATTAGTCGATTCAATTTTTGCTTCTTCTAGGTCAGCTTCGACCAAGCCTGTTAACGCTTTAACTGTGTCATAGTCGTCTAGACTATCCTTACATCCAACATTAAGATTTGCAGCTAAATCTTCAAACCATCGACCTTCATCAAAGTCGGTCTCTTTTTCACTGTCCATTTCATCTATCAAGCTCTCCTCAATGACTGTATATGCATGGTGTAACACCCCGAATTTTCTTATAATATCTGAGCATTTAATGGCATTTAATAACAATAATAAACAATAATAAATACCTTAATTTAGGGTTCACAACGGCCCCTTATTTAAACCATAAATTCAAAACAATAGCGGAAGCGTAACTTAAACTTGTCTTGGTAGGTAATACCCCTAACCATCAATGTACTTCAACTTACATCACAACAATTAAACGTACTTAAAACTATTAAATTAAGAATTCTTCAATCCACCGTCTTTCTATGGCTGCTTTCCTTGTCTTGTCCTTCTACTTAAATCCTGAAAACAAAATTTATAGAGAAGGGATGAGCGAACGAATGCTCAGTAAGTTCATACGTGGCCTCTCCGGTTACTAAGGAGAGACGACCAGAACGAATACTATGAATAACTTTTACAAAGATAGGTTCAGTTACTTTTGGATTCAAGACTGCAGAACAATACAGTCTTATTACTTTTAAGATTTTTACTTCCAAAGGATTATGGCACTACAATCCAAAGGGATTCATTCAAGTTCCGTCAATTCCTTGGTAACGTACATTATAACCTCAATGCCAAAGGTACAATTTGTACACCTAGCTTCTTCAGCCAATAGTGTGGGTCGTAACATATATGGTATCCACACACATATGCTCGGGGTCTAGAATCATCCTTGTAATCAGACAATTCCTGAGAGAAGGCATGTGATCACTCATGCAATCCCTAGTTTAAGGACGAGTCTTTTCTAACTGGACTGTCCGTCAATGTCTTTTCTAACTGGACATTGGATGCCTTAACGAGTAAGTGGTTAACTTACAAGTTAAAATTGAGAACATACCATGGTACAAGTATGTGATACAAGTTTCAAACTTCGATACTTAGTAGATCGATGGGGACATCACTAAGTATAGATTCTTTCAAAGAACGTTCAATAACGCAGAGTTCATTCAAATACTATCATGCCATACTGATAGCTAACTTTAGAAAGAAATACCGAATTCCAATAAACAGGAGTTCAAATACTGTAAGGAACGTAATCCCTTACCTGAATTGCTTTTCCTCGCAATCTCCTCTCTGTGCAAATCTACAAGGCACGGAGTAATTTACTTTAGTACTCTCAACATTGTTAACTATTTCTACTTAGTTAACTGAGAGATGCGTTTTAACTTCTTTACTTCGTTACTTCTTTTCTTACGTTTAAGTTTCTGACTTTGATTTACGAGTCAGTCCTTTTAACTTTGAAATAATTGCAATTAAGTCCTCTAACTTTGGGTTAATTACAATTTGGTCCCTCAACTTTGGGTTAATTGCAATTTGGTCCTTCGACTTTAGATTAATTGCAGATTGGTCCTTTAACTTTAGTTTAATTGCAAATTAGTCCTTCAACTTTGGATTAATTTCAGATTGGTCCTTCGACTTCAAAGGTTTTCCCCTTTTTATTCCTTTTTAACTTTAATTTTTTCAGTTTAGTCCTTTCCCGTTAGGAAACTAACTGAAATCTTTTAATCTTCCTCCTTTCCGTTAACTTTCTAACTTTCAAGGTTTTCCAAGTAACTATCACATCCTTTCAAGTTAGTTTTCTAACCTTCTAACAATTCTTTTAACGATTATGTTTTTTTTTTCATTATAAACTTAACGAAAATACTAACTTTCTGTCCCAATTCTTAACATTCTCAATCAAGAATCAACACCCAAATTATATAGCTTTTAGGATTTTCATCAATCGCATGAAACACTATTCCCAACTCAGTTCACTATTCACAGCGTAAATTACTATTCATCGCAGATTACTATTCACAGCTTTTTAAACTCAGTTTACTATTCACAGCGTAAATTACTATTCATCGCAGATTACTATTCACAGCTTTTTAAACTCAGTTTACTATTCACAGCGTAAATTACTATTCATCGCAGATTACTATTCACAGCTTTTTAAACTCAGTTTACTATTCACAGCGTATTTTACTATTCATCGCAGATTACTATTCACAGCTTTCGTAAAATATGAATTCATCCCTTTCATGATCATAGAATCAACTTAAAATAAAGCTACGCATTTAACCATTAAAATTCCCACCATTAATTGACTAGCATGCAAAAACCCTAACGATTATTTCCTTTAAACATGCATAGATTAAGATTTACTCATTCAAATCCAATGAAACGAATTTTAGGAGGTGGGGTTTGGTATTACCTTGAAGATGATCGGATTAGACTCAACAACAATGCCGAAAATTCTCCTCCCTCCTCCTTCTTGGCCGGCGGCTGCTAGGGTAGGTTTAGGGTTTTGTTTTTCTTTTTTTTTTTTTTTTTGAATAAGAAGAATAACCTAATTTTCACTAACCCAAGTATTTATACTTTGGATGGTTTATTAATTGGGTTGGGTTTATTAATTAAAACCTTCGGGCCAACCCATTCCTTTCGGCCCACTCATTAATTAACTTATTAATTCTAATTTTTATTTACTAAGTTAATGTTACCAATTAATTAAATAAATAAATAAAAAAAATTGCGGGTGTTACATTCTTACCCCCTTAAAAGAAGTTTGTCCTCAAACTTTGACCAGTCTTAATCCGAGAAGATGTCCGGGTACAATTCGCGCATTTCACTTTCTTGTTCCCATGTCGCTTCTCTTTCTGAGTGATTGCTCCATTGCACTTTTACATAGGGAACCGTACGGTTTCTTACGACCTCGTCTTTTCTGTCGACGATCTTGATTGGTCGTTCATCGTACGTCAAATCTGCCCGAACTCTTAACTTCTTGTATTCTATCACATGACTCGGATCATGAATATACTTCCTTAGCATGGAGACATGGAACACATTATGCACTCCAGCTAATACCGGCGGTAACGCCAATCGATAAGCCACTTCCCCGATCTTATCAAGAATTTCGAATGGTCCCACATATCGTGGACTTAACTTTCCCTTAATCCCAAAACGTATAACTCCCTTCGTGGGTGATATCTTTAGGAATACTCGATCCCCTGGCTGAAATTCCAGTTCTCGCCTTCTATTGTATGCGTAAGATTTCTGCCTACTCTGTGCAGTCTGTAGCCACTTCCGGATCTGTTGTACCTTATCTGCCGTGACTTGTACAAGTTCCGATCCACTTAATCTCCTCTCGCCGACTTCGTCCCAATATGCCGGTGATCTACACTTCCTCCCATACAATGCTTCATATGGTGCCATCCCAATACTGGCATGAAAGCTATTGTTGTATGCGAATTCCACTAACGGTAAATGTTCGTCCCATGCATTTGGCCAATCTAACGAAGTAGCCCTCAGCATGTCTTCCAGTGTCTGGATAATCCTTTCCGATTAGGGCTTCTCTCACCTCGTTTACCTCTTATGCCTCTTTAATCCTGCCCAACAGTGCAGGCTGTAACGTCAATCTAGCCAAATA
Organism: Campanula takesimana; assembly: GCA_026119855.1. Classification (NCBI taxonomy): domain Eukaryota; kingdom Viridiplantae; phylum Streptophyta; class Magnoliopsida; order Asterales; family Campanulaceae; genus Campanula; species Campanula takesimana. Next base: position 509,303 of record JAOWBW010000947.1, read on the forward strand.
TCCATTTACCTTCACCACTAAGTTCACCTCCTTGACATCATTCCACATACTTACCCCCTTAGAGATCAACGTCGCCAACATTCCGTGATTCTTTCTACTTAAGGCATCTGCCACCTTGTTAGCTTTCCCAGGATGGTACAATATTTCACAGTCGTAATCCTTGAGAAGCTCCAACCATCTCCGTTGTCTCATGTTCAACTCCTTCTGAGTGAAAATGTACTTAAGGCTCTTGTGATCTGTAAAAATCTGGCATTTCACGCCATACAAATAATGTCCACATTTTCAAGGCAAATACTACTGCCGCTAATTCCAAATCATGGGTCTGGTAATTCTCCTCATATACTTTCAACCGCCTAGATGCATAAGATATAACCTTATCATTCTGCATCAACACACAGCCTAGCCCTTTAAGCGAGGCATCGCTATATATTACAAATCCATCCGATCCAGACGGTAAAGCAAGAACCGGTGCGGACACCAATCGTCGCTTCAATTCCTCAAAACTCCTTTCACATTCTTCTGACCAAACAAACTTTGCTCCTTTCTGAGTTAACCTCGTCAATGGCACTGACAACTTCGAGATCTCACTTACTGAAGTTGGTCTTTCCCAATCCACAATAGCTTCTATATTTGTTGGATCTACGGCAATCCCATCCTTTGACACCACATGTCCTAAGAATGTTACTTCCTCCATCCAGAATTCACACTTCTTGAATTTAACATATAACTTCTGCTCTCTTAAAATCTGCAGTACTAACCTTAATGCTCTTCATGTTCTTCCTTGGTCCTGGAATACACCAAGATATCATCAATGAATACAATCACACACTTATCCAGAACTTCTGAAATATCCTATTCTTAAGTTCCATAAACGCTGCCGGTGCGTTAGTCAACCCACACGACATCACTACAAACTCATAATGACTATACCTTGTTCTAAAGGCTGTCTTAGCTATATCATCCTTCTTCACTCTTAGTTGATGATAACCAGACCTCAAGTCTATCTTCAAGGAATAACACGCTCCACGAAGTTGGTCAAACAAATCATCTATTCTGGGCAACGGGTATTGGTTCTTTACCGTCACACGGTTCAATTCACGATAGTCGATACATAACTTCATCGACGCATCCTTCTTCTTCACAAATAATACCGGTGCACCCCATGGTGATACACTCGTTCTAATCAAGCTCTTATCCAACAACTCTTACAGTTGCTCCTTTTATTCTTCAATTCTGACGGAGCCATTCTATACGGCGCCTTCGATATTGGTGAAGTCTCAGGTACCAAATCGGTAGAAAATTTTACTTCTCCTTATGGAGGTATTCCCGGTAAATCCTCAGGAAACACGTCCTTGAAATATCTAATCACAGAAAGTGATTCTACGGTTACTTCCTTCTTGCTCGTATCACCAATGTACGCCAAGAATCCTTCTCATCCTTTCTTTAAAAGCTTACGAGCCTTCCTTACCGATATAAGGTTCGATCGGGTTCTAGGTTTCGTTCCTTGAGAACATCACTCTTCTCTAGATAGTAATCTAAAGTGGACTTCTTTCTTTAAAACAATCCACATGGGCATGGTATGCAGTCAACTATAGTCCATTCCCAAGATTACATCAAATTCTTCGATGTCCTAAACTAATGAGATCAACCTCAAGTTCTTCCTTGTCCATTTTCAAAGGACACTTCCTAGATATAGACGTAATAGGGATCGATTCTTTAGTTTGAATAACCATAACTAAAGAATTCTCTAACGCCTCATGAATTAAATACATATTCTTAGCCAAGCAATCATTTGGCACTTCTTATCAGAACCTTGCCCTTTGACGTCGTTCTTATTACCATCATTTCTATTGCCGTAGCCTTTATTCTGGTACTTACTTGTACTACCTTCCTTTTCGCGATCGTCAGTAGCCTTCCTTTAGATTCAGTCGACACTTTCTTAGTTGACTCTTCTTCTCTTTTCGCTTACTGCGATACTTATCAGATTCTTTCTCCACTATCCTTGTCCTAGCCAACACTTAATCCTAGGTTGGTAGTCTTAATGGAGTGATTCTAAATCGGATTTGGTTGCTCAAACCATCTTCAAATCCTCGAGCCTTTTGCGCTTCATCATCGAAGAGTGTTAGGGTAAATTCTAGCAATTCGGTGAATCTAGTACCATAGTCGTTCACCGTCATACTTTCTTGAGTTAGCATCATAACTTAGCCTCTCTGGCGTTTCGAACACTTGCCGGATAATATGGTACTATCATTAGTTATCATGAATACGAGACTTTTTCACGCACTCTCATACTATAGCTCGTCTCTACAGACTAACATTCAATTTATAGGTCATTCACTAAACCACTGGTCGTTTCAACAGACCATCACTATCTTCATTAGTCAACTTTACTAGACGTATGGGTCGCTTCATTAGACCATTTCTATTTTCATAGGTCATTTCAATAGACCATAATCACTTTCATTGGTCGTTTCAATAAACCATTCTTACTTGTTCCAGGTTAACTCGCACATTTAACACTATTACTCACGTCAACCCAAGCATTGTACTATGCCTAATACTTTCACATAAATATGCCGTCCCCAAAAGACGTAACTTTTACAAAAGATCGGTCTACTAGATTTCTGGTCGTTCCAATAGACCAGTTCTACTTAGGAAAGTCATTTCACTAGAATTTACTTATTAATCATAGGTCGATTCACTAGACCTACTCTCATTCACACTTGGCCGTTTCACTAAGCCTATTACTCTTATACTTAACCGTTTCAATAGGTTATTTTATTCTTGTTTCGATCGCTTCAATGGATCAAAATTAACTTTACTTGGCCGTTTCACTAAGCCTATTACTCTTATACTTAACCGTTTCAATAGGTTATTTTATTCTTGTTCCGATCGCTTCAATGGATCAAAAATAACTTTACTTGGCCGTTTCACTAAGCCAAATACTTTCTTTTGACCGTTTCAATAGGTCAATTTATTCTTTCTTACTTGACCGTTTCAATAGGTCACTTTGGCCGTTTCACTAAGCCAATTACTTTCTCTTGACCGTTTCAATAGGTCAATTTATTATTTCTTACTTGACCGTTTCAATAGGTCACTTTATTCTTGTTTCGATCATTTCACTAGACCAAAACTAATTTCACTTGGCCGTTTCAATAAGCCCATTATACTCATGGTCTTTTCACTTGACCAATACTTTCTCGTTCTAGATTAGTTCACCCGCTTAATTATTTAAGAACGAACAGTCAACAAAGTCATTTGCTTAAAATAATCAAACTTTTATTGCAAAGAATCTTTTGGAATAAATCTAAGCAAAACAAAATTCTAGCGTTTCTCTCTAGACTAGAACAAATCATCAATCCCATAAAATAACTTTATGTTCCACTTTTCAATCATGGAACAACACCTTCCTAGGCCTTCCCCTAGGTCTTCCACTAGGCTCCTTTGGAGTCTTCTTAGAGTCTGTTGGTCTACCTCTGGACCTACGAACTGGTACCATGGGTGGTTCATCATCATCAATTACAATTGGGGTAGCTTCATTGTCCCCAAGGTTAATTGCTACTTCCTCGATCTCTTCTTCAGCTACCAATTATCTTCCTTTGGCGCTTCATTGCCTACGGGGGTTGTTGATTCTGACTCCCTAGCTCTTTCTTCCTTTTAAGTTTTTCAATTCGTAAAACCATTGACTTCTTCTCTGGTTCCATGATAGTACCTTTCATTTAGGATCATGATCTCCTTAATTTCTTCTGATTCCTTGCGAGTGTCTAGCAATGTCTTCCTATCTCGCATTCACTCCTCTAGTGTAGGATTCACTCTTGCCTTTTGAACTTCCAATTCTTCATTTAGCTTTCGAATCTTGAGTGTATACCTCTGGATCACTATTTTCTTAATTGTTCTGTGTTTCACGTTCACGTTCATGTTTCTTCTAAGTCCGTCCATATCTTACAATCAGGACATAACTTATTATCAGTACCATATACTTAAAGGTATGTGACTGTAATCATCAATTGCATAAGCAACTTAAAAGGATGACATTTTCGTGTAACCCTTCAAGTATCACTACCAAAGTGTTCACTTATATTCCTCATATCCCTCGAGGAATTCTTATCTTAGGTTCTTTTCTAAAATAGTAAGTTTCTATAAATGGAAAGTTCCCAACTTAGAAAGTTTCCTAATTTAGAAAGTCTCCTCAAAGGTAAGTTTCCTAAAATGGTAACTTCCCCAAAAGTACTATCTTCCTTATCAGAGTTCTAAAGTCCAATCTACGTTAAGTACTATTTCTCCTCATAGTCTTAACTTCCTTCTATAGTCTCCCATGTAAACCTAAAGCCATCGCTCTGATACCAACTGTAACACCCCGAATTTTCTTATAATATCTGAGCATTTAATGGCATTTAATAACAATAATAAACAATAATAAATACCTTAATTTAGGGTTCACAACGGCCCCTTATTTAAACCATAAATTCAAAACAATAGCGGAAGCGTAACTTAAACTTGTCTTGGTAGGTAATACCCCTAACCATCAATGTACTTCAACTTACATCACAACAATTAAACGTACTTAAAACTATTAAATTAAGAATTCTTCAATCCACCGTCTTTCTATGGCTGCTTTCCTTGTCTTGTCCTTCTACTTAAATCCTGAAAACAAAATTTATAGAGAAGGGATGAGCGAACGAATGCTCAGTAAGTTCATACGTGGCCTCTCCGGTTACTAAGGAGAGACGACCAGAACGAATACTATGAATAACTTTTACAAAGATAGGTTCAGTTACTTTTGGATTCAAGACTGCAGAACAATACAGTCTTATTACTTTTAAGATTTTTACTTCCAAAGGATTATGGCACTACAATCCAAAGGGATTCATTCAAGTTCCGTCAATTCCTTGGTAACGTACATTATAACCTCAATGCCAAAGGTACAATTTGTACACCTAGCTTCTTCAGCCAATAGTGTGGGTCGTAACATATATGGTATCCACACACATATGCTCGGGGTCTAGAATCATCCTTGTAATCAGACAATTCCTGAGAGAAGGCATGTGATCACTCATGAAATCCCTAGTTTAAGGACGAGTCTTTTCTAACTGGACTGTCCGTCAATGTCTTTTCTAACTGGACATTGGATGCCTTAACGAGTAAGTGGTTAACTTACAAGTTAAAATTGAGAACATACCATGGTACAAGTATGTGATACAAGTTTCAAACTTCGATACTTAGTAGATCGATGGGGACATCACTAAGTATAGATTCTTTCAAAGAACGTTCAATAACGCAGAGTTCATTCAAATACTATCATGCCATACTGATAGCTAACTTTAGAAAGAAATACCGAATTCCAATAAACAGGAGTTCAAATACTGTAAGGAACGTAATCCCTTACCTGAATTGCTTTTCCTCGCAATCTCCTCTCTGTGCAAATCTACAAGGCACGGAGTAATTTACTTTAGTACTCTCAACATTGTTAACTATTTCTACTTAGTTAACTGAGAGATGCGTTTTAACTTCTTTACTTCGTTACTTCTTTTCTTACGTTTAAGTTTCTGACTTTGATTTACGAGTCAGTCCTTTTAACTTTGAAATAATTGCAATTAAGTCCTCTAACTTTGGGTTAATTACAATTTGGTCCCTCAACTTTGGGTTAATTGCAATTTGGTCCTTCGACTTTAGATTAATTGCAGATTGGTCCTTTAACTTTAGTTTAATTGCAAATTAGTCCTTCAACTTTGGATTAATTTCAGATTGGTCCTTCGACTTCAAAGGTTTTCCCCTTTTTATTCCTTTTTAACTTTAACTTTTTCAGTTTAGTCCTTTCCCGTTAGGAAACTAACTGAAATCTTTTAATCTTCCTCCTTTCCGTTAACTTTCTAACTTTCAAGGTTTTCCAAGTAACTATCACATCCTTTCAAGTTAGTTTTCTAACCTTCTAACAATTCTCTTAACGATTATGTTTTTTTTTTCATTATAAACTTAACGAAAATACTAACTTTCCGTCCCAATTCTTAACATTCTCAATCAAGAATCAACACCCAAATTATATAGCTTTTAGGATTTTCATCAATCGCATGAAACACTATTCCCAACTCAGTTCACTATTCACAGCGTAAATTACTATTCATCGCAGATTACTATTCACAGCTTTTTAAACTCAGTTTACTATTCACAGCGTAAATTACTATTCATCGCAGATTACTATTCACAGCTTTTTAAACTCAGTTTACTATTCACAGCGTAAATTACTATTCATCGCAGATTACTATTCACAGCTTTTTAAACTCAGTTTACTATTCACAGCGTATTTTACTATTCATCGCAGATTACTATTCACAGCTTTCGTAAAATATGAATTCATCCCTTTCATGATCATAGAATCAACTTAAAATAAAGCTACGCATTTAACCATTAAAATTCCCACCATTAATTGACTAGCATGCAAAAACCCTAACGATTATTTCCTTTAAACATGCATAGATTAAGATTTACTCATTCAAATCCAATGAAACGAATTTTAGGAGGTGGGGTTTGGTATTACCTTGAAGATGATCGGATTAGACTCAACAACAATGCCGAAAATTCTCCTCCCTCCTCCTTCTTGGCCGGCGGCTGCTAGGGTAGGTTTAGGGTTTTGTTTTTCTTTTTTTTTTTTTTTTTGAATAAGAAGAATAACCTAATTTTCACTAACCCAAGTATTTATACTTTGGATGGTTTATTAATTGGGTTGGGTTTATTAATTAAAACCTTCGGGCCAACCCATTCCTTTCGGCCCACTCATTAATTAACTTATTAATTCTAATTTTTATTTACTAAGTTAATGTTACCAATTAATTAAATAAATAAATAAAAAAAATTGCGGGTGTTACATTCTTACCCCCTTAAAAGAAGTTTGTCCTCAAACTTTGACCAGTCTTAATCCGAGAAGATGTCCGGGTACAATTCGCGCATTTCACTTTCTTGTTCCCATGTCGCTTCTCTTTCTGAGTGATTGCTCCATTGCACTTTTACATAGGGAACCGTACGGTTTCTTACGACCTCGTCTTTTCTGTCGACGATCTTGATTGGTCGTTCATCGTACGTCAAATCTGCCCGAACTCTTAACTTCTTGTATTCTATCACATGACTCGGATCATGAATATACTTCCTTAGCATGGAGACATGGAACACATTATGCACTCCAGCTAATACCGGCGGTAACGCCAATCGATAAGCCACTTCCCCGATCTTATCAAGAATTTCGAATGGTCCCACATATCGTGGACTTAACTTTCCCTTAATCCCAAAACGTATAACTCCCTTCGTGGGTGATATCTTTAGGAATACTCGATCCCCTGGCTGAAATTCCAGTTCTCGCCTTCTATTGTATGCGTAAGATTTCTGCCTACTCTGTGCAGTCTGTAGCCACTTCCGGATCTGTTGTACCTTATCTGCCGTGACTTGTACAAGTTCCGATCCACTTAATCTCCTCTCGCCGACTTCGTCCCAATATGCCGGTGATCTACACTTCCTCCCATACAATGCTTCATATGGTGCCATCCCAATACTGGCATGAAAGCTATTGTTGTATGCGAATTCCACTAACGGTAAATGTTCGTCCCATGCATTTGGCCAATCTAACGAAGTAGCCCTCAGCATGTCTTCCAGTGTCTGGATAATCCTTTCCGATTAGGGCTTCTCTCACCTCGTTTACCTCTTATGCCTCTTTAATCCTGCCCAACAGTGCAGGCTGTAACGTCAATCTAGCCAAATATCCATTTACCTTCACCACTAAGTTCACCTCCTTGACATCATTCCACATACTTACCCCCTTAGAGATCAACGTCGCCAACATTCCGTGATTCTTTCTACTTAAGGCATCTGCCACCTTGTTAGCTTTCCCAGGATGGTACAATATTTCACAGTCGTAATCCTTGAGAAGCTCCAACCATCTCCGTTGTCTCATGTTCAACTCCTTCTGAGTGAAAATGTACTTAAGGCTCTTGTGATCTGTAAAAATCTGGCATTTCACGCCATACAAATAATGTCCACATTTTCAAGGCAAATACTACTGCCGCTAATTCCAAATCATGGGTCTGGTAATTCTCCTCATATACTTTCAACGCCTAGATGCATAAGATATAACCTATCATTCTGCATCAACACACAGCCTAGCCCTTTAAGCGAGGCATCGCTATATATTACAAATCCATCCGATCCAGACGGTAAAGCAAGAACCGGTGCGGACACCAATCGTCGCTTCAATTCCTCAAAACTCCTTTCACATTCTTCTGACCAAACAAACTTTGCTCCTTTCTGAGTTAACCTCGTCAATGGCACTGACAACTTCGAGATCTCACTTACTGAAGTTGGTCTTTCCCAATCCACAATAGCTTCTATATTTGTTGGATCTACGGCAATCCCATCCTTTGACACCACATGTCCTAAGAATGTTACTTCCTCCATCCAGAATTCACACTTCTTGAATTTAACATATAACTTCTGCTCTCTTAAAATCTGCAGTACTAACCTTAATGCTCTTCATGTTCTTCCTTGGTCCTGGAATACACCAAGATATCATCAATGAATACAATCACACACTTATCCAGAACTTCTGAAATATCCTATTCTTAAGTTCCATAAACGCTGCCGGTGTGTTAGTCAACCCACACGACATCACTACAAACTCATAATGACTATACCTTGTTCTAAAGGCTGTCTTAGCTATATCATCCTTCTTCACTCTTAGTTGATGATAACCAGACCTCAAGTCTATCTTCAAGGAATAACACGCTCCACGAAGTTGGTCAAACAAATCATCTATTCTGGGCAACGGGTATTGGTTCTTTACCGTCACACGGTTCAATTCACGATAGTCGATACATAACTTCATCGACGCATCCTTCTTCTTCACAAATAATACCGGTGCACCCCATGGTGATACACTCGTTCTAATCAATCTCTTATCCAACAACTCTTACAGTTGCTCCTTTTATTCTTCAATTCTGACGGAGCCATTCTATACGGCGCCTTCGATATTGGTGAAGTCTCAGGTACCAAATCGGTAGAAAATTTTACTTTTCCTTATGGAGGTATTCCCGGTAAATCCTCAGGAAACACGTCCTTGAAATATCTAATCACAGAAAGTGATTCTACGGTTACTTCCTTCTTGCTCGTATCACCAATGTACGCCAAGAATCCTTCTCATCCTTTCTTTAAAAGCTTACGAGCCTTCCTTACCGATATAAGGTTCGATCGGGTTCTAGGTTTCGTTCTTGAGAACATCACTCTTCTCTAGATAGTAATCTAAAGTGGACTTCTTTCTTTAAAACAATCCACATGGGCATGGTATGCAGTCAACTATAGTCCATTCCCAAGATTACATCAAATTCTTCGATGTCCTAAACTAATGAGATCAACCTCAAGTTCTTCCTTGTCCATTTTCAAAGGACACTTCCTAGATATAGACGTAATAGGGATCGATTCTTTAGTTTGAATAACCATAACTAAAGAATTCTCTAACGCCTCATGAATTAAATACATATTCTTAGCCAAGCAATCATTTGGCACTTCTTATCAGAACCTTGCCCTTTGACGTCGTTCTTATTACCATCATTTCTATTGCCGTAGCCTTTATTCTGGTACTTACTTGTACTACCTTCCTTTTCGCGATCGTCAGTAGCCTTCCTTTAGATTCAGTCGACACTTTCTTAGTTGACTCTTCTTCTCTTTCGCTTACTGCGATACTTATCAGATTCTTTCTCCACTATCCTTGTCCTAGCCAACACTTAATCCTAGGTTGGTAGTCTTAATGGAGTGATTCTAAATCGGATTTGGTTGCTCAAACCATCTTCAAATCCTCGAGCCTTTTGCGCTTCATCATCGAAGAGTGTTAGGGTAAATTCTAGCAATTCGGTGAATCTAGTACCATAGTCGTTCACCGTCATACTTTCTTGAGTTAGCATCATAACTTAGCCTCTCTGGCGTTTCGAACACATGCCGGATAATATGGTACTATCATTAGTTATCATGAATACGAGACTTTTTCACGCACTCTCATACTATAGCTCGTCTCTACAGACTAACATTCAATTTATAGGTCATTCACTAAACCACTGGTCGTTTCAACAGACCATCACTATCTTCATTAGTCAACTTTACTAGACGTATGGGTCGCTTCATTAGACCATTTCTATTTTCATAGGTCATTTCAATAGACCATAATCACTTTCATTGGTCGTTTCAATAAACCATTCTTACTTGTTCCAGGTTAACTCGCACATTTAACACTATTACTCACGTCAACCCAAGCATTGTACTATGCCTAATACTTTCACATAAATATGCCGTCCCCAAAAGACGTAACTTTACAAAAGATCGGTCTACTAGATTTCTGGTCGTTCCAATAGACCAGTTCTACTTAGGAAAGTCATTTCACTAGAATTTACTTATTAATCATAGGTCGATTCACTAGACCTACTCTCATTCACACTTGGCCGTTTCACTAAGCCTATTACTCTTATACTTAACCGTTTCAATAGGTTATTATTCTTGTTTCGATCGCTTCAATGGATCAAAATTAACTTTACTTGGCCGTTTCACTAAGCCTATTACTCTTATACTTAACCGTTTCAATAGGTTATTTTATTCTTGTTCTGATCGCTTCAATGGATCAAAATTAACTTTACTTGGCCGTTTCACTAAGCCAAATACTTTCTTTTGACCGTTTCAATAGGTCAATTATATTCTTTCTTACTTGACCGTTTCAATAGGTCACTTTGGCCGTTTCACTAAGCCAATTACTTCTCTTGACCGTTTCAATAGGTCAATTTATTATTTCTTACTTGACCGTTTCAATAGGTCACTTTATTCTTGTTTCGATCATTTCACTAGACCAAAACTAATTTCACTTGGCCGTTTCAATAAGCCCATTATACTCATGGTCTTTTCACTTGACCAATACTTTCTCGTTCTAGATTAGTTCACCCGCTTAATTATTTAAGAACGAACAGTCAACAAAGTCATTTGCTTAAAATAATCAAACTTTTATTGCAAAGAATCTTTTGGAATAAATCTAAGCAAAACAAAATTCTAGCGTTTCTCTCTAGACTAGAACAAATCATCAATCCCATAAAATAAACTTTATGTTCCACTTTTCAATCATGGAACAACACCTTCCTAGGCCTTCCCCTAGGTCTTCCACTAGGCTCCTTTGGAGTCTCTCTTAGAGTCTGTTGGTCTACCTCTGGACCTACGAACTGGTACCATGGGTGGTTCATCATCATCAATTACAATTGGGGTAGCTTCATTGTCCCCAAGGTTAATTGCTACTTCCTCGATCTCTTCTTCAGCTACCAATATCTTCCTTGGCGCTTCATTGCCTACGGGGGTTGTTGATTCTGACTCCCTAGCTCTTTCTTCCTTTTAAGTTTTTCAATTCGTAAAACCATTGACTTCTCTCTGGTTCCATGATAGTACCTTTCATTTAGGATCATGATCTCCTTAATTTCTTCTGATTCCTTGCGAGTGTCTAGCAATGTCTTCCTATCTCGCATTCACTCCTCTAGTGTAGGATTCACTCTTGCCTTTTGAACTTCCAATTCTTCATTTAGCTTTCGAATCTTGAGTGTATACCTCTGGATCACTATTTTCTTAATTGTTCTGTGTTTCACGTTCACGTTCATGTTTCTTCTAAGTCCGTCCATATCTTACAATCAGGACATAACTTATTATCAGTACCATATACTTAAAGGTATGTGACTGTAATCATCAATTGCATAAGCAACTTAAAAGGATGACATTTTCGTGTAACCCTTCAAGTATCACTACCAAAGTGTTCACTTATATTCCTCATATCCCTCGAGGAATTCTTATCTTAGGTTCTTTTCTAAAATAGTAAGTTTCTATAAATGGAAAGTTCCCAACTTAGAAAGTTTCCTAATTTAGAAAGTCTCCTCAAAGGTAAGTTTCCTAAAATGGTAACTTCCCCAAAAGTACTATCTTCCTTATCAGAGTTCTAAAGTCCAATCTACGTTAAGTACTATTTCTCCTCATAGTCTTAACTTCCTTCTATAGTCTCCCATGTAAACCTAAAGCCATCGCTCTGATACCAACTGTAACACCCCGAATTTCTTATAATATCTGAGCATTTAATGGCATTTAATAACAATAATAAACAATAATAAATACCTTAATTTAGGGTTCACAACGGCCCCTTATTTAAACCATAAATTCAAAACAATAGCGGAAGCGTAACTTAAACTTGTCTTGGTAGGTAATACCCCTAACCATCATGTACTTCAACTACATCACAAACAATTAAACGTACTTAAACTATTAAATTAAGAATCTTCAATCCACCGTCTTTCTATGGCTGCTTTTCCTTGTCTTGTCCTTCTACTTAAATCCTGAAAACAAAATTTATAGAGAAGGATGAGCGAACGAATGCTCAGTAAGTTCATACGTGGCCTCTCCGGTTACTAAGGAGAGACGACCAGAACGAATACTATGAATAACTTTTACAAAGATAGGTTCAGTTACTTTTGGATTCAAGACTGCAGAACAATACAGTCTTATTACTTTTAAGATTTTTACTTCCAAAGGATTATGGCACTACAATCCAAAGGGATTCATTCAAGTTCCGTCAATTCCTTGGTAACGTACATTATAACCTCAATGCCAAAGTACAATTTGTACACCTAGCTTCTTCAGCCAATAGTGTGGGT